>CM064884.1:30289462-30537038 GCA_003313485.2 Penstemon barbatus | reverse complement strand
AGTAGATCCTTTTTTTTTTTTTTTTTCTTAAGTTTAGAACAAGTCATATACATTTTTTATAGAACATTATTTGATTTATAAAATGTTAATGTTTTACCTTGATGTATGGAAAATAGTAAATTTTCCTTCTCGGTATAAGTTCAAATTGCGTGAAAATGAAAAATTTGTAATTAATTATAATTTCTATCCAGTTAATATTTATCTGCATAGCTTGCTTTCAATGGGTTAATTGTGGTGCTTTGCATAGTAATATTCAAATAAATAATATAGTAATATTTCATGTTGTTTTGGTATTCCCAAATATAGAGTCATGATGTCTGATGTCATCATTTTCCCATTGAGGCTGAACCTAAACATGTGCTCGAGAGATAGTTGTCCATACACTGATAAGAGATGTATGGATTCTCGAGAAGAGAGGAGCCGTGGTGGTCCCTCCCGGACCGCCTGGATCCCACGAGTGAATCTACATTGGATCTCACCCGAATCGCCCCATCTATCCTCCTGAGGAGAGGTTTGATTTCAAACCCCGGCTTTCCATACGGCTAAGGGTGTAAACGAGTCGAGTTGTATCGAACGATACATTATTCCAACTTTGTTTGAATTTTATCAAGCTTGAAATTTTGTGTTTGAGTTCTGTTTGATTTGTTAACGAACCTAGCTCGAGCCAAGTATTGAGTAGTTTAGAATTTTACATGTGTTTTTTCATATTTTAGCTTATCGATGTCGAGTTCGAACCGAGCTTCAAAAGCTATCAAACAAGAAATCTTATTCAACCTTGTTTGATTTGTTTGACGAACAGGGCTCAAACGAGTTCGAGCCGAGTATCGAATAGCTATGTTTGATTTTCAATCCTACTAATACGGCTTTACAGAGAGAGCATAAAGCTATAAGATATTTCTATGTACAAGTGTCTAATATGTGGGATGCGCGAATTTTGCTTCACAAGAGCGCGCACTAGCTGAAGATAGTGCATGAATTTTGATTCACAAGAGCGCACACTATCTTCAATCGGTGCACGAATTTTTCTTCATAAAAGCGCGCACTATCTTCATCTAGTGCGCGCACTATCTTTAACCAGTGCGCGAATTATGCATCGAATTTGCTTTTCGCGCTCAGTGCACGAATTGGGTGCAGGCATGAGCCTCTCCCATGCGAATTTAGTTACCTAGCGTGGGACACATATTCTACATATATGAATATATAAATATATTATTTTACTGATTTCGTTATACATAAATATATAAATATATATTTTAAAATCCGTATCCATGTTATGTTGTGCCGTATACATTAAAATTTTATAAATTCGTGTCGGGGTTGGTTTAGTTCATCAATAAAATATACACTGCCAATAAAAAACTTGATTGGGGATTGGGTTTTATAAATTTTGTCCTTTTCTAATTATAATATTCAATAGCAAAATTTAGCTCAATGGGCAAATTTAGGGCTGTCAATGGGTCAGATTATGGTCGGATTAGGTTCGTCCATATCCGGCTCCATTTATATCGAATTCGGATCTTGCTCGGATTGTGCTCGGATCTAGATTTTTTGAATTCAACGGATCTTGGTCGGATTTGGCCGGATATCGGATATTTTTCGGACCCAATAAATTTGTATTTAAAAAATTAAATTAATTTTTTTTCCTAAAGCAAGTTTATTATCTTTTCAATTTTATTTAATTTTAGCTCACATTTTTAAAGTTTCTTTACTATATTCATATATGTATAATGAATATATTGGTTTAAATAAATTTATAAATGAATTACAAATTACTATCTTCTTAAATTGACATTGAAATATTATTAGTGATACTTATTTTTATAAATCATTTTGTATATATATATCTTTCTTTTTATT
This sequence comes from Penstemon barbatus, assembly GCA_003313485.2. Lineage (NCBI taxonomy): Eukaryota > Viridiplantae > Streptophyta > Magnoliopsida > Lamiales > Plantaginaceae > Penstemon > Penstemon barbatus. The sequence continues at coordinate 30,535,181 of CM064884.1, read as the reverse complement.
TGTTGTCGGATACGGATGTTTAACAGATCGGATCGACCTAAATCCATATTCGCTCCATGATTTTCGGATTTCGGATCTTTATAATCGGATCAGATCCATCGAATCTCTAATCGGACAATTATCCTAATAAATCGGATCGAATTCAGATGGATCCGGATTAAAATACACCCCATTGACCGCCCTAGGCAAATTTAGCTCATGAAGTCTTAATTCGCCTATCTTCTATTTTTGCCTACTATTGTTGGAAGCATGCTTTTTCTTCATTTGAGTTGCCAAACTGTAATTTTGAGAGGCAAATTTAACTTTGCCTCTTATTTTTTATTTTTTTTTTGGTACAAACTTTGCCTCTTATTGTTGGAGATGTTCTTACTATGAAAAATATTACATTTAATCTTTGGGTTTTTTGCACTTTGCCCCCTCGAAACATGGGAAATAGGCACTTTGCACCCTCGAAACTTAAATTTAGCACTTTGCACCCTCAAAATATGAAAAATGCAGCACTTTGCACCCTCTTTATTTTTAAGCAAAAACTCAAGGGCAAAATAGGTAATTCTATTGTAAATCTTTGGCACTTTGCACCCCTAAAATAAAATTAGCACTTAACACTCCCTAATTAAGAACAAATCAACAACTTGCACCCCCAAAACACAATAAATGAACACTTTGCACCCCAAAACACAAAATTAACACTTAACACCGTCAAATAAAAAATAAAAATAAAAACTCAAACCTCTCGGTTTTTCCGGCAAAGATGACCATTAAGGTGAAAATTTTTTTAAGGCAAAATAGGTAATAATTTATGGGTCTTTGATATTTTGAAGTAGACAATGAGTCTTCTAGAATCTTCGAGAAGTTTACTTGTACTTTATTTAGTTATTCATGGTTATATTGTTGAAAAGAAAGACGGAGAGAGAAATGAGTATTCAAGTATTTATAATTGTATTTTGTAAAATTTAAGGAAAAAAAAATGAATTACCTATTTTGCCTTAGATTTTTTTCACTCCAATAGTCAACTTTGACAAGAAAAATGAGGGGTTTAAGTTTTTTTTAATTTGAGGGTGTTAAGTGTTAATTTTTTATTTTGGGGTGCAAATTGCCCATTTATTGTGTTTCGGGGGTGGAAGTTGTTTATTTGTTCTTAATTAGAGGGTGTCAAGTGTTAATTCTATTTTGGGGGTACAAAGTGCGAAATTCTCAAGTTTTGAGGGTGTAAAGTGCCAATACTATTAAATTACCTATTTTGCCCTTGAATTTTTGCTTGAAAATAAAAGAGGGTGCAAAGTGCTACATTTTTCATATTTCGACGGTGCAAAGTGCTAAATCTAAGTTTCGAGGGTGCAAAGTGTCTATTTCCCATGTTTCGGGGGTGCAAAGTGCAAAAAACCCTTTAATCTTTTGCTGACCAAAGTGTAATTTTGAAAAACCATAAATTTTTTATGCTGATATCGCCCAGCCGTTACAAGTTCACGCCGGAAGGTCAATTTTGAAAGATGGATTTACCAAAATAGAGTTTAAATAATGTTGTAAACATGGATCAAAGTTTTGTTTCTTGTTTATGTACAAGTATTGGAAAATTTACGAGAACTTTTCGAAAATACTTGCAAAATTTGTAAAAGAAAAATTACTAAAATAAGTAAAATAAGAGAGTCTCAAGATAAACACATAATTTCGGAGTTATACATTCTTGGATCTGTCTAATGACTATGGATCAAAATTTCGTTTCAAATGTATATTTTAATTAGCTAAATATTAAAGAAATTCGAAAAAAATTCGAAAACGTTTCGAAAATACTAAAAAAAGTTAAAAAAAACAACTTACTAAATTAAAAGACATAAACTTTTTCAATATTTTGGACGAAATTGATGAAAAAAAAGTTAAAAAAACAACTTACAAAATTAAAAGACATAAACTTTTCAATATTTTGGACGAAATTGATGAAAATTTTTGTTTCATGACAATGAGCCAAGAACTAGTGGCAGCTTTTACCAATGACTGTATGGGTGTTCTATTTTGACTCTTGCACTTTAGAGGAGTCATGTGTCAGAAATTTTGGTGGCCATAGGATACAAAAGAAGATTAATACTGACCATTAAAATTTGTATGATGGGTACGAACCTTGCACTTTTTCAAATTAATGTGTACCAGACTAGAAAACTTGGATGTACACCTCAATTTTACAATTATGCCCATTAGAAGATTTTTTAATTACCAATTTTATCCTACCCTCTCCAAAATTCATTCACAATCTCCATCCAAACCTTAACCCACACCATCACCTTAACCTTCCCTCCGATGCCGTTTTGGTCGGGACATTCCGCCGCCGTTTTGGTCGGAACATAACAGCGGCGAAGTTCCGCCGCCGTTCTGGTCGGGACCAAAACGGCTCCATTCCTGGGTCATCCAATGGCTAATTGGTTAATATAAAGAAACCCAAATAAAACAGAACTTGAAATAATTTTCAGATCTGGAAAAAAAAATATCTTCTCAAGCTTGCAGAGATATCAAATCAAATTCTACCATTAGCATTTTTAATTAAGTATGATACTTAAATATATTGAAGATGCAGTTCACACAAAGATTCGGTTTATCATGTCCTGCCCTTAAGAATCTACCAATAGTATGAAGACTTTCTTCACCTGTGAAAATCTCATTCACGTGAAGAAGATGAATTCTTTTTTTTCTTCTTTTTTGATATATACATATATATGTTCGAATTTGTTGATGGTTGATTTAATTTTGTGCGATTTGGGTTAATTTGGCGGAATTAAAAGTTGGTTTTAATGTGTATTTTATTCCTTCAACCTGCCCGTAAGAAGTTGGGTTGGGGAAGATGATATATTTGCACTTTCAGCCCCCAGACTCTGTCCTTGGTCAAAATTGCCCTCAAACTTTCAATTTTGCTGAAAAGTAAAGATTTTGTATAACAAAGTTTAAAATTTAATAATGTGATGAATTTAAATATTGTTAGTTTTAATTTTTAAGTCTGAAATTTGAAAAATACGAAATATCTAGTATGAATATAAAATAAAGGGGTTCATTATAAATTCTGGAAAAAAAACTTTTATAAATGTTAATTAATACACAACACATCTTAAATAAAAAAACACAACATTTTTTTAAGATGGTGAATTTCCTTTTTTTTTTTAAATTCCTTTTTCTTTTTCTAAATTTTAATTCATTTGATTTGGTTTTTTTAAAATTCTTGTTTTCAAAATATTGAAAATTTAAAAAAAAAATAATGACTATCTTTTAGATTGTTATGTATATCGACAATTTTTAAATAATTGATGATTCGGTCTTTATTCCGATCAAATTGTCTATATGATGGTTATGTAACACAAAGTTCTCCGAAATTTGAAAATATATCGATACTTTAAAAAAAATTAATGACTCGGCCATTATTTCGATAAAATTATCTTTTAGATGGTTATGTAACACTAACTCCTCCGTAATTTGAAAATATGTCGATAATTTTAAAGAAAAAAACTGATGATTCGATCATTACTTCAATCAAATTGTTTATTAAATGGTTATGTAACACTTAATTTGATAATATATTAATAATTTTTTAAAATTTGATGATTCGGTCATTATTTCGATCAAATTGTCTATTAAATGGTTATGTAACACTAAATCCTTCGTAATTTAAAACATCTGTATATTTATTTATATATCTCTAAAGGGTTGGGTATATTTTGATTACTATTTGAAATTAGAATAATGTTTTTAGGCTGGTAAATGACTATAGTCAAATTATATAATTTATGTAAATATACGATTATATTCAAATTAAACGATTTATTTGAATTTAACGATTATGTTGAAATCATAATTGTTATGTTAAAATTCATAAATCAAATTTGGTGAAAATATATTGGAATTTGGTCAATTAAGGATTTAGACGGAAGACTAATGATATATTTTCAAATTACAAAGGACTTAGTGTCACATAATCATCTAATTGACAATTTAACCGAAATAATGACCGAATCATCATTTTCTAAGAAATTGTCGATATAATTTTAAATTACGAAGGACATAGTGTTACATAACCATCTAATAGACAAATTGACCGAAATAATAACCGAATCATAATTTTCTAAAAATTTATCGATATAATTTTAAATTACGAAGGACATAGTGTTACATAACCATCTAATAATTTGATCGTAATGACCGAATCATCTGTTTTTAAATTATTGATATATTTTCAAATTACGAAGGAATTAGTGTTACATAACCATCTAATAGGCAATTTGATCGACATAATGAACGAAACATTAATTTTTTAAAATTATCAATATATTTTAAATTACGGAGGAATTAGTTTTGCATAACCATATAAAAGACGATTTGATTGAAATAATGACCGAATCATCAATTTTTTGGAAAATTATCAGTATATTTTCAAATTGCGGAGAACTTGATGTTACATAACCATCTAATCGACAATTTGATCGAAATAATGACCGAATCATAAATTTTTTTAAAGTATCGATATATTTTTAAATTACGGAGGACTTAATGTTACATAACCATCTATTAGACAGTTTGATCGGAATAATGATTGAATCATCAATTTTTTTAAAAATTATCGATCGATTTACAAATTACGGAGGACATGGTGTTACACAATCATCTAATATACAATTTGATCGAAATAATGATCGAATCATCGTTTATTTCTAAAACTATTGATATATTTTAAAATTAAAGAGGAGTTAGTGTCACATAACTATCTAAAAGACAATTTGATCCTAGTCAATATATTTTCAAACTATGACGGATCGACTTAGTGATCGAAATAATGACCGAGGCATCATTTTTTTTAAATTACAGAGGACTTAGTGTTAAATAATCATCTAATATACAATTTGATAGGAATAATAATCGAATAATCAATTTTTAAAAAAATTATTGATATATTTTCAAATTACGGAGGAGTTAGTGTTACATAACCATTTAAAAGATAATTTGGTCGAAATAATGACCGAGTCATTAATTTTTTTAAAATTATCGATATATTTTCAAATTATGGAGAACTTAGTATTACATAATCATCTAATAGACAATTTGATAGGAATAATGACCAAATCTTCAATTATTTAAAAATTGTCGATATATTTTCAAATTACGGCCGAAGACATAGTGTTACATAAACATCTAATAGATAATTTGATCGAAAAAATTTAATTTTTTAAAAAATTATCAATATATTTTTAAATTACGGAGGAGTTAGTATTACATAACCATCTAGAAGACAGTTTGATGAAATGATCACCATGTCATTAATTTGTTTAACATTATCAATATTTTTTCAAATAACGGAAGTTAAAAAACAAAAATTTAAAAAAAAAAAAACCAATTCAAATGAATTTGTAATTTAAAAAATGAATTAAAATTAAAAATAAAAAAAATAAAAAATTCACCATCTTAAGAAAAAAGTTGTGTTTTTTTATTTAAGATGTGTTGTGTATTAATTAAGATTTATATAAGTTTTTCTCCAGAAATTATAATTAAGTAGTTTTTTTTATATTGATACTAGATATTTCATATTTGTCAAATTTAGACTTAAAAAATTAAACTAACAATATTTAAATTAATCACGCTATTAGATTTTAACCTTTATTATACAAAATCTTTAATTTTCAGCAAAATTGAAAGTTTGAGGGCAATTTTGATCAGCGACAAAACCTGGGGCCTAAATGTGCGAATATGTCATCTTCCCCAACACAACTTTTTACAAGTAGCAGTTGAAGGAATAAATACACATATAAAATCAACTCCTAATTCTGCCAAATTAACTCAAATCGCACCGAACTAAATCAACCATCAACAAATTCGAGCATATATATATAAAAGAAAAAAAAAATTCATCTTCTTCATGTGAATGAGATTTTCACAGGTGAAGGAAGCCTCATACTACTGGTAGAATCTTAAGGGCGTATCATACTTAATTAAAAATGCTAATGGTAGAATTTGAAAATTATAGATCTGAAAATTATTTCAAGTTTGTTTGAAGAACATGAAATTGATATCAATTATGCCTAAGAATACTTGGACTGCTAACGATTCCAATCGGTGTTCTTGTTTTTCCGACCGACCATGAGGGGAAAAGGCACTTGTGGGTTAATGTTTTGGGGAGGTAGATTATTTTGGAAGATGAAATATTTCACTTTTCAATATTAAATGTAAAAGGGTATTTCAGTATTTACACATATTAAATGGGGTTCGTACACAACTATTTCTTGGTGTCATACATGGACACGTGTCAGTCCCTACTTGAGTCGTTCATGACTCTTGAGTAGGGGTGAGTCATTATAGGACCTCCCATGAATGTAATGGGAGCTGAAAAGTCTCCTACTGTATTATTATCAATAAAAAAACATTATAATTGGTTTTAATTCTAATTTCAAAAAGTAATTAGAGTCTAAAAATTCCTGCCAAGTTGAATAACCACTATTTTCCATGTGAACGTAGCCGCCGCAGATTAATTTAATTATTCATTTAATATAACTTAGTTCCTAAGTTTATTTATTATATGATTATAATTAGGTTAATCAGATTCCCCATAAACTTCGTTAGTACTAAGTTTAGTTATTAATTATTATATGATTATAATTAATTATATAAAAGGAATTAGTCACTACGCAGTAACGAATTCACGTCCAAATCTCTATTGAGAGAGGTTCTCAATTAATTAATACCTCAAAATAAATTAAACCCTTGAAAAACCTAAATAAATAAATAATTAGGTTAAAGTAATCATGTCCCTGTACTTTGATAATTAAAGTGCTAGTATTTTTCATAGAAATTGACATTTATACTACCACCGTAAAATGAGAAAAGTAATTCTCTTAAAAATTGTCATTAGCCTCTCTTTTAACTTTAGAATTTTGCAATAACCCTCATGTTCCATTAAAAATATATCAGTAACCCCTTTGTTTGTTTACAAAAAATTATAGTATTATTTCAAGTGGTGAAATAAGCTAATAAAGTGTTTAAACATTATTTTTTTGCCAATAAAATAACATTCAAGTTTTTCGCCAATACAATGAATATTTTTATTATAGGCTTCTTATTTCCAATTAATCAACTTTCAAATGTCAATTAAACTGAACCAAATTTTAAGTCACCTTAAAAAAATTGTTCTAATTTTTAAACAATATTCTTACAGAAAAATCAAACAGAGGCCTTATCTTTTCAATAACCTCGATTTGAGGAAAAGAGAAAAATAAATATGCATATTATTGAATTTCCAAGTTTTCTAAGAGCTTAAACTGATATGAGTCTTTTTTCTTTTCTGCAATTTGTTTTCATGCCCTTTTTAATTTTTTTTAGAAAACCAGATGAATTTCTTTAATGAGTATTGGTTACAATGTTCAGAATAAAATTCAGGAGATAAACAAGGTAAAATATTATTTGTTAGATAACTTAGCTACTTCATGGACCGCTTGATTTCCTTCTCTTAAAACATGGCGAACTTTGAAATCTCCAAAACCCCGAGCTATACTTTGAATGTCTTCAATGATATTGCCATAATGTGTTCGGAAATTCACTTCGCCTAGCTTCAATAGCACTAAATAATCGTACTTGAGTCGTCTTCAATTACAATATTGCTCCAATGATGATCCTGAGCAAACTCAATAGCCCTTAAGGCCGCCAAAGCCTTAGCTGAAGATGTTGGGTATGTTCAAAACAATCTGCGTACGTATATAAAATATTATAAATACTTTATGTCTAAGTACTATAATTCAAAAAACTATAGTAAACTATTCTCACATAATAATTATTTATAAACAACTCTATATATAAATCTAAGTATAGTTTATTCTCATAGAAAAACCAAAAATCAGAATTTAATATCGATACACTTACTGAAATAATTCTGAAAAGGATATGATCGGACTGAGGCTTGTTAATGTAACGTGCGCAACAATTTGTCCCAGTAGTTTCCCAAGATACAATATTTGGATACATGTTTCTTGCACAAAGAACAAGTCCATATCGAACTTTAACAACCTGTAAATATTCAACAATATAAAGTGAAAATGATAGATAGAGAGAAGATAAGATTCAACTTTTATTGCTAGAAAACAGAGTGAGAAAATTGGTCATATTCTCACTCAATTTATAGCTGCAGAAAGGATACTCTGGAGAGACATGTTTGTTCGCATTTGAACCTGAAGTAATGCTTCGATCCGAACAGGTGCAATCGATTTGGTTTGAACTGAACCGAGACATTAATTCATTTAAAATGGGTCGCAATCTCAACATACGAAACATGTTATCCCAGATCTTATTCGGGTCAATTGGATATGTCATGTGGATATTTAATTTTTGGACTTTTAAGTTTTGGGTCAAAAAATTAATTAAATTTTCTTTAAATTGATAATATCAATCAGATAGACGTGCACCTGCGCACGTGTGTGGTGTACCAATAGTCATGTGGATCCTCTCCCCCTTACATTTTAAATTAAAACTTGATACCGCCAAGGGGTCCATCCATTTCTACAAATTTTTACATTATAAATAGCAAACTTCATCATTTATTTCCATGTGGAATGAAGACAATGTTTTTCTCTTCATTCATTCCGATTTTCATGGGCTTGATTCCTATTGGGCTCAAACCAATTGGATCAAACCCATTGAAATCCAACAGAAAAAGCGTCCAATGTTTGGGCATGCCGTATAGAAAACCTAGGGAATGGGAAGGAGCCAAGCCTCCCAAACCACAACATCCATCAACATCATTTACTTCGGCTGGTGCACTCGGAAGGTTTAGCACCCTTAGCCACTTCCACGAGATTGTTTTTTGTGCTTGTTATGACGAAAATTAATAAAAGTGTTTAGAAAAAGGAAAAGCTATAAAAAATAAATTATGAAGCTTTTAATTGAAAAATTGGCAGGAAACCGACAGGTTTGGAGAAAGCAACAATAAAGAAGTAATAAGAGATTAAGAGCCACAAACAAAAGGATAAAGCAAGCAAAAGAAAAAGAAAGAAAAGAGAAGAAAAATCAAACCGGTTTATTTAATTTGTTTTACTGTTCTCACTAGTTTTCAAACCCAATATCATTTTTTTTTTGTTTTCCAGGGATTTAATCCCTTTCGAGGCGCGTCGAACACATAAAATGGGAACCTCTCCCAATAAAGATTCGAATTTGAGTCCGTTACTTTGTAGTGACTAGTCTCTTCCACTAGACCAATCACCTGTTGATCAAACCCAACATCATATATATGAGCAATGGAGCATGAAATCAAAATTTTGTGGGAGAAATTTTCATCCTCTAATAACGACTAACCAACATACATAATTTTGAGAAAAAGAGTCATCATTATTTTTTCAATATAAATTGGACAAAATGTTAAACGAAAAATTCACAGCACAAAAATAAAAATAAAATTATATCCGATATGAATTTTTGTCACATTGCTGAAAATTTCTTAGATACAAAAAATCTGGGAAAGGGTAAAAAACCTCCAAAACCTGAAGAAGCTCTATTTATAGAGGCTCAAAGAATCTTTGAATTTGAACCACTATGAATTTCCTCAAATTTTGGTGCGGCTCAAGATCCTCTGTACCACTTAAGTGTACCACCACTAAGTGATTGACACATGCATATGTGAGAATTATTATAATTTTCACATATGCATGTGTCAATCACTTAGTGGTGGTACATTTAAGTGGTACACCAAAAGTGGTACAGAAGATCGACACCCTTTTGGTGCATTCATCAATAATTATGATGAGGGTCCTTCAAAACTCCTCACAAAGATGCTCATATTTGAAAGTCGGGGTTCGAGTATTGACATAGGAATAGAGTAGACCAACCATGAGCTCGTTCAGTCAAAGCTTGCTACCTTCACGGAACCGGAGGGAATTCGTGCCTATATGACCCGAGGAAAATTCTTGTCCAAGCCTGGCTTGGCCAAACCCATCCAACCACCAAGCAAGTTGTGAATGGTTCTCTTGGGAGTTACATCCAATTCCAAAGCAAGTGTATTGCACTTGCTTTTTAGTTACTTTGGGTTCGGTCAAACCCGATTTAGGTAAGAATTTCCAATGACCCGAATATCCGTGAGGGAAAGAACCTCTCAACGAGCTACCTCCTTTAGTTCTTGGCCACCACAACTCGACGAGGCCCAACTTTTGGAAGAAAATCTCCCTGCGGAATACTTCCCAAACAAATCCCTCACTAAACTGAAGGATTCGCTCTTACAATGGCGGGATTCCGAACTTTCTCTCTCAAAAGTGTGACAGACGAACAATTACATAATATTTGTCTATACTTTGCTTTCGAGTTCTAGTACGTCTATTGGCTTAAGCATCAAAGGAAGCTTCGCCGAAATCACTTCGACTTGGTCTTTCTCAGTTTTAAAGTAAAAACATACAACTTATCCGTTTTCAAACTCGACATTGATTGGATCCAACCAAGACCTGGATGCTAAGATTTGACCTGCATCACCAGCTAATCATTTCATTGGTTTTTTTGAACTTTGCACCCTTAAAATATGGGAAATAGGCACTTTGTATTCTCAAAACTTAGATTTAGCTCGTTGCACTCTAAAAATATGAAAAATGCAGCACTTTGCACTTTCTTTTATTTTCAGGCAAAAACTCAAGGGCAAAAAAGTTAATTCAATTGTAAATCTTTAGCACTTTGCACCCCCAAATTTGAGAAATTAACACTTTGCACCCCAAAATAAAATTAGCGCTTATCACCCTCGAATTAAAAATAAATCAGCAACTTGCACCCCCATGTTTTGATGTTGCAAAGTGCTATGTTTTTCATATTTTGATGGTGCAAAGTGCTAAATCTAAGTTTCGATTGTACAAAATGCCTATCTCCGATATTTCGAGGGTGCAAAGTTCAAAAACCCCATTTCATTTCTAAAAATTGAACTAACAACTTTTTACAAATAACGAAAACCGAAAATATCTAGTAATTTCTCTACATTACTATAAGTACTCTTTGAAAATGGAAACAACTAGACCAAAATATTCTACTTGGTCACATCTTAAATACACTCCTGACTCCCCTATATTTAAGAACAAAATAGAATTATATAATATAAGCCCCTACTGTCATGGATCAAAATTTCGTTCCGAATGTATGTTTCTGTCAGCCAAATATTGAAAAAATTTTAAGATTTTTTCGAAAATATTTCAAATACACTAGGAAAAAATTATAAAAAAAGGTTACTGAATTTAGAAAATTAATAAAATTTAAGGCAAATAAATAATTTCAAAATTACACCTTATTTTCGTTTTGCTTAATTCAAAAATGAAAATATCTTAACATTTTCGACGAAAAAATGGAAATTTTAATATATGCCTAACGTGTTATTTATTGACAACATTATTCCAAAGATCATTTTCAAATTATGGGTCCATAATCTTTAAAAAAAAACAAATCTGAGTGGGGTCAACTCTCGTGCTTTCCACTACATATTCCCAATTTGAAACACACTTCTCACATTAATTTCTTCTCTCTTTGAAAATCTCCCCATCTACCACTACATCTTTACTGTCTTCTTCAACCAAATTTCTTAAATACCTCTTATCAACCATGGCCTTAAGTGCCTTGAGCATCTTTTTTGGAGTTCTAGGTAATAATTAACCACTCATAATAAAGTCCTTAATTTCTTTATAAATTAACCCATCAATTGATTTATTTTGACTTTTTTTTTTAATCTTTTTTTCTGCAGGCAATATTGCTGCATCACTGCTTTTCCTCTCCCCTGTGTGAGTTTCTATTTTGATTTTGATTTTGATTAGTGGGTTAACTGTCTTTGTGCTTATACGTCGTCGTTTTGGTTTTGTTTTCTGTATGAAGGCCTACTTTTTGGAGGATAATAAAAAATCGGTCAACTGAAGAATTCGAGAGTGTTCCGTACATAATACTGTTCTTGAATGCTTCTCTATGGACTTATTATGGACTCCTTACCCCAAATGGGTTTCTTCTTGTTACGATTAATGGATTTGGAGCCACGCTTCAAGCTATTTATATTTTAATTTTTCTCATATTTGCTAAATCTACCCGAATGAAGGTAATTAATTATTTATTTAATTAACTAGGGTTATATTGCGATCAGAATTTAATTGTTTGATTTTCCGGTGGTGGTTACAGGTGAAGACGGTGGTTTTGGTGGTGGTGGATGTGGGTGTGGTGGTGGGTGTGATTTTGATAACAAGATTGACAATGGGGTTAGAGGCGCAAATTGACACAATTGGGTTATTGTGTACTTGCGTCACCATTATTTCTTTTGCTTCTCCTTTGGCTGCCATGGTAATTAATTTATTGAAGTGTTATTTACTTTTTACTTTATTGTGTGAGAAATTAGAGGAAATGGTATTTTGATTTTAGTCCAAAAAATACATTGTTACCAAGTTTTTTTTTACCATGATTCATACCATTTTTGCTGTCAGTTTTCAGATGAAATTCAGCACGTACCTGTTAAGTTGACAATGAGAGGGAAAACATGCACTGGTTTTAAAGTTCCACCATTATTAACTTAACGAGCACGTGCTGAATACCGTTGAAAAATTGAAGGAAAAATTAAATGTGTCAAGAGGGTATTAAAGGTGTTTTTTGGACTAAAGTTTAATACCAAAAGTGTTTTTTCCTCGAGAAATTAGGAGTTAATGGCAATTTACATATTTGAATAATGTTCAATTTATCTTCTTATAATTTGAAAAAGATAATTTACCCTTCCTATTTTTATAAAAGTTTCAAACCATCTCCCTGACATTTTTAAACTTAATGAAATACGAATTGACAAAACTACTCTACTTATATGGGACACTTTGCCCCCTGTGTTATAATAGTAATTTACACTCCTATGTTACAAAAACAATTTCCATGCCCACACGCAATTTCGGTGAGCGAGTTATACTCTCCGGCTGAATGAGGTAAATTACTCTTTTAAAATTTTCACAGGGTGGTAAAGTGTTTTTTGAAATCACGGGGGTAAATTGGCATTAGCTCGAAATAGTAATGATATATACCTTTTTTTAACAAGGAATAGCTAACTACAAACACTAGTAGTAAACTAAAAAAAATGGTCTCACTACAAGAACTCAAGACCTCCTAAAATTGGGGTCTTAGGTTTGCCACTAGACTATGGACTCATCATCGATGATATATACCTTGTTTGGATTTTATTTCTATTTCTAATTTGGGGAAGAATACAAATAAGTGATTTTTCATGATTTATTTTTGGAAAATTTGTGCTTGATATTTTTGGGAAAATGCAATATATTATCCTGTGTTATTTTAAACCTAGAAGAAACTACCTTGTGGAATTGTTATTGCGTCTTGCATTGTCAAAAACCCTACAAAAAACACACAATTTGTCGTTCTGGATCAACATATTTGAAAAAACCTTTTTTGAAATACTTCAAGTTGATCCCTACAAATTCACGTGAAATATTTTAAATGATTTCTTGAAATATATTGATCCAAAACGACCTATTTTTTACAAATTGGTTATTTTTTGCAGCGTTTTTTAAAGTACAAAGAAGTTTGGGGCAATACAAACTTCACATATTAGTTTTTTACAGATATAACATAACACAAAAAGTATTTTGCATTTACCCCAGATATTTTAGGATTAATTTCAAAAAGTTTGATCACTGGCTTTATTTTATTGAATTCTCTTTGGTGAAACAAAGAAAATGACATTTATCTACTTGATTCGATACTATTACATACTCCTATGTTTTTATAATATTTATTTTATATGTATATGTATGTATGTGGGTACGTGGGTAGGTAGGTGGGCGATATTTTGATGTTAGGTATACAAAAAGCTGCTAACAACGTTCTTCATATCCACCACATCATTTTCACCATTTTAAATATAATGACTTGAGGATAATTTATCCCTCGATATTCATAATGTTCAATTTATCTCCGTTTCATTTGAAAAAGAGATAATAAATATGGAAATTTACCTCTCTATATTACAAAAAAAAAATTTATGCATACAGTCATTTCGACAAATGAGTTACATTCTTCGACTGAAGAGTGACCAATTGAGATACTTTATTTTCTTTAGAATAAGCTAAAGATACCATTTTCTAATAATTCTAGATATTGATCTATCATGTGTTTGTGATTTTCAGAAAACAGTGATTTTAACCAAGAGTGTGGAGTACATGCCCTTCTTCCTCTCATTTTTCTACTTCCTCACTGCCTTCTCGTGGATGGTTTACGCAATATTGGTTCGCGATCTTTTCATTGGAGTAAGTTTTTTAATGCAGAAATTAAAATCTTCGCACTATTGCTTGACTAGATCTTGAGACATGAATATTTCTTTTAAGAGTTAATGGCTATTTACCCCCTCTGTGACATTTAAAATGTTTAATTTACCTTAATGTGATTTGAAGAAGAACACTCTATGTGGAGTTTACCACCTGTATTATAATAATGTGGTAATTTACCCATCTGTGTTATGATAAATATGGCAATTTACACCCATGTTACAAAAATACTTTGCATGCCCACTCTCAATTTCGGCAAGTGAATTACACTCTCCGGTTGAAGGAGGTAAGTTGCTTCTTTTAAATTTTCACAGGGGGTATTTTTTTCAAATCACAGGGTCTAAATTCAAAATTAAGCATTTCACATGGGGTAAATGCACTCATTTGTTTTTCAAGTATTTGCAAGCACGTAGAATATGCCCTAGTAGGAAAAGAAACTCCCACTATAATGAGTGGCTTTATTCAGAGAGAAACTAAGGGTGTGTATGGATCGGTTTTGGCTCTGTACTCGAATTCAGTTTAAAAAATTAGTTTAGATGTTTTTACTAAAACTTTTGAAACACGGTTTTGATTAATACTATTATATGAAACATTAGGTTGGATCTGATTTTAATGTTTGGGTCGAGAAAGAAAATTAGACAACGATTTTGACCCAATCTCAATGGGAAGTCTCGGGCCAAAATAGATCCATAGTTTCCGTAAGATTTATTGCATGACTCAATATTTTGTAACGAGATTTTGACATGCTCGATGTATTTTCTGTGTATTCAGATACCGAATACGGCAGGGTTCGTACTTGGTGTATGCCAGTTAGTAATTTATGCGATCTACAGAAATAGGAAGCCACCACCATCAGACAGTGCAGCGGGTGGATTAGAAGAAGGCCAAAATGAACCCCTCATCATCTCATAGAAACAAACTATCAAATATGTAGCTGTTTTGCAAAGTTACATGTAATAATGAAGTTCTAGAGTTTTTGTATTACATAAATATGTGTAGCTGTTTTGGAAAGTTACATGTAGTATTTAATGTGTAAGAGTTTTTGCAAACAAAATCTTCTAATGTGCACGAGTTGCTATTTGTATGTATAAACAAAAAACTTATGTTTGTAAATATATATTTATTTAGAATATGCTATTAACTTGAAAACGTCAGAAGTTATGGTGTTTTGAAAAGAAACAACATTTGCTTTTTGTAGAAATTTCAGAAAGTGTATTTGGCATAAATTAATTGAGCCAATAATACACCTTCTTAATGGCATCTCCAATGTTTCAATGAGAAGGTGAATTCATGGAAGGAGAGATAAAATACTTTAATGAGTAGGGGAAGGGAAGGGAAAGGGGTGTGGGGTGGTGATCACACATCTCTTGTTGGGTCTGGGCAACGAGCCCAACCCCAATGTCTTTTTTTTATTTTTTATTAAATGGTTAATTAAATGGATACTTTTTTTTATTTCTTTTATTTTTCATTTAAATAGTTATATAAATTATCTATTAACATTTAAATATTTTTATTACTTGTGCATTTTTTATCTTTATAACTTGTAATATTGTAATTTTATGTACAATGTTTATTAATTGTTATTATTATTTAGCTCTATTATTATTAATTGAGAGTGGAAAAATATGAGAATTAGAATTTTGTGGAATAACTAGTAATAAAGTTATATTGTATTAAATGGCAACAACAACAGCAATAATGGTGGCAACGGCGATGAATTTTCATATATAATTTTTAATTACTGTAATGTTATTGTATTATTATAATTAATTTTTTTTTTATTATTAATGTCAATGCTAAATTAGTTATTATTAATGCTAATGTTTAATTACTTATTGTTAATGTCAATATTTAATTTACATTGACTTAACTATTATTATTATTATTATTATTATTATTATTATTATTATTTGTTATTAATATTATTATCATGCTAAAAAGTTGGGAAGATTAAATGAGAGTGGAGAAGTATGAGAATTAAAATTTAATATAATGTGAAGATTGAGTCACTAAAGATGACTATAAAAAGATGAGTCTGAAGGGGAAGGGGAGTATGAGGGGAATGAGAGTCTGAGGGGAATGAGAGTCCATACCCACTGGAGATGACCTAAGTTTGATTTGATTTGAAGATTCGATTTTTTTTTTTTGGCTAGAAATTGTACATGGACTTGTTTTCGTTGCTAAATTAATCAAATCTGTCTTCAAAACGAGATCAAACAAGCTTCTATAAATACAATCTACCTATAAGCTTGTCAATACGATCTCCTCATATTTTTACCCTTTCTCTAATAGATTTCATAAGGATTTACAGGATTTAGACATGACTTAATCTCTTTCGAATCGCGTCAGACAAATTATGTGCCAAATTCTCTCAACGGGAACTAGATTTTGTATCTTTGCATTATGAAAATATGTATCATAGGTTCACCACATTTTAGCCATGCATGTACTTAAACTTAGCAATTACTTTAATGAATACAGCATCACAAAGATCCTATCCCCCCACCCTCCATGCCTCCTAGAGAAATAAAACATGAATAGAGAGAATGGTACTGTGTGTTTGGGTTTTTTTCACTTTTTTTTAATTTCAGGGTATCAATTTTATTTTAATGTTTTGAAATAAAAAGCTCCATTATTATTTTACTACGCCTTCTAAATATACGTTTTCAATAATGTATCCATACTAAAACACATACTATACACATTTACCCTGTTTGGCGTTTTCCAAAATTATTTAGAGTTTAGGAATATCAAATAAACATATTTTCTGCTCTCTAAAATAAAATTGTTATCTCTTAATTTTCTCAGATTACTCTCTCTAAAGTCAAACAAACAACAATTTTCTTATTTTTAAACAAACTATACAAGCTCTACTCTGATTGACATATCTCTTGTTGAAAAAAAAAGGTTTAAAATGATTAAAATTTGAACAGTAATGCAAAAGAAACCAATTTCGTACAAACCAATTTGGAAAGTGAAATGAAAATACAATTAGTTAAAGAACAGAACAAATAAATTTAAGCAAACTTATCTTACAATTCTGTATAGTAACAGAATTTATCCAACCAAATCGTAGAATTAAGTCTGCTTGCCTTGAAGAAATTATCAACCCACCTTTGGTGCAATTGGGTTACACGAACACTTCTTCAAGGATAATTAGGTTAAAGAAATTACTCCACTACACAGTGGTAGAAATTCCACCTCGAAGAACACTCAAAAGCAAAAAAATAACCCAAAGATAATCAGAGAGGGAATTAAGAGTGTTACACAATGTTGTATTAGTTTTTTTTTTTTATCGGAAATGAAGAACACTCGTATATATAGTTGTTGGGGGGAGCCTTTTGAAATTGTAACTGCTTAATTAATCAAAATAAAACGGTGCAATGAATATAAAACGTTTTTGTTTATTCAATTTCCGTAATTAAAACATTACACAATTGAATCCACATCTGAATTATTCAAATTCAAAATTTCAAATTAATTTTATATTTTAATTCAAAATTCCTCCAAAAAAATAAGTCCGAGACGAGACAATTTGCCCAAATGCCCGAGTCCAGTCCACATCTGAACCGAACCCGGCCGAGTCGGGTCGGGCGGACTCGGGGGAGGACGGTGACGGGTACACCCATATGATCATCTTTGTAAATACTTTGTACCCAGTCTTTACACTTAAATTCATATATACTAGTACACACTAAGTTATAAAGTCAATGTGGTACAAACCCACATACACATTATCTATTTGAACTATGTCTTCCCCACTATACACATAACAATTTATCTGTGGATTACAACCATGTAATTAGGCATCTATCCACAATAAATTAACTCTCTTTAATTGCAATTACAACAATCCCCACAAATCCATAGAAAATAATCTATTAGGGTTACCGTAATGTGCTTTCAGCAATGGTACCTTCCGCTTTGAACCACAACCTAAGTTATCCAACTTATGCTGCCATAGGGACAAGTGGATCTAAGCCTTGAATTTGGCCCTTGAATTGGTAGCATCTATTGGTAACAACATGTCACTTGCTATGTGTTAATCTTTAGATTTGACACTCTAGGCCATGTGTCCTGAATGTTATTTAAGAAATAACACTATTTCCTCTGGTCGAGGCCAAACAACTACATTCACTTAGTTGAGTGTCTCAGGATGTACTGCTAGCATCCCGTCTTACAGACTTGACCTCATTCAATGTTAATACACTTACTGGATTAGCAGTAGTCAGCTCCTATCAGGTATATCAGGGGTTAGACTCAAATACTTAGTATCAGTCTTAGTTAGGAGCAACATTTATCTACCCAGCAGTTTGTTTATGCCACATTGAACCTTCCTTGCGGGATCTCCGCTTGGTAGGTTGGGTTGCCACTGCTTGTATATCAATTTAGGGTTTTCAATCTCATCCCCAGCCTGGATTTCTGTACTAAGGCAAGTCAAGTCCTTTAGTTAAAGGGTCAGCCATATTGTCTTTGTTACCAACAAATTCAATGACTCCCTATCAGACATAAGTTCCCTTATAGATTTTAGTCTAACTTGGATGTGTCTCTTGGTCTTTTGATTATACTTTTGGCTTTTAATCTTTGCAATTGTGGTTTGAGAATCACAATGCACAACGACTGCTAGAAGAGGCAAGCTAACCATGGGTAATTGGACCAATAACCCATGTAGCCATCCAACTTCAGTCCCTATCGTGTCTAAAGCACATAATTCAGCCTCAAATGTAGACCGAGTCACCAAGGTTTGCTTGGTTGACTTCCAGGAGGCAGCGCCCCCACCTACGGTAAAAATGTACCCCGTACACCCATTAATTCCGGAGTTCTTGGCTATCCAACTAGCATCACTATATCCTTCAAGTACTGCGGGGAGCCTGCCATATAGAAGAGATAGTGACACCGTGCCCTTCAGATACCTAGGAACCCGGTCAAGAGCTTCCCAATGGGTTCGATTTGGACAACTTGTATATCTTGCTAACTTCGAGACAAAAAACAAAATGTCTAGTCTCCTGCCATTTGCCTGATATTGCAAGCTTCCAGTAATTTGTGAATATCTTAATTGAGATACAGGAACACCACTTTCATTTTTAAAGAGAGCTATTGAAGGATCATATGGTGTTTTGACAATTCTACATTCCATATAACCAAATTTCTTAATTATCTTCTCAACATAGTGAGATTGAGAAACTGCTATACCCTCAGTTGACCGAGTCAACTTGAGTCCACGAATTACAATTGTCACACCCATATCCTTCATTTCAAACTTAATCTTTAAAAATGACTTGGTTTCATTTATTATCCAAATGTTAGATCAAATCAACAGAATGTCATCAACATACAGACATAAGACAATACATTTATCACCTTTAACTTTACAATAGATGCACTTATCATTATCGTTTACAATAAAGTCAAAGGATAAAATAGTTTTATCGAATTTTTCATGACATTGTGTTAGGAGCTTGTTTCAAACCATAGAGTGATTTTACAAGCTTACAAACTTTTCGCTCATTTCCAAAAGCTACAAATCCCTTTGGCTGATCCATGTAGATTTTCTCCTCTAGATCACCATACAAGAAGGCTGTTTTAACATCCATCTGGTGAATAAAGAAGTCATATATAGAGGCCAGTGCTATCAGCACCCGGATTGTAGTCAAACAAGCAACCTGGGAATATGTATCGAAAAAACGATTATCTCTTTTTGCCTAAACCCTTTGACAACTAATCTTGCTTTAAACTTATCTATGGTTCCATCAGATTTAAATTTCTTTTTAAAGATCCATTTACATCTAACCGTATTACACCTCAGAGTGAGATCAATTAGTTCCCATGTCCCGTTACAGAGAATGGAATCCATCTCACTTTCGACAGCTACCTTCCAATGCTTTGCTTCTTTCGAAGCTATTGATAGGATAGTGCCCTGCAAGCCAACATAATATCTTGTAATAGGACCATTATTTTATCTTGAAAGAATCTTTGATTTATCAATTAATACGTATTGTTTATTTATCTTGAGTATAACATAAAAAAATGGCCATCTTCATCTTTCGCGAACACGTTTAAGAGAATGATTGAAACCCTGAGATCACTCATGACTATGGGACAATTCACTTCAGTATTGAGTGCAATATTCATGAAACAGTCTCAAAGGTCGTGATCTCGAAAATGTTCCAAGTCATAGATTCATATCGAGACGGGGTATCGAATGAATCGTCAAGACTTGTACGATTATGCATGATTCACATGAAGTGAATTTGTTGTAGTTTCATGAACAAGACATTTTGATGTCAGTGCATATGACTAGGTGGTTCGATAGGGGATCGAACGCATCGAACGACCCGAACAGAGAGACCCATTGTGGAAGTGCGTAAAGCATATCGGTGATGGGATGTCTCTCAAGACTTATAACAGTGTGCGATTTAGTCCTTAGACTTGAGATGCTAGTGTTGGGATTCTGTAAGATAAACAGCCCTAGGCACAGCAGAATATAAAATTTTTAGGACCTCTTACGGAATCTTGCCAGGATACTACTCTAGTTGTATATGTATAAATGTTAATTAAAACGATAGTATAAGTTTACACGTTATACATATCTCCTTGCAAATCCAAGTTGGCAGTCAGCAAAAACGAACTCTGATTTCTGCTCCAGCAAAATCGATCCAAGCTCTGCACTAGCGCCCCATGTGTTGCGCCTCTACGAGTTGATACACCATAATATCACGAAAATAATATATCTTGATCGACTAGAACACAAGATATATTAAGATCTAGGAATTAGGAACGATTTAGGAACAAAATCGAAAAATGAAAAATTCTTCCAAACACAAAAGGGGTTCGGCCGATCTGGTAAGGGAGAGGGAGAGAATTTTTGCTCTGCTCAAATTTTGCTTGTTGAGTTGTGTGAAAAATAACTACAAGAAAGCTACTTATAGTTATCTCCCTAACCTAGTCCTATTAGGACTAGGTTTCCTCTCTCCTACATGGGCCATGGCCCTCTTTAATTTAGAAGACTAAGTCTTCTAATTAATTCATGGCCCAGTTAATTAATTCTGACCAGGCTTTATTTAATCTCCCAATTAAATAGCCCAATTAATTAACTAGCCTCCCAATTAATTAATTCTGACTCTAAGTCTAATTAATTAATTATTCCTTTAATTAATTAAATCCAACTTAATTAATTAACTCACAAATTAAATTTCAATTAAATTTATGATCCTAATCTAATTCCAATTGGATCCCATTTTGTTCCAATTGGGTCGACCCAGTCGACCCACCCATAATAATCGACCCAGTCGATTATTCACCTAGTCGACCCAGTCGTTCTTATTTCCTCGCTTTCGCTTCATGTGTATTGTGTATGCCCCCATAGTTTCACCATATAATTGGCCGTGGGTTATAATTAAATATTATTTAAATATTCGAGTAAGACTTACTCTAAATCAATCGAACATTCTGTCGATTGATCATTCCAAAATTAGCACCCCTGCAAATTTGGGAATTCTCCCACACTCCACGGTCGATGTCCAGCCACAAGCCCATGGAGCCCAATCACTGGTGAATTAATTCAGTGAACCTTTTATCATTTATAATTTCCATATACGACATAATATCTCCATCGATCAATCTCCCAGTCGAGACTTAAGGGTATGGTCTTTCATCGGATTCCCTTTTCTTTTGTCTTGACCTTATGTACTCTGATCTGTAAATGAATTCTCTTTGACTTAATCTTTATGAGCTACTTACATAATGTCGTCAGATACCTTGGCCAAGGATTTTACCAGAATTAATTTCTCACAGAAATTCATAGGAGAATTTCCCAACCTATCAAGTCGGGTCAATGGATCCTTTGTTGATGATATAAATCTGCATACGAGTTCCTCTATACCCAATATGAGTCCACAGAGACTTTCTGGCGATCCCCAGTCAGTCGAAACTCATATCAAAGCATAGACATTCTCGCACCAGAAAACCCTATCACCTCAAGTAGTTAGGGATCGTTCCTCGTATACTATTATAAATTTGGAATAACTTCAACCCCGATATGCGACTACCGCTTCCATGGTGAGTTATTCCCTAATTGGGGTATTCAGTGCGCTTCCCATCCCAGCAAGCCACCCACTTATGTGTATGGACCATCCCAGTCACGCTCGTGGACCCCAGCGTTCTCCAGTTCATCGGAGTATACACAATAGTGAGAGTCTAACCGAATCCAACGATGTCCTATCTCGGTTGGATTCTACGACTCTTGAATATGTTCTAGATCACGGCCTTGGAGAACAGTCCACGGGTTGTCCCATAGCCCTGTGATCTAAGGACTTCTATCCTTATGCACAGATAATTATTACATAAGATAAAGTTGACCATTTAATAAAGTGCATTTATTAATCGAAATTGAATAGTTCCTTATTTATTACAATAAATGCTAGTCATACAGCTGGCTTGCAGGACACTATTTCTATCAATTTCCCACTTGTCCTAAAGCCAGTCTTTTATGTTCTTGAGTCCCATCTTATGCAGATGTTTCTCAAATGCCTTTTGAGGCAGAGGCTTCGTCAGCGGGTCCGCGGTATTATCTTCTGAGTCGACACGTTCCATCTTAATGTCTCCTCTACCAATGATATCTCTTATCACGTGGTATCGTCTTTGTACGTGCTTGGATTTCTGATGAGATCTCGGCTCCTTTGCTTTTGCTATTGCCCCATTGTTATCACAAAAGATAGTAATGGGCTCAGCGATGCTAGGTATCACATCCAGTTCCTGGATGAAGTTCCTTATCCAAACACCTTCCTTTGCTGCATCACTCGCAGCAATGTATTCAGCTTCGGTGGTTGAATCCGCGGTTTTTTTTTGCTTGGAGCTTTTCCAGCTAACCGCACCGCCATTGAGGCAGAATACGTATCCTGATGTCGACTTGAAGTCATCTACATCACATTGGAAGTTCGAGTCTGTATAGCCTTCCAATTTTAATTCTCCTCCACCGTATACCAAGAACAATTCCTTAGTCCTTCTCAGGTACTTCAGAATTGCCTTTACGGCAATCCAGTGCTGCTCACCTGGATCAGACTGGTAGCGGCTTGTAACGCTTAAAGCGTAGGCTACGTCTGGTCTAGTACATAACATACCATACATTATGCTTCCTATCGCGGATGCATATGGCACTCGAGACATATTGCTTCTCTCTTCAGGCGTCTTTGGGGCCATAGACTTTAGAGAGTGCAATCCCATGTCTCATTGGAAGCAATCCTCTCTTGGATTCTTCCATATTAAATCTTTTCAAGATTTTATCTATGTACTGGGATTGGGAGAGGCCCAGCAGTCCTTTTGATCTATCTCGGTAGATCCTTATACCTAGTACAAAGGATGCTTCTCCCATATCCTTCATTGAGAATTGTGTAGATAACCATGCTTTAGTTTCGGACAACGCTTTCACATTGTTTCCAATGAGAAGAATGTCGTCAGTGTAAAGCACCAAAAATTCAACTGTACTCCCACTGATTTTCTTGTACACGCAAGGTTCGAACATGTTTTTGATGAATCCAAAAGTTTGGATTGTCTCATCGAAACGAATGTTCCAACTTTGGGAAGCTTGCTTCAGTCCATAAATGGACCTTTGGAGTTAGCACACCTTGTGTTCAGCTCCTTTGGATGCATATCCTTTTGGTTGCTCCATGTAGATCTCCTTATCAATGTCCCCATTGAGAAAGGCAGTCTTTACATCCATCTGCCATATCTCGTAGTTATACCACGCAGCTATGGCCAGCAAGATTCGAATGGATTTAGGCATTACGACGGGCGAGGTCTCCTCAAAGTCAATTCCAGGCCTTTGAGTATATCCTTTTGCCACTAATCGCGCCTTGTAGGTTATTACCTCTCCGTTCACTCCAAGCTTTCGCTTATAGATCCACTTGCAACCCACGGGAGCCACTCCCACTGGTGGATCTACCAAGGCCCAGACCTTGTTTGAATGCATGGAGTCCAATTCGAATTCCATGGCTTCGCGCCACTTTCCCGAGTCTATGTCTAACATAGCCTCTTCGTAAGTCCTTGGGTTGGTTAGAGACTGTCCAGTCTCATGCAGCAGACCGTAGTACCTCTCGGGTTCTCTACGTTGTTTTTCTGACCTACGAAGAATCGGTGTACCTTCTGGCGCACTTTCATGCTCATGTTCTCCCACTGCCTGTGGCGACGGGTCAGCTTGATTGACCTCTTCGGCCTTTTCAGCTTCAGTGACCTCATCCAGTTCTACGTTATTTTCTTTCTTGTCAACCAAGAAATCCTTCTCCAAGAAGTGAGCGTTCCTCGAGACAAACATAGTTTGTCTTGTAGGATCGTAGAACTCGTATCCTATTGAGTTTTTCGGATACCCCACGAACTTGCATAAAGTGGGTTTAGTTTCCAATTTATCTTCCACTAGCTTTTTAACGTAAGCGGGAGATCCCCATATGCGCATGAATGCGTATGAGGGTGCCTTGCCAAACCATAATTCGTATTGTGTCTTTTCTACGGATTTAGAAGGTACCATGTTTAGTATCTTCGTTGCCGTGAGGAGGGCATGTCCCAAAAATGAAAGAGGAAGGTTAGTGGCACTCATCATGGATCGAACCATGTCCATCAAAGTTCGATTCCTTCTTTCTGCAACTCCATTTAATTGAGGTGTTGAGGAGGAGTCCACTGCGATAATATTCCATGCTCTACAAGATAATTCAGAAATTCGTTACTAAGATATTCTCCACCTCGGTCAGAACGAAGAGCCTTTATCGTATGACCAAGTTAATTCTCTACTTCCATCTTGAATTCTTTGAAACGCTCAAAGGCTTCAGACTTGTGTTTCAACAAGAACACATATCCATAACGACTAAAGTCGTCAGTGAAAGTGATGAAGTAGTCATAGCCACCTCGGGCGCTTTTTCTTAATGGTCCACATACGTCAGTATGTATCAAGTCCAATGTTTGCTTGGTTCGCTCAGGGCTTCCCTTAAATGGCAACTTAGCCATTTTACCCTTTAGACATGGTTCACATGTTGGCATTTCATCAATGCGATTGATTTCAATCGCGCTAGATGATGCTAACTTTTGAATCCTTGACTTAGATATATGTCCAAGTCGAGCGTGCCATAATTGGGCAGATATTTCATTATCTTGTTTCCTTTTGTTTTGTTGTACATGCATCACTAACTTAGGTGGTTCAATGGTATATAGTCCATCTTTTAATGTACCAGTGAAAAACATATTATCATTCATGAATAACGAAAAGGAACCTTTATTAATAGTAAAATTAAAACCTCCATTATCCAAATCAGGAATTGAAATAATGTTTTTCACTAAACCAGGTACATAAAGAACGTTCCTAAGGACTAATTTATTACCACCTAAATCTAATTCCACTTCGCCAATGGCCTTGGCAGCAGCTCTAGCTCCATTGCCAAATCTTAGGATCCAATCCCCTGGCCTAAGTGGCCTTGTTGCTCCCATCACCTGTAAATCATTACAAAGATGAGAACCACAAGCAGTGTCTAGCACCCATGATGCACAGTTAATTGATAAATTAACTTCAACAAGGAATATACCTTTCGAGCTCTCCAAGAACTCTTTGCAGTTCCTCTTCCAGTGTCCAGGTTTCTTGCAGTAGAAACATTTCTGTTCACCAGACGAAGCTTTACGCTTCTTTCCCTTCCCTATGGGCCCAGATGGTCCTTTGCCTTTGCTTGAAGAAGCATTTCCTTTCCCTTTCCCTTTCTTTGTCCTTTTGGACTTGGATTGGGTCGAGGTAGCAACCATCACTGGCTTCTCATTTTTCATGGAATCCTCGGCAGTGGCGAGCATATTAGCCAACTCGTGAAGTTCAACATTCATCTTGTGCATGTTGTAGTTCACAACGAATTGCTCGAATGATCTTGGCAACGACTAGAGGATTATATCTTGGCAGTAGGTCTTGTCCATCTTTACGTCAAGATGACCAAGCTTTTCAATAAGCCCAATCATCTTGATGCAGTGAGATCGAACATCAGCACCTTCAGCCATCCTCGTTTGTTGCAAAGTCTTAGCAGTTTCATACCGCTCGTATCTACTTTGCACCCCAAATAGACCATTCAGGTGCGTGTAGATTTCAAAAGAAGAATTCATATGCTCGTGCTGCTTTTGAAGCTCATTCGTCATGGATGCCAACATGAGACAACGTGACTGCAAGTCATCGTCAAGCCACAAATCCACAACTTCTCTCTCAGTATCATCGTCATCCTTAGCAAGTTCGGGAGGGGGCCCATCAAGGACAAAACCTCGCTTTTCAAAAGCGAGAATGATCTTGAGGTTCCTGACCCAGTCATGGAAGTTGGGTCCAGTTAATTTGTTTTGTTCAAGTATGATGGAAATTGGATTCTTAAACATTATATCTACAAAATGACGAGAGAAGAAATAAATACGCGAAAGATTAATTTAAAATGCACAATTTACAAACATGGTTTTTATTTGTAAATTACTCCCACTATTTTAATCAAAATCTTATGCCCCCACATAAGTTTCGGGAATTTAAAATATCCTAGCGGGCTTAAGGCCCAAATGCAATCTCCTAGTACCCACGACTCGTTGGCCATACTATTTGATTCACTTGGTGGTCGATTACATCGACGGTTAACCATCGCAGCTAACCCTTAAGTTCATTTAGCCTCGTTTTTCGATATGGATCCACGACTCGTGAGACATCCATACTTACTAGCGTTAAATCATGTCTAATACTCGTGGAGAGAAATAGTTCAATCCTAGATGGCCCACGACTCTTGAGACAACGCCTAAAACCTTGCTATCCCCTCCCTTGGCACTATCTCGTGCATCGAGACAATAGACATATCATCTTCCTATAGCTCGACCCACGACTCGTGAGACATCGAGATATATTCGTACAATATACCTAAGACCTAGTAATTGGATAGGCTCGGACCATAGAGACTATTCATATGCGCCCTCAGGTTCGATTTAATATTCTAATTGAATTTTTAGTTCAATGGAGGTTTTAAGTTTTCTTGTGCGAGGTCTCATCAGATTATGCTTTATCTTGTTTACGTGATCTATTCTAAGCATGCATGACATACATCAAAGAACATAAGTAAACATACATCACTTAGCAGGATATGATTGATCGATTGCCCATTCTATGCGATTCATCACGAGCCAAGTGATGAATCAATTGGTCAGTCTAGGGTGGAAATTAAATGTCCTAACTATTACAATTTTCAAACCCATACATCATGGGCCTTCTTGTAATATCCAGCTTGATTGGGCCTCCATGTAATGAATTGGGCCTCTATGTCCTCCAAGGTAAATGGGCCTCCATGTGGATCTTCAAGTCTTCATGAGGTCTTCGCGGCTCCAAGCCTAATCTAAGCCTAGCTTAAATAATACAAATGGTCCTATTCTATTACATTTGTTTGCGCAAGCAAGGGCACCAATCAGGCCCATTTAATTACAACCCAAAAATAAGTAAACCAAAAACTACACAGGGCTTAAGGGCAAAATCGATCAATCCACACATTCACTCAAGAACATGCATAAATTCACATAAGGGCATAAATGTAAATTTATCGGCTCCTATAATTTTAATTCTCAAAAATTATCCAAGTTAATTTAATTTTGAATTAATAATTAACCTCTAAGATTAATTAGCTCTTACTTGAGCTCTAAGTAATCTACAAACATTATCTTGATTAAATTGGTTAATTAAGGTAATCTAAATCTCTAAGATTTTTACCTTATCCAAAACTCTAAGTTTCCCAAATATTCTCAATCTCCAAGATTTTCAAGATAATCCTATTTCGTCTAGATTAGTTTAATTAAGGTAGTGTTCACATCTAACAATACAACTACCTTATCCAAAAACTCTAAGTTTCCTAATCTTCCATAATTCCAAGATTTTCAGAATTTCCAAAATAGGCAGAATTATAGTCCAACCAAAAATCAACCAGTCGAGGCCAATCGAAGACTGCCATGTGGACAACACACGCGCGGACACGAAGTCCGCGCGTAGCTGTTCGCGGCAGCCGCTGCTGCGCGTGACGGCGTGCGGCAGCGCGCGGCTGGCAGCCCGTAGGCTGCTGCCGTGCACTGCTCGTGCGGCCAGCGTGCTGTTCGCACGCTGCCGTGGGCAGCAGCTCGCGGTGGCCGCCCAGCCGCGGTGCGCTGCCGCTCACCGCCGCGTGCCACCGCGGTTGGATCTTATTAAAAAAAAAAAATTTGTTTTTGATTACTCACAGATTTAATTCAAACAGATCCAGTCAATTAAATCCCACTCCAAAATAACATCAACATGATAAAATTTTTCGAATTTAAAATTATCCATTAATTCCAAGTTAAATAACAAATGTCCTAAAACATGCAAAGTTAAAGAACTAGCCACACATAAATCAAACATATGATTTATAACACAGAATTTGTAAATTCATATATATACAAAGCCTAGAGTTGGCTCTGATACCACTGTTGGGATTCTGTAAGATAAACAGCCGTAGGCACATCGGAATTTAACATTTTTAGGACCTCTTACGGAATCTTGCCAGGATACTACTCTAGTTGTATATATATAAATGTTAATTAAAACGATAGTATAAGTTTACACGTTATACCTATCTCCTTGCAAATCCAAGTTGGCAGTCAGCAAAAACGAACTCTGATTTCTGCTCCAGCAAAATCGATCCAAGCTCTACACTAGCGCCCCACGTGTTGCGCCTCTACAGTCGATACACCACAATATCACGAAAATAATATATCTTAATCGACTAGAACACAATGTTGGGTTTTGGTGGGTATGATTGTCAACTACAACAGTGCGGAATTTAAAATTTTTCATACACCAATTCCCAGGATTTACTTATTAGCACATACGAAATGGTTGAATACAATTTAGCAAATAAATTACTAAATTATAAGATGGTAAATAGCAATTTACCTCACCACAGGCAAGGTGGTGGTTTTTCCTCCGGTCTTCATTCAGATCTGATGGATCTGGTTCATGAGAAGCACCCCATGTGTTGTTCCTCTAGAGAATAGTCCACACCAGCTAGATATGTGACTGCTTCGATCCTCAGGCTCAGAACTAGGACGGAAACATGTCAAAATCAAGAGTTGGATCAAGAGTTGGATCAAGATCCAACTCTAGATGTACATGAAGAAGGAAGAGAGAAGGGTGGCACGGCCAATCCACTAGCACACATCGGCGGCGGCGGCTAGGGTTAGGCGGCACACAACTAGGGCTAGGGTTGAGGGGGCGGCGGTTTTTAGGAGTTGGTTAGGGTTTGAGTGTTTCTTGCCTTGTGGATTCTCTCTCTTGAGTTCCATTAGGTTTGAGTCTCTAAGACTCCCTATTTATAGAGAATACCAAAAACCCTAACTCCTTGTGCAAGACTTTAGTTAATGGGCCACTAATTAAACTGGCCCATGTCTTGCATCTATGTAATTAATACTTTAATTAAATAGCACACTCATTTAATTAACACTTTAATTAAATAGCTCATTAAATCTAATTAAAGATTTAACACTTTAATTAACCCTTTAATTAACAATTTAATTAATTAGAATAATCTAATTAATTTTCTCTCTCTTAGAATTAACCCTTTAATTCTATTGATTTAATTCTTTAAATCAATTCTTTCTTCAGTTGACTGTCACAGTTCCAACTGTATTGTGTTTGACCCTCTAGGTTCACCATCAATTGGCCGCAGGCTCACAATTACGTGATTTAATTAGTGAGCAATTAATATTTCATTAATTGCTCCGATCAATAAACTTCCTTTATTAACCACTCCAGAATTAATCTCCCTATAAATTTAGAAGTACCCACACCTCATGGTCGATGTCTAGCCACAAGCCCATGAGGCCCAACTTCAGGTGAATTGATCTCAGTGAACCTCACCTCTTATAAGTACCATGTACATTCGTATGGATTCAATCCAAAGTTGGTTTGGTACGCACCGGATGCCTAGCAAACGGTAACTTTGTCACCTTTTCCCTTCAGATAGGATTCACAAGTTGATAGTTCATCTAAGCCCTGTATTTCAAGAAGCATTGATGACACCAACTTTTGATTCCTTCCTATGGAAACGCGACATAATCTTGCGTGCCATATGAGTGCGGATCATTATCTTGGTATTGATTGAATTTAATATATTAATTCAATCAATTTCCTTTCAATTAACTCTTTAATTGAAACATTGCCTTCAATTAACACTTTAATTGATACATTTCCCCTTTTCAATTAATTCTTTAATTGAATCGTTGCGGCTCAATTAATTCTTTAATTGAGTCTTTTCTTTCAATTAACTCTTTAATTGAGACGTTGTTTAATTAATTAGAATTTCTAATCAATAAAACATTTCAGTGCCTTTATTGGGTGCAGCGGGATAATTTCGATTTTAGGTTACTTGCGTTCTATCTATTACCTTTATGTTCGCTTTGGAAGAGAACACTTTCTCCTTCCTTTTACTCTTCTTTGACTTTGCAGTCCTTGAAGTGTAAGCAATCATGACAGGTATACCTCTTTAAAAGGTTCCTATTTGCCTTTTACCAATACTTTGGTTATTTCGAGAAACCTGATCAACTTATCAAAGAAGTTCAGAGTTGTACACGAATAGTTCGAATGAGCGGGGAGGAGAATTTTAGGAGGAAGTCAATATTAAGATCACTTGCAGGCCTACGTTTGAACGATCTAGTTTTTCAACCAGACTGATAAAACAAGAACAGTGATCCTTGACATTGGTTCCTTCATTTCTTCTCAAGTTTCAAACAATACCTTATAAATCTCGAATCAGACGATTCGAAAACTGCTCCTCAAAACAAGCCTTTTGAGGTGAAGGTATGTTTTAGAAGCTTCAGACATTTTCTTATGTCACTTCTTTAGCTCGTTCAATCTTGATGCTTGTATGAGGCAACAATCATTAAGATTCCCATATTCAATAGGTGATTCGTTCCTCCTTTTGAGACTCATCTCAAAATGCATCAGGCATATGTTGGTTTTTAAGAACACGATTCCGGCTTTCGGAATTGAGGATAATCCTCAGGTTTCTAAGCCAATCGATATTTTAATCCAGATATTTTATAAGTCGAGGATAAATAATAAATAATGGATAATTCATGCAGATATCACAATATCTAATTTAAAGAGAAGACATAAAATCTAGAAGACTAGTTAATGAAAATACTTATAATCTACGAAGGTTGGACTTTCTATCGTAAAAGTTCTCCCACTATTTTATCGAAACAATTACCCCTTCAATTGTTCGGGAAATTCTATTTCCTAGTAGGTCTTGACGTCCCAGCGGCCATTAATTGCACCCACGACTCGTGGCCATACAACTAATTCCCCAGGTAGGCATACTTATTGCCAATTGTGTCACTACACAACCTTCAAGCTATTTTGCCTCGGTCTTCGCACTTATCTAGCACTGCTACATCATAAGTGTTACTAATCGTTAAGTCTAACCCATCAATCATGATGAGCAACGGCCCCGATCGTGAACTCCCCGTAACTGGTTATCGGTCGATATTCACATCCCGACCAGTCCTCACCCTTGTCATGTTTAGTTAAAAACAAGAATCAAGGAATTTCGCGTATTGTCCCTTTCTTCGACTCGGGTGCCAGACTCTGGATCACCTCTATCGATAAGTAGACAACATACACTAGTCCCTATTGATGGAAGGCTTGGATTTATATAAATACTTCATTTTATTTTAATCCAATATGACTTAATATTATTTTCAAGAGGGGTTTTTCGGGTTTAAGAATTTGAGGTAACTCTCCTCGAGATCTCACCGTTCCAATTATGCTTTACATTTTATTTACGATCTAAATTACTAGCGCACAATACCATACATGCTAAAAGATAAATCAGTAAATAAAACATACACACCTAGCATGCATTCTACCACAGTATGTTTTCGATCGGGAGCCTCCTATGTGGACCACCATCGAGCCAAAGACGATGATCCTATTGGTCAATCTAATTGGGTTTTAAAAAGACCTAGTCTATTACACATACTACCATGCATACATGGCCTTTAGTCTTCTTGGGCTCCCACCTTGTTTGTAACGGGCCTCCATCCTAAACTAATAAAACAGTAAAGCCCTATCTATTACAAAGGCTCAAAGTGGCCCAAAAAACTTAAGGCTCGCAGGCCTAATAAAACTGGAAAAATAAATAAACCAATCACATCTACCCTAAGGGTCAAGGCTCGGCGCGATCGAAAACCACGTAAACAGTTCACGTAGAGCAAGAAACAAGCAAAAGTTATTTTCTTATTTCTTATCTCCTATCATATTTTAAAACCACCTTTTAAAATACCTATAGATTCTAGTTTTAAAAACCCCTTTCTAAAACAATCTCTTAACCATCATTTTAAACCCCTTTTAAAATGACCCTTTGATTCTCACTTTTAGTCCCTACTAATTATGATAAAATTAACTTTCCGGATCCACTAAACCCTTTTAGTGCATAAAACAGTTTCTGTTTTTCAACTTTGAAAAATTGCAGTTCGGCCCCTGAATTTTCGAAAATTACATTTTGACCCCTCAACTTTTGGAAATTATAAATTAGCCTCAAAATTTCCAGAACATGCAAATTGGACCAGAAAGCAGAAAATTAACAAAATTTCCAGAAACTTTGGTTTATTGCAAAACAGACCCCAACTTTACGCAAATAGCAAAAACACCCCCTAAACTTTCGTAAATTGCAAAACAGTCCATATTTTAAAAAATTCCAGAAATTACAATTTTGGTCCAGAATTGCAGAAAATGAAAAATTTACTTTCTGCCCAGATTTTGAAAAATCACAATTTGCAAATAAGCCCTCCAATTTTCGGAAATTACATTTTTGGCCCAAAAACCGAAAAGTGCATAGATCCGAACATTCAATTTATCATAACAAGCAAGAATCAAACATCGGAACACAACAATCACATATAAGCATATAATTTGATGTGTTCAGGCCTTTTTCATATGTGCATAATAAGTTAGGCTCTGATACCACTGTTGGGTTTTGGTGGGTATGATTGTCAACTACAACGGTGCGGAATTTAAAATTTTTCATACACCAATTCCCAGGATTTACTTATTAGCACATACGAAATACAATTTAGCAAATAAATTACTAAATTATAAGATGGTAAATAGCAATTTACCTCACCACAGGCAAGGTGGTGGTTTTTCCTCCGGTCTTCATTCAGATCTGATGGATCTGGTTCGTGAGAAGCACCCCATGTGTTGTGCCTCTAGAGAATATTCCACACCAGCTAGATCTGTGACTGCTTCGATCCTCAGGCTCAGAACTAGGATGGAAACATGTCAAAATCAAGAGTTGGGTCAAGATCCAACTCTAGATGTACATGAAGAAGGAAGAGAGAAGGGTGGCACGGCCAATCCACTAGCACACATCGGCGGCGGCGGCGGCGGCGGCGGCGGCTAGGGTTAGGCGGCGCACAACTAGGGCTAGGGTTGAGGGGGCTGCGGTTTTTAGGAGTTGGTTAGGGTTTGAGAGTTTCTTGCCTTGTGGATTCTCTCTCTTGAGTTCCATTAGGTTTGAGTCTCTAAGACTCCCTATTTATAGAGAATACCAAAAACCCTAACTCCTTGTGCAAGACTTTAGTTAATGGGCCACTAATTAAACTGGCCCATGTCTTGCATCTATTTAATTAATACTTTAATTAAATAGCCCACTCATTTAATTAACACTTTAATTAAATAGCCCATTAAATCTAGTTAAAGATTTAACACTTTAATTAACCCTTTAATTAACAATTTAATTAATTAGAATAATCTAATTAATTTTCTCTCTCTTAGAATTAACCCTTTAATTCTATTGATTTAATTCTTTAAATCAATTCTTTCTTCAGTTGACTGTCACAGTTCCAACTGTATTGTGTGTGATCCTCTAGGTTCACCATCAATTGGCCGCAGGCTCACAATTACGTGATTTAATTAGTGAGCAATTAATATTTCATTAATTCCTCCGATCAATAAACTTCCTTTATTGACCACTCCAAAATTAATCTCCCTATTAATTTAGGAGTACCCACACCTCATGGTCGATGTCTAGCCACAAGCCCATGAGGCCCAACTTCAGGTGAATTGATCTCAGTGAACCTCACCTCTTATAAGTACCATGTACATACGGTCCCTCCATCGACTAAATCGTACACTGTTATAAGTCTTGAGAGACATCCCATCACCGATATACTTTTACGCACTTCCACAATGGGTCTCTCTGTTCGGGTCGTTCGATGCGTTCGATCCCCTATCGAACCACCTAGTCATATGCACTGACATCAAAATGTCTTGTTCATGGAACAACAACAAATTCACTTCATGTGAATCATGCATAATCCTACAAGTCTTTGCGATTCCCTCGATACCCCGTCTCGATAGGAATCTATGACTTGGAACATTTTCGAGATCACGACCTTTGAGACTGTTTCATGATTAATCGCACCCAATACTGAAGTGAATAATCCCTTAGTCATGAGTGATCTCAGGGTTTCATCCAATCGCTTAAGTTATTCGCGAGAGATGAAGTTGGCCATTGTTTGATTTACATAGCATAAACAAACGATCGTATTAATTCATTTATACTAGAGAAAGCTTATCACATGATAGTCCTTATACAAGCTAAAATCTATTGGCTTGCAGGGCACTTAAATGATCGGAGCAGTTAATTAAATAATTAATTGATCGTTAATTAAATCACAGAAATGTGAGCCTGCGGCCAATTGATGGTGAACCTAGAGGGTCACACACAATACAGTTGGAACTGTGATAATCAGTTGTAGAAATAATTGATTTAAAGGGTTAAATCAAAGAAAAGAATTAAAGTGTTAATTCTTGGAGAGAGAAAATTAATTAGACTTATCTAATTAATTAAATATTTAATTAAAGGGTAAATTAAAGTATTAAATCTT
The DNA here is from genome assembly GCA_003313485.2 of Penstemon barbatus. NCBI lineage: Eukaryota > Viridiplantae > Streptophyta > Magnoliopsida > Lamiales > Plantaginaceae > Penstemon > Penstemon barbatus. Next base: position 30,499,986 of record CM064884.1, on the reverse strand, counting down.
TAATTAGATTTATTGGATCATTTAATTAAAGTGTTAATTAAATGTGGGCCATTTAATTAAAGTGGTTAATTAAACAACTTGAGCTATTTAATTAAATGAACTAATTAAATAGAGGGATGGGCCAACTTATCTAGTGGCCCATTAGCTAAGAAGAGATAAGGTTAGAGATAGGGTTTGAGATAAACTATAAATAAGAGTCTTGGAGACTCCAAACCCTAACTTACCAACTAAGTGAGAAAAGCAAGGAAGCAAAACACTTAACCCTAGCCTCACTCTCTCTTAGCCGCCGCCGCCCTAAAACAACCTAGCCGCCGCCGTGGTTGTGTACTAGATCGGCCGTGCACCACCTCTCTCCACCTTCTCAATCTACATCTAGAGTTGGATCTTGATCCAACTCTCGAATCTGAAGTGTTTCTTTCCTAGTTCTGAGCCTGAGGACTGAAGCAATCGCAGATCTAGCTGGTGTGGACTTATCTCTAGAGGCACAACACTTGGGGTGCTCTAGTGATCCGAAAGAAGACCGGAGAAACCACCACCTTGCCTGTGGTGAGGTAAAAACTAATTTTGCCACCCTATTTATTTTAGTAATTGTTTGCTAAGATAAATTCAACCTTATTCGTATGTGCTAATAAGTGTTCCTGGGATTCGGAGTATGAAAATTAAAATTTTAAATTCCGCACCGTTGTAGTTGACAATCATACCCATAAAATCCCAACAGCTATTGCATCTTTGAAGGTTACAGGATCACCCTTGATGTTGTAAGTGATAAAATCACTTCCAAAATCCTTGGAAATTCTACCTCTCCACCTCGTCTAGGTTCATCTGATTCAATTGGTACTGAATCAGAACTACTTGATTAACCCCCACGTTTGTCATCTTTTCCACATGTTCACGAATTGACGAAGACGTAACGGCTGAATCTAAAGAATTGTCATTAGGGATTCCCGTTTTCATGGGAAATACGTTCTCAAAAAACTTAGCATCACGATATTCAACTATTGTTTTAACCTCTATGCCAGGAATTTCTGATTTTATAACCAGAAACCTGAAAGCATAGCTGTTTTCCACATAGCCTAAAAAAAATGCATCAACAATTTTTGGACCCAGTTTCTTTCTTTTGTGTTCTAGAAAAAATAAAACTTTTGCAAGACAGCTCCACACACAAAAGTATTTTAAACTAGGTTTTCTGCCTTTACAGAATTCAAACGGAGTGCTTTCATTCTGTTTTAGAGGAACTCTGTTCAGAATATGACAAGCTGTATTCAAAGCTTCTCCCCACATATATTTAGGCAATCCAAAATTCAAAAGCAGACTATTAATCATGCCTTTAAAAGTTCTATTCTTTCGTTCTGCTATCCCATTTGACATAGGGGAATATGGAGGAGTCTCTTCATGAATAATGCCAAAATTTTGGCAATATTCTTCTAACAAATTAGACTCATATTCTCCACCTCTATCCGATCTTAACCGTTTAAATTATTTACCAGTTTGAGTTTCAGCTCCATTTTTAAACATTAAGAATTTTTCAAGTGCTTCAGATTTATGTTCTAACAAATAAACATAACAATACCTACTGCAATCATCTTTAAAAGTAATAAAATATTTCTTACTATCTTTAGTTAAGATTCCATTGAATTTATAAATGTCCGTATGAACTAAACCAAGTATTTCATAATGCCTTTCAACCGATTGGTATGGCTTTCTTACTTGTTTTGCCTCAACACAAATGTGAAATTTGTCTTTATGGTTTATTTCATGTTTGGGTATTAAATTTAAATTCATCATCCGTTTAATAGAACCAAAATTTAAATGTCCTAATATGTCATGCCAAACATTAGAAGATTCAATCGCATTAACAACATGAAATTCAGAAAATTTATTAGAACCAACATTTTCAACTCTTAATTTAAATAAATCATCATTTAAATAACCTTTACCAATAAAAATCCCAGAATACAGAATTACGACTTTATTGGACTTAAAGTTCATTTCGTAACCTTTCCTAACTATTACAGAACCACTTATTATGTTTCTTCTGATTGTAGGAACATGATGCACCCTTTGTAGTGATAGTATGCACCCTGAAGAAAACTTCAAGTCCATGCGTCCTATCCCTAACACTTTGGCAGCACTTGAATTTTCCATTGTCACGGATTTTTCATCAATTGGCTGATAAGACACAAATACCAATTTATCAGCACAAATATGCACATTTTCCCAGTCTCAATTAGCCAATCATATGGTTCATAAATAGTAAGAGGTTTAAGTTTTAAAGAAACATACCCATCAACAGAGTTTTCTGGAGCTTTAGTTTCACTAGTGTCTCCCACGACCATGTTTACCATAGCCGGACCTCTAGTTTCACCAATGTCTCCCACAGGCCACAACCATGTTGACTATAGCTGGTGTAGTAGACTCAGATTTGGCTTTGGACTTTTTGGTAGGACACTCCTTAACCCAGTGGCTCATTTTTCCACAAGTCCAGCATGGTTTGTTTGCCTTTGGTTTCTTTTTATTTTTAGGCTTATATATGGATTTGGAATTCGGGTTTATATGGTTCACTTCTTTCTTTTCAGTTATCATACTTGCCTTAGGCTGGTACTCAACAAGAACACCATGAGTTTGGTTTTTGTGTTCCTCTTCGATACTTCATAATATCGTCAAGAGTCAAGTTTCCCTTTTGATGTTTTAATGCCATACCAAAGTTCTCCCAAGATTTTGGAAACTTGTCAATAATTGACATAACAAGAAACTTATCCGTAAGCTTCATTTTAGCATCAGAAAGAGAGTGCTCAAGATTTAGCAGTTCATGTGTTTGTTCAGTTACAGACATTCCTTCGACCATCTGAAATATTAGGAACTTGGAAACATAATACTTTTCGAGCCCTTGCTCTTCAGTATTATATTTTTTGTCCAATTTATCCCAAAGAGACTTAGTTGTATATGTATCAGAACAGTACACACCAAAGAGTATATTCGATAAAGCAGAAGGAATGACTCCTCGACCAATTTGGTCCCGTTCTGACCATTTAGCTATTTGATCCGTCTTTGGGTCAGTTTCAGTTGGTTCAGGTCTAGTCACCTGAATGACCGACAAAAGTCCCTTCATCGTAAACCAAATTTTCATACACTGTTGCCAATGCTTAAAAAATTGGCCCGGAAACTTTTTTGGTAACTTACCTAGATGATGGGTAGTCTAGCTTATTACATTCGCAAATAATGTGTGATGATCTAAAATAATCAAAATGAGATGTCCAACTCTTTTACTTCATCAAAGATGTGCCCCAGCGTGCCAAAGCTAGGAGAAGTGTTCGAGATGCCCATCATAACCGAATGGCAGTCTCCTTCAAGTACGAGGGGCTTCCACCCTGAACTTACACCAAACTCCAAAGCTGGTTGTTCCTACCAAACCATATCCACCAACACATTGTTATAAAAACTCCCATTTGTTTAGAATCGGTCTTGAACATAATTTTGAGAAACTAGGCCTCAACATTATTACTATTGTATGTGGCTTGCAGGAAGCCAAACAACTCTATTATATACCTTGATCTTGCATCAAATTTTGGGGAAGAAAGCATTAAGGAGATATAAGGGTGAAAATTTAATGTTAAAATTTCAATACCTATTCTTTGAATATTTTGGTTGATTTTCCTTAAATTGTTACTTCTCGAAATTTTATAAATTTTTATCTGTAATACGCGCACCCACCTCACTAAGTTGCCAATCAACTTACTTTTACAGATTTACTGGAGATAACCTAGAAGCCAAGAAAATGTCTTATCTACTCGATGTAAATTTGTTAGCACGAAGTTGTTGGTCTTGTAAAGAATATGACTTACATAAATCAATTAAGTATTTTTGAAGTCGGGGCATTACAAACTATTAATTGCGTATGGAAGAAAATAATCAAAAGTGAAAAATAGTAATACAATCTCGATTATAAGTATTGTTTTTAAATGAAAATTATTTTTAAAATCATATTGTATAAATAGTAATATGGTCGCTCTAATCAATAGCCCTTTTTTTAAGAAAAAAAATGGTAATATCTTACATTATTAACATAAATTATTTTAAATTACCTATATTTACAAGTGAAAATATTATAACAACATGATTAAAAAAAATATTACATATTATTAACAGATATGCCAACAATATTTATATAAAAAGAAAGTGGTCATGGATCACTTTGACCATGTTATCAAAAGTGAAAAATAGTAATACAATCTCGATTATAAGTATTTTTTTTAAATGAAAATTATTTTTAAAATCATATTGTATAAATAGTAATATGGTCGCTCTAATCAATAGCCCTTTTTAAAAAAAAAATAGTAATATCTTACATTATTAACATAAATTATTTTAAATTGCCTGTATTTACAAGTGAAAATATTATAACAACTTGATTAAAAAAAAATTACATATTATTAACAGATATGCCATCAATATTTATATAAAAAGAAAGTGGTCATGGATTACTTTGACCATATTACTATTTTAGAAGATATTATTTTAAAAATAATAATATCTTACATTTAAACTTATAAGTGAAAATGTTACAACAAATTGAGTAAAAAAATAGGAGTATTACATTATATTAACAGAGATGTCATCAATATTTATAGAAATCAAAAAATAGATTATGTACAACCATGAACCATGCATTCTTAATTGTATAAATTGGAGAAATAATCCATGATTATTTGCTAAGTATTTCCCATGGCAGCAGAGTCCTCAAGCCCAAGCCCAAGCCCATCACCAGATATGAAAATCATTGTCACCACTCTTCCAGATTTTAAATTTTCTAATCTTGGCATCCAGAATTGGCCCGCGTAAGCCCTTTTCCTACAAACTCATATAAACATATGAACATTGTTTAATATTTTATAATTTTATGAAGTTAAAACTCATATAAAAATATTGTATTTCCTTCCAAAAGTAGATGAGGCCGGGTGGATAATGATGTGACATATGTTGAATTTGATGTTAGAATTTTTTTAATTTTTTTTTTTAAAATTTGGGATACAATGTCCTAAAATTGCTTACTATCAATAGATAAATAAAATATCGTAAAATCGCAAATAAGTAAAAGTTAAAAAATCTAACTTGCTTGTCAACGTATAAAGTGTCCCAAAATTGCGGACCTATAGAAGTTAAATGATTTTTTTTTTATAATTTTTTCGATGTTATGTATGTTTTCTAACCTTAATGTTTTATGTTTTTTGTTCTTGAAAAAAAAAAGAATGTGTTATAATCGGGGGAAGTTTAACATGAAATATGAGCAAAAGAAGACGTTTTATGTGGCGCGTGGGAAAGCAAAAATGCATAGCTTATCAACTTCTGAAGTTGTGGAATTTGAAGCTGGACATCTTGTGACTCAACCAGAGGGACTTGAGTGTCGTTTGGAAGTTACTAAAGCTGTTATGATGTACATCAAGCCTTCTTAATTTTCATCATTTAAATATGTGTTACATGAAAAAATAAGTCTTATAAAAATATATAAGTAAGTATTGCTATTTAAATATATGTACTAGTTTTTTTCCAAATAAATTTGAGAGATGATTATTGGTCAGATATGTCCATTCAAACTATATATATCAACTAATGGTTGATGGTGCAAAAAGATTATAAAAAAATAAAAATAAAATAAAAAATCCTTAATGGCGCACGGCAACAAAATTAAGTATTGGGAAATTTACATAGACACATCCTTAACTTTACAGTCGTTAGTCAATCTTAACACAAACTGTAAAATGTCCGAAATGCCTTTAATTATTTTCAATATTTACATATTGAAAAAAACTATACCCACTCACCCACCCTCCCGCTTCCCATTCCCCGCCGTCTCCCCTGCCGGCGTCGCTTCACTCCCAAAATCAAATTTCCCCCAAAACTTCACTGGAACCTTAATCCCACTCCATAATCCTCAATCTCAAATTCAGTTCATGAAATTCGAGCGGAATATGCAAGATTTAGTCCCTTTTGAATGTGATCTTACGCGATTTCGTTAGTTCGATATGGGTGGTGTAAAATGCCGTGATAATGTATGTAAATGGAGATAAAAGATCAATAGTATTATAATTAGAATGATCGAGTACAGATTACAAGAATTGAGAGTCCTATCCGAGCATTATTGGATGCCATACAAGCTAGAGGGTGAAATACATATAAGAAAACCTATACTATACTTCCTAAGTAATTCCGAGCTGTAGCCTCGGAGGAAGAGCACCTGGGAAGTTGTGTCGTCGTCATAAATGCTTGGGGTATTTATAGCTGAGACCTGGAACCAGGTGAACCACCCACAGGTGTGTATTACTCAGCCCACGGGCCTGGGCCTGAGGTCGGCCCAACAATGATTTTGGACCCTAAGCTTCCATAGTAGAGTCAGCGTAGGATTCCTGTGCTTTGGGCTCGAATTTATGCTCATGAGATCGAGAATGATGAATTTCGACCTCACTAGGATGTAGTAATCTTTGAGTCCAAGTTACCCCTCATCAATACTCCCCCACTTCTCGAGTGTAAAGAGGAGCTTAAGCTCGAAGAAGTATAAATTGAACGATGGAGTGAGACGAGCCATTTTTGGATAAGTTTCGGATATGCCTCATTAAAAACCTGATTCGGAAAAACCCTTTGGGATAAAAACCGAGTCAGGAAAAAAGAGTGCATATTTCAGAAACCATGTAATGGCGTCATCCTTATATTGCCCTTGTCATCTAGTGTTGGTATAGGATTTCCAGGTTAGGATCTTCTCACTGTCGCTTATTGTGATGCTTTAGTCGATTTTTAACAATATCTCCTTATTCCTTTGAATTTGATATGATGGATCGGTGGCAGAATGCGGAATCGATGCCCCATAAATGCATCTTTCACAATGTTGGTCTTCAATTTTGTGATTCCGGAAAGTATAGGGGTCATAAGTGCAATTATTGGAAATATGACTTCAAGTTCACCCTGGAGGAGTTTAACCGTCGCGGTTACTCGGGGACCGATTTGCAATTTCCCATTTTGTCCCTATATATATATGTCTCGATTGCGGGCCGCTGTTCAGCATAAATTATGAGAGAAAACCCTAGATCGGAGCGAATAGATCGATAAGTGAACTTTAGCAATCTCTTCGACCAATCTTCGCATAATTAATCATGTCCAGTTCCATAGATCCGAAAGGTAAATCCCAGGTAGTGGAAGGCCGAGAAAATGATCCTGAGGAGGGGCAGATTGAGGATGTTCGACCATCCGTGATGGAGAACACAGGAGACCCAAATCCCAGTTCTGAGTCCGACAAAGAGGGGGGAGAATCGGCTACTGAATCAGAGGAGACCGGAAATAATAACTCGGGCGAGGCGACAGTCTCCGACGAGGAAGTCGAAGAGGATGACGACCTTCCATTAGGGAAGAATGAACAAAAGAAGTACAGAATAGACGGAAGTGTTGTGGTTACGATCTATAACTGGGTGGAGCCATCGACCAGTGCGGGGTTAAATATGACCGAGGATAGGGCAGATGAGATCATTTGTTCTTTTAGTGAGAAAGGTCGGGAGCAATTGGAGACGGAGTTTGGCCAGTATATCGGCACCGGATATTCAATTGTCATTCCGAGCCCCAAAAAACGAGTTACCGACCCTCCTGAGGGATGTCAAGCTTTTTATACTAAACATTTCCACTATGGCCTACGCATCCCTCTCCCTCCTTTGATTTGTAGCATTCTGGAAGCCTTTCAGCTAACCCCTTCTCAAATTCTGCCGAACTCGATAGGACTTATAATAGCCTTTTGCGTGCTGATGAAAGCCAAAGGAAAAAAGGCAGCCTTCCAAAATTTCTGGAGAATTTTTCAAATGAGCTCTTCCACGGCTTCGAACGCTGGTTACATATACTTTTCTCAGAGACCGAAAACGTCGGTCTTATCATCCAATGTTAGTAGCAATTTGAAAGGTTGGAAACAAGATTTCTTTTTTGTTCGTGTTCCAGATTCTCCGCCTTCTGAGGATAATCCCGATCCTATTCCGCATGAATGGCCTGGTGCCAAATTATGGATCTATGGCAAACGACGCCTTAAGGGAGGCATGATTCATGAGATCTCAGACGAATTCTTGCAATCCCTTCGAGCCGATCCTCATCAGACTCCTTTAATGACCCAGGAGGCGGTTTTGCGATTGGCTGAGCTCAGCACGTGCTCTTTTCCTGCCCTTCCAATTGATTATGGAAAAGCTTCGATCGACCCTGCCAATGCCCCCTCCACATTAGGTGCGTCGAATTATCATGATTTATCTTCTTACGGCTATAGCTAATTCTCTTTTATTCCTCAGCTGGGATCATTGATAAGTTCCGAACATCGATAGCTGGTCCGGTCGTTGCTTCCTTTTCGAAGGGTATCCAAGGTCGACCTCGTCGCCAAACATCGAAGGTTTCCCGTAAGGTAGTAAAATCCGCTCCTGGTGATGAGGGAAATTTCGGATCCCCTGCAGCTCGAGAAATCAGTATAATCCGAGTAAGACCAAGCCTTACCCATGAAGAGCATCGAACTTAAGAACTCAATATGTGTTGCAGATTCCCAACCATTGGAGGTCGATTACCTCGGATGGGCCGGCCCCAAGACCAGTCCAGCGGGCCTATGAAGCCCATTATTGTCATTATAAATACCCCATGCATTTATGACGACGACACAACTTCCCAGGTGCTCCCTACTCGAAGCTACCACTCGGAATTTAGGCCTAGGACCTTTATATGTATTTCGCCCTCTAGCTTTGTACGGCATTCAATAGGGCTCGAATAGGACTCCGATTCATTGTATTCTTGTAACCTTGTAATTGAACTACTTGAATACAATAATATTGATCTTCTATATTTATTATTAAGCGTTTGATCGACCACACCACGCACGAACATCACGTACGAAATTCGGTAAGATCAATTGGCGCCCACCGAGGGGCCTTATTCGAGTCTTAGATCGAAATATGCCTACTACGAGGAGGAATATGTATGCCAGCTGGAGGTTTCACCAATCCGAAACTCCGTTATTCACTATTCAAGGCGAATCCTTCGACCCACTATTCAAGGCGAATCCTTCGACCCTTGGCGGTTCGTCATTTCAGGGGTGAAGAAAAAAAGATCTATATGATAGTTTTCCAAGCTTAAGGATAATGGTCAAGCCTGTGATCGCACAGCTCATTTATTTCTTCAACGAGTTTATTTTTAGGAGCGAATAAGAAGTTCAGCAGGTATCGTCGAAGGCTTAGAAGATCTATGAAGTTGCAGCTTGTTATTGACGATCGGAATTTATTTTTCCGATCTTCGTGTTTATTAACTTCAATGACAAATTTTTCGAATCGATTATTTAAAAAATCATTTGCGAAATCTCTATATACTATTTATCGACTGTTGGTATTTTTCTCAAAGTTGGTCGGGATAAGTTGATTGATTAAATATCTGCAACCGATTAGATAAATTCTCGAGCTAATGGACGGAATATTGGCTATCATTTCGACCTATAATGGAATTCGAGTAACAAAATTCGATCAGAAATGAAACTTTATCATTAAAATTCTTCAAACAAGTTACAAAGTAAAGCTTCGAATATAATTCGGGCTCAAGAAGTGCAGTACAATCATTCCTACCCTATTACAAAATTCTATAAGGTAATTCTATCTTGTTACGTGCTCGATCTTCATTCCCTAAGAGCGCCCCAGATGCAGAACTCAGCAGTGATCTTTCTAGCCAATCACTAGCAACGTGTCGCACGTCTGCCCTCGAGCTGGGTAAAAGCCGGATTGGAGCTCCTCACCAGGGAAGCAGACCGACCTTAGGTCTTCATCTGTAAATAATGATTGAAATACTCAATCATTATTTACAGGTTAATTCGAACCGGAGCAGCAAAGGGTTATCCCAACAGAAGCACTCCAAGGGAACTCGAGGAAACTATCTCGTAAGAAAGCCCTCGAGGAAGCTGATGCCTCAGATTTAAAGAACTCCTCTCGGAGTAACCAGCTGCCCGATCGGGTACTACACCAGAAGACCGGAGTTCAAACCCGTCACAGACAAGATATGTCTGGGAAAACAGGTTGCCTGCCGGTATTCTAGGCGCAATCTCTTTTGCCTGTCGATATTCTAAGCGAAAAGCTCATACAAAAGGAGACAAGATCGAAAAACAAAGATCGAATTCTAATCTCAAACACTTTTATCTGGGAGAAGATCCGAGTCAAATCTAAAACTTGACCCATGGTGGTCGGAGGAAGCATAAGGAAAAAAGCAAGAAGTGTTGTATACACGAAGGGACCTTTTTATAGTGATAAGGGATTTAAAATCAACGGCCCCGATAACTTGTTACGAACGGTTTGGATGTCCGTATTAAATGGAAGGACCGTTACTTTTCCCGAGAAATAGGGCCCTGTTTGGTAACGAAGGACACGTGGTTCAATGGGGAGTTTAGAAGAATTGTGACATTTTAAACATCGAACAAATACGACGAATTTATAACATTAATATCGAAGGATGGCATATCGGATTCATATTCGGATTATTTAGACGTTCTTTACACTCAAATATTTATTGTTATGCTTTTACGCTGTCAACATACATGAACTATAATCGGCTCAGTCGAACAGAACTCTCGACCCGGAAGTTATGCAATTATGAAAATTTAACAGTGATAAAGTATTATGGCATGGCTTTCCTTATCAATTTCAGGTCCGCTGAAATATTTATCTATTATCCAATCAGACAAATGGAACTTGGGTTTTTCTTGATCGAAATTAGAAGATCAAGACGAAACCATGGAAAATAAACACTTATCTAATTATGTTTGATGTTATCAACAAAACAAAGAGGAAAATGTATCTATATTATCTCGAAAAAATACAAGATGTGGGAAATACATATCGAAGCATAGCACAAGCCTTTGCATTACATCAGTAAGTTATTACAATCCTATAAAAATTTTCGATCTCCCGTCCTATCGTTCACTCGGGATAATTTGGCTCGGAGCACTTTCAACTTTATTTGCAATCTTCCGAAAACGGAGGAGCGAACGCTATCGGCCCAACGTCTTCCTAAATGCATTGTAGCAACAAGGGCATGGGCCTAGCTTATTGGCTTTCCAGATGGAAATCGCATTTGCCTGTCGGTATTCTAAGCGCGGTTGCATTGATTTTTCTTCCGCTCGAAGATTGTTCCGCTTAAATGTTGTTCGGAGCCTGAGCTCAAACAACCTTACAAATTGAATAATCATCTTGACCACTATGATCAGATAGAAAAATTCTCGATGCAACGAATGAGATAATCTCAACAATATGCCAGCCTTTTTATAGCCAAAAACAGAAAAGAATCCAACGGCGTATAATTCGCGAAGTGAGCGGACAAGATTTGTCGACCGTTCCGATTCCCGGTAAAACAGGAACCGTTTAGAAAAAATCAAACTTATCAAAATTGGGAACCTACAAACAAGGAATTTTCTCGAAAAGGCATAAGGATTGTTAGAAGTCTAGGGTTATCCACTACTGGCTGTTTCTCCATAATTCATCTTTTCACATGATTACGGAAGACTATGTTCTCATCGGTATTTATTTCGATTAGAGTTATATATTCCATGGAAGCTAATTTCGTCAATATTCACATTCGTTTATCTCTCGCTGATATTAACAATCTCTGTTATTCTATCTGTACTGGTCTCAGTCTACTATTATATAAGGGTGAAAGCCTCTGCTACGACCCTCGAAAATCGACCAAGGGCGAAAGACGTTGCAACGCCCCTTGGATCGAAAAATATTAATGGGTGACGACCCTAGGGCTAAAAATGCTCTGATAAGACTAAGGGTGAAAGCCGTTGCTATGCCCCTTAGATCGAAAATTATTAATGGGTGAAAGCCTCTGCTATGACCCTAGGGCTAAAAATGCTCTGAAAGCGACTAAGGGTGAAAGCCGTTGCTATGCCCCTTAGATCGAAAATTATTAATGGGTGAAAGCCTCTGCTATGACCCTAGGGCTAAAAATGCTCTGAAAACGACTAAGGGTGAAAGCCGTTGCTATGCCCCTTAGATCGAAAATTATTAATGGGTGAAAGCCTCTGCTATGACCCTAGGGCTAAAAATGCTCTGAAAACGACTAAGGGTGAAAGCCGTTGCTATGCCCCTTAGATCGAAAATTATTAATGGGTGAAAGCCTCTGCTATGACCCTAGGGCTAAAAATGCTCTGAAAACGACTAAGGGTGAAAGCGGTTGCTATGCCCCTTAGATCGAAAATTATTAATGGGTGAAAGCCTCTGCTATGACCCTAGGGCTAAAAATGCTCTGAAAACGACTAAGGGTGAAAGCCGTTGCTATGCCCCTTAGATCGAAAAATATCAAAATGGGTAAAAGCCTCTGCTAAAGCCCTCGGTCTAAAAATGCTCGGAAATGCCTAAGATTGTAAGCTATCGCTCTACCCCTCAGGTCGAAATTATTCAAAAAATTCCTTCTTGAAAGGACGAATACTACGGAGGTTATCAATATTTGCACTATTATTGCTTTCGATGAAAATTCTATGCAGTCGAAACTCGACCTGAGACGTATATCTATAAATTTTCTAACGGAATGTTACATCATTATCAGTTGCAAACAGTGAAATTTTTTTCTAAGAGCTCGAAGTTAGCCAGAGTTATCGATTATCATTATCACCAGTATTATCAATCTCGATGAAAATACTATCAAAACCTGATTTCTATTATCTTTCGGTAAATTCTTCGATCAGCGAAGGAATACAATGGTTAGAGTTCGCTTTTGTTCCTTTGAGGAGCCAAACGCGGTCGATCAAAAATCCGAGTAGCAAAGGTCAAAGCAAAAAACTAAAGTGGTCATTCGGGATTATCTTATTATAATTGCGAATTATGAAGATTGAAATCAAAATAGAAGACATTGTGGAAAAATATTCATTCAATTAACTTTCAAAAGATGAGTTACATAGGAATGATTACAGCAGAATCCGAAAAATTTTACAATCTTGTTACAAAAAGCTATTCCTATAAATGCTCGAGCGGGGAAGACGAGGATGCATCGCTTCGACTCTTCATCCAGTCCTTCCGCGCAAGATAAGTCACCATATTCCCGAGACAAGAGACAGGGAAGCAACTCCAGTTGGAGGTAGTAATCTTGAAAACAGCCTCGAAGACATGGAGATCGAGTGCAGGAAAACTCCTCCAGCAGTAGACCCACTATCCCGACTGGATAGAGATCAGAGTACAGGAAGTCGAGCCCGCCTCAAAGACTTGGAATCAAAGAGAGCTGGTCTCCTGCCGGTACCCCAGTCGCAATTATTTTCGCCTGTCGATACCTAGTCGAATCAAGTTGTCATCAGGAGATAGCGATATTTGAAAATAGTTCGAAGGAGAACTTCGAACAGTTCGATCAAAGACAGCAAACGAAACATGGTGGCTAAAAAGAGTAAAATCTCAATCATAGAGCCAATCAGAATTATTACTGAAATGTAAAATTTGAAGGTAACTAGGGACCTATATATAGTGAAAAGAAAGAGCAATCAACGACTCAGATTTGATGGTACCAACGGCCGAGATATAAGCAATAAATGCGCCGACCGTTGCGATTCCCGATATTACAGAAATTCTTTCGGAAGAAAAGTGAAGAAAATGTCAAAATTATTCCACTCGAAGTTCATTCTTATCCAAATTCATCTTGGTCTCAATTCCAATTATCAAAGAAAAATCGTAAAGAAGTCAAAATACAGCTTGTAAAGAAGGCGTTATCGATAATTAGCCCAAGGATAAGTAAAAGTCGATGAAACTACTATATTCCGAACCCGACATATCTATCGATTACAAGTTACAGATGCATCAACCACAACTACATATAAGGCCAATCCTTCGATACTAAGTACCTTTTACAAATTATAAGTACAGAAATAAAGAGAGATCTATTTATCCGGGCAGGAACGAGAAAGGAATTTCATAGCTAGACAATCCTATGAAATTTTCGGCGAACGATAATGTCCTTACTCGACCAGGAGATGCCTATCGAACCAACAAGTCTTCGACCATGGCCGTACTTCTTCGAAAAGGAAAAAGGCAATACTTCTCTTTCATAAGAAAAACGTGGAAATTTTACGAAGGACGTTAATCTTCGAAGCACTACCCAAGACTTCTTCAAAAGAAAGGCTAGCAAATGGCGTCATACCCTCGAAAAACTTGACGCCAGAGCCTCCCTAAACCCCAAAAAGGCCATGGGCCGTTGAGGTCGTGGATGGTCAGCAATAAAGCTTATTGGTCTTCAAGGTTGAAATAGCGTTCGCCTGCAGATACCCTAGTCGAGATTGAAGTATAAATTTTGCTATGATATGCAAAGCAACTACCAACCCGAAATTCGAGATATGGAGTCATGCGACGAGATTTTCTAATCAGCATGATCGAAGGAATCTGCTATCGAAAAATATTGTAAGAATGCAAAACAAAGAGCCCCATTTATAGATACTATTCTCAAAAATCCAACGGCTACCAGAAAACTAAAGAAACGGTCAAGATCAAAAGACTGTTACACTCCCCGAGAAATTAAGCGGGAAACAAAAAGATTGTGCTAAAGAGCATACAAAGTACTATCGCCCGGATCGAAAGGCTTGCCCGTAATTATTAATTCGAGCAGTAAAAAGCAGCATAGATAAAGTTGCATGCATCAAGCAGAAAAAGAAATTATACGATCATAAAATTAATGCAGTTCATTACAATCAACGACCAAGAAGTTACTTGAAAATACATAAAATACCCCGGCAGAAACAATAAACAGCTATATGAGCTCATTATCAGAAAGAATTTTTCGAAACTCGGCACTACGAGCTGCATAACCACGCTCATAAGCTTCCTTCTCACGAAGCTCGGATTCTTTCTTCTCCTGCTCATGGAGAGCCTTAAGTTTCTCCAGCTCTTCGATCAAATTTTTATGAATCTCTTCTCCATGGTCCACAGCAGCCTTAGCTTCTTCTAAGACATTCTTCTCCTTCAAAACTTGGTCAAGTTCGGTTTTCTTCTTCTCCAGCTCCTGAAGAACAGCAGCATTTCGGTTGGCCTCCTGCTCGGTAAGCACCTTGAGCTCGGTGAGATCCTGCCGCCTATCAGATATTCACAAATTGTTAGAATCGCCAAAGTTTCGATTTTCTTCTAACCCAAAAAAAAAAAAAAAAAAAAAAAAAAAGAGAGAGGAAAAAGAAAAGAAAAGAGAAGAGAATCACTTGAAAAAGGTAGTGCAACCCTGATTCGTATACTTCCTCGAGGGTCCTCTCTTTGGACGTTTCAGTTACAGCAAAAGCGAGCTTGAGCTGTAGTAATTTACCCTCCGAATCCTCGGATACGGCCGGGGACAGACTAGTCCTATGGACAGCGGATTCAGTGTGAGGCTCGGAAACAATGGGCTCAACGGGATTTTCCGGCGGATCAGCGGTTTTCGAAGACTCAACAGAAATATCGGCCTTCAAAAAAGCAGTCTCTTCGCCAACATCCAACTTAGGTTTTTTATTAAAACCCCCCGCAGGGGGAACAATCGAAGAATCGCCAGAAGAGGGCTGGTTCCCAATAGCAAGATTCTTCAAGGCTTCGAGGGAAGTAAGCCCGTCGGAGTAAGGTCTCTTGCCCGAAGAAACGACAGGAGCCTTCTGAGTAACTGGCTCTCCACTTGAACGCTCGAGCTCCGCCTCAAGCTCCTCATCCAAGATAGATTTGCTACTACTACCCTTGATTTGCTTTGAAGAAGCTTTTTTCTCCTTCTTTTCTTTCTTAGTCTCCCCACCTTTGGGAGCCTCAGGAGAAGACGCAGTATTTTTCGAGGAAGATTTAGAGGGTTTTGCCTCTTTTGATGGTTTTGTTTCTTTAGTAGAGGTCTTCGATTTCGAACCTCCGAACAACGTCTTAGGATCTATGGTCTTGCCGTATATGTCTTCCATATCGTCCGATAAAATAAATTGATGAAGCTCGATAATTAAGTAAAGGGCTCCGATCTCAGTTAGTGAATAAGTTGTATAAACTAACCAAAGAGTATCCTTATATTTATAGACGCCATGACTAGGGACGACGGTAGGAGAATCGACGCAATCATCAACAGATAACTTTAAAAAGAATAAATGCTGGACACTGGAATACGGAGATTATCGAGTTAGTAATATTATATTTCGGTCGAACATAATAACAGCATGATCAATTACAAATCAGAAGGACTCGGCTACAAAAAAGACAAGTTCGGTTATGAAATATCTCCTATGTACATAACAAATCCCTAACTAGAAGACTATGATTTGACATTCTGGCTACCGTCAGCTTCTCCGTGGTTATTCGATCTAACCTCATTTTGCCCTGAAGAAGAAGCAAGATCGCCCAAGCTCCGTTCAAGAAGATCAGGATTAGGCATCGGAACACCGAACTCCGCCACCAGAGGTGCAAAATGGTGACTTTGCCAGTCAACTTTCACGGGCAACGACGAAGCTTTATAATCTTTCCCTTCGGCGTTCTTCAAAGGATTCATGAACGGAAGATATTCTTCCATTTTATCAGGAATTATCTCGGCAGAAATCAGCTGTTGAACAGACTTATAAAAATTAGTTTGTAAAAACTCTCCTACCCTCATTCGCACTAAGGGATCGAAAACCGGAGATCGGAGGAAACCCCTTATGGCCGGAATCTCGGCCTCCTCTGCTCCCTGGGAATATGCACGAGCGGAATCTAGTTTAGTCTGTTCAAGCTCAATCTTGATTTTCTTAAGTTCTTCCTCGAGCACACTTTTGTCTGCAACCACCGATAATAGCTCTTTCTCGACGGAAGGGGAATGTGTCTTCTTCGCCGACAATTCTCCTTTTACTTTCGTCAGTTTTTGCTGACAAGTCTCCAGTTGAGTTCGAAGGATCTGATTGTCTTCGAGAATCTGCACATATGCATCATGGGCATCCTGAGACTCTTGCTCTAACAGAGACAAACGGTAAATCAGGACACCGTACATATCCCCGATCTGCGAAAAATTTTCTATCATAAATAAAACGCTAAGGAAAATTGAAAATAAAAGAAGCTAGGGAGAAGGATTCTTACCTCATGGTATGATCTTGAAAAATCGCTCAGAAGCTCGAAATCACCTTTCACGGTTTGGAGCAACATGTCGCGTTTGAATCGACTAGCCATAAAAATTCTGGTGGCTTTATCGAATTCATTCTCTCCGCTCGAGTGCGGATCCGATTGGATAGTCCCATCCTCGGGGTATCCAGCAGCCCTTCCGCCACAAAAATGTTCATTCATAAAATCCGCCACATCCGGTTCGGATCGACCCTCGCGACAAGCGACGGAATCAGAACTTACACCGAAAGGTTTTACTCTTCGGGACGGACCAAGATCACCAGCATTCCTTTTCTGACCTTGTAATTTCTCGAATTCACGCACGCCCAAGATTCGATTCCAGGAATGCTGGCTGTAGCCAACGGAGGAGGGAATGCTGAGATTGGGAGAAAATACGCACCGAAGAGGACCCGCTGTAGCTGGATTCGAAGACCCCATATTGCCAACGCCCCTTAAATCTGAGAGAATCGCCCGTGTGTCGATTGGCCCCATGCTCAAATCTACGTCCGTTTCCTTTCCGAACTTAACGAAGGAGGTACGGGATTAGATAAAAATGTCCCGACTTTCCCGAGGTTGGACTTCCGGAATCTCTCCACAACCCGACCTGACAAAATAACAAGAACATTTAGTTGGGAAAAAAGAAAGGAAAATGATCTAACGAACAAAATTAAGGAATTTACTCAAGGAAACAGGCACGCGAGATGAAGCGGCGCTAGCAGAGCGGCCACCTAGTAATGAGGTTGATCCTCCAATAAAACCAATAGACGACGGATGAACAGGTTCGACTGGCGGGATGGAATAGACGCACGAACTCAACCCGGCCAGACGTAGAACACCCTCCTGAACTAAAGACATGGTTCGATACGGGTCAGACTGTAGTTGCTCTAAGAGTGTATCGGAAAGACGATGATTAAGTCTCTCCCTAATTTTCCGTTGACCATCTACCCAAGTGCTCGCGCCGTCCCAGCGATAAGGTCTGGTCTTCGAACTACCCTCAGATACGGGAATATCGGGCCCTTTCACGAAAAAGAACTTCCTTTTCCATCCCTTACTCTTCTCCGACGATACGGTAGTAAGAAAAAACTTTTTCGACCGCGGTGTAACGGAGACAAAACCAATATTTGAACCTCTACCCCATTTCAATCCAAACACTTGCCAAAAATTACTGAAAGAAGCTTCTTCATTTTTAGCCTCCATCAAAACACTAAAAGCAACAAGATATGCGACAGAATGTGGGAGAAGTTGAGATGGGCAGAGCGAAAAGGAGGTCAGAACTCTTCGAATTAAAGGAATAAAAGGAATGCGCAAACCGTAGGAAAATTGTTCCTAATAGAAAGCCTGACATCCGGGAGGGGGTTCGGTCGCGCGATCAGAATATGATGGAACAACAATGGAAAAACCTTTCGGAAGATACTTTCCGAACTCAGCCTCGAGATGAGCCTGATCCTTCTTGAAGAAGCCACACGAGGTATCTTGAGCAGCAAGTTCCGTCCTACTAGTAGTATTGGTGATTAGCTGAGCAGTGGGTTTGAGAATCCTGACAAAGGCGCCATCTCCAAGACTATGCTTCTCTACGACATTCTCTTCAAGGTCTCCAGAAACTCCGACGTCTTCGTCCTCCGAAAGAAACTCCCCATCTTCATAGTTATCAACCAGTTTGAGAAGAGGATCAGACTCCTTGCTGGTCCCAACCTTATTTTTACCCTTCGTGCCACGGGAACTAGACATTATGGCTTAAAAGAAAACTATTATGCAGAAGTAACCGTTTTTACTCGACTTAAAAGCTTCGAGCTCAAGGAAAATACTTAAACTGAGAGTGATTTCTTCAGCAAGCCAGTATATAAATGCGGGGTCAAAAACGTAAAATTGCAAAATGGTCCGCGAATAACCACGACGGTTAAGCTGCCCTAGGGTAAAAAGCCTAAATTACTTTCCTAGAATTTGCAGTTACACACCCTTAACTTTCATAATTTGAAGCACGAGGCCCGTGTTTAGAAAGGAGACATTTATAAAAAGTTTACCTCGCTACAATCAATAGAGAGGGCCTGCGACAATTTCGACGTCAAAATAACATTATAACACCGGTTCTAAGTGTATGCACTCTTTTTCCCTAGCTCGGTTTTTATCCCAAATGGGTTTTTCCGAGTTAGGTTTTTAACGAGGCATGCCTGAAGTCTGTTCATAAGACGTCTCATCCCAACCAACGATCAAAACAGCTCATACTTCTTCGAGCATAAGCTCCACTTACGCTCAAGAAGTGGGGGAGTATTGATGAGGGAAATTTCGGATCCCCTGCAGCTCGAGAAATCAGTATAATCCGAGTAAGACCAAGCCTTACCCATGAAGAGCATCGAACTTAAGAACTCAATATGTGTTGCAGATTCCCAACCATTGTAGGTCGATTACCTCGGATGGGCCGGCCCCAAGACCAGTCCAGCGGGCCTATGAAGCCCATTATTGTCATTATAAATACCCCATGCATTTATGACGACGACACAACTTCCCAGGTGCTCCCTACTCGAAGCTACCACTCGGAATTTAGGCCTAGGACCTTTATATGTATTTCGCCCTCTAGCTTTGTACGGCATTCAATAGGGCTCGAATAGGACTCCGATTCATTGTATTCTTGTAACCTTGTAATTGAACTACTTGAATACAATAATATTGATCTTCTATATTTATTATTAAGCGTTTGATCGACCACACCACGCACGAACATCACGTACGAAATTCGGTAAGATCACCTGGGGTCGATACCACCGTGGTTTCGAACGCTATGGTGAGTTTTTCCCAAACTGCCATTGCGGGGACTTCCCATCCTCATTCTGCGATCGAGGGGACTTCTCAATCTCGAGCTTTCGATCTCCGGTCCGTTTTTCCAACCGGCTCTTCTAATCCAAACGAGGCGGGATTCACCCATTATACCCTACAAGAGGTCCGAGCTCAGGAGATACTGGAAGCGAGAATGGCTCGTAAGAGAAGTAGTGATATCCCCGAGTCTTCTAGAAGGGTGAAGCCTTTTGGTCGAGGACCGGGTCCGATCCGATGTCAGGCAGGCCATTACGAGCCGGACCTGGCTGATTTCATGGAGGACCATCTCCAGGGACCAAGGGCCACTGGATTCCCGGAAAATGGAACCATCGAGTCTGATTTGGGCCTAGACGGGGAACATGCAGTGGATAAGTCTCTTCGGATGTTCATGGCCGGGAGATTTAAGGATGATAATACCGCGCTGTTTCTTAAAAACGACTTCGAGCTCGCGGGTGATTATGCCTATGCTCTGCAAAAGGTATATAAGTTTTTCACAAATACTAACTTTTCCTCAAAATCTTTGCTTCGCCTTTAATGTTTAATTTCTTCTCTAGGTCGGAGACTTGTTCAGTCATCAAGCTTACCGACTTGCCACCTTAAACGAGGAATCTTAGATGGGTCAGAGTGCCCTTCACAATGTCCTTACGGCGGAGGCTACCAAGGCTGATCAGTTGAGGGATACTACGACCAAG
Organism: Penstemon barbatus; assembly: GCA_003313485.2. NCBI lineage: Eukaryota > Viridiplantae > Streptophyta > Magnoliopsida > Lamiales > Plantaginaceae > Penstemon > Penstemon barbatus. The sequence goes on along the minus strand of CM064884.1, from coordinate 30,479,420 downwards.
TTATCTGAGGTCGAAAAGGAGCTCGAGGAAGTTAAGAAGGGCCTTGATGGAAAGAGGGCCCTCGAGGAAGAGGTAACCAAATTGAGATCGGATCTTGAGCAGGCTAAGACATTATCCGAACAGGCCTATGCTCGAGACCGAGAAGAAGGCAGACTTCCCGCCATAAGAGAATTTTTAGAGTCACCCTTTCTTGACGCCTTAATTCGCTTGCGGTCGGGTGAAATTAATCAATCCTTCTATTATAAAGGAATTCAGCATCTCCTTACAGCCGAAAGGATTCAAGGCGCCCTTGACGATTATCTTCCTTACATGGATCCTTATAAGAACATTTTCGGGAAAGATTATAAGGCTTCTTCTCTTCCTCCCAAGGTCGAAGACTTAGCCGACCACGAGTTCGCTCCATTTCTTGATGAATTTGGAGTGCCGATGCCAAATCCTGATGTGCTCGAAGCTCAATCTGAGGATGAAGATGTGGATATTGAAGGGGATTCCCGCGATCAGGGAGAGCAAGGCACTCCGTCTTCCAATTCGAGTAAATCTGCAGCTGACGTGCAAGGTAATGATGAAGAAGAGAGCAGCTCGAGTAGTGATGATTCTGATAGCTCGGAAAGCGATTCTAGTGAAGGGAAAGAACAAGAGAGATCGGACCATGGTTCTGGCGTGAAGGAATCCAGCCGTTAATGATTATCATGTAATAGGATTTACTTAGCAAACTATTGTAATTGTAAATTTGTTTTTATAGTCTCCTGCTTTTTTCTATTTGGTGGATGCTCGAATTTACATCTTTCCCTTAGTGCCATCCTTAATTTACTGCCTGTTTGACCATTTTGTTGAACTTTATAACGTCATTCTTGCATACTTGGTTGCGTCATCGAATCTTTCTTGGGAGTGGTGACTTACCAATTATTGTAATTCGCATGATGTCGCGTCTCTTATAAATACTAAGGCCATTTTACCTTGTCTTTACGATAACATCATACACAGTGATCGGAGCTTTGGGAAATTGTTACGGTCGAATAATTATCCGAAAACCAAGAGATGAATGAAAATTCGAACGTTTCTGTAATTCTTTCCGTGCCTTTCCCCAAACCCAATGATAGTAGAAACATAATGAAAAAGAGAAAAACTCCGGTTAAGTCCATTACTCCCGACGAGCAGATCTTCCATGGAGGAGGTAAATCTTCGACGGTCGCCCTTTCTTCATGCTTGAAAACCAAAGGCTTAAACAAGAAAATTAAAAAGGTTTCTTTTGGGGAGGATGTATCTGTGCGCGCATCTTTTCCTGTTCGGTCTGTGCCTTCGAAAGTTGCTGAGCCTTTCAATTTATTGTTTCCTTCTGGCGTTTCTCCCTTTAGGAGGGACATAATTCATTTCAATAAAGTTCCACACGAGAAATCCGCTCTGAGCCTTCTTCGGGCCAATATTTCTATCTCCGAGGCAATTCAATCAAACATAGAATATTCTTCGTTCTTGTTTCAGTCTGGGTCGGATTTTCTTACCCGGGTAATTCTTGCTAATTTCCTTATCCTGATTTTCTAGTTTCTTTATTTTTAGCCTTGATATGTCTTCTCATAAGTTCAGGCTGGCGAAGAGTTCTCTGGTCTCTATGCGTTGGCAAAGCGTGAGATCGAATAACGAGCTATTATTACTCTCGAGCTGGCCAGGAAGAAGGTTGAGCTAGATCGCGCACTGGAGACTAATAGATTTCTTAAGGAGAAACTGTCTCGGAATGAGTTGAGCTCGGAATTAGAGAGACTCAAAGATATCTACGATTGTGAGAAGAAAAGTTCCGAGCTTCGAGAGAAGGAAGCTTATACCCGCGGGTATGCTGATCGCAGTGCTGAAGTTCGAAAAATCCTTTCCGAGAATAATTTCATTTAGTTGTATTAAGATTTTCCTCCGCTGTAACATAAGCTTGCTAAGATTTTTCTTTGTTGTAACATAATCTTGTTGTAACGGTAATATTGTCGAAATGTTGTTCTTTTTTCATCTTCTCTGTCTCCCCTTCTTTTTTTTTTTTTTGGGAAGTGGGACGGGCAGAGCGTTTAATGCTCGTATCGTGGCCGTTCATCCCACCAGATCTACGCCGTTGATGCTCAATTCCTCCCCTATATATAGTTCCAAAATTACCTTCATATTTTTACTTGTCTGTAAATGTTTCGTTCAATTGGCATGGTTGTGTTTTTATTCCCCTAGATCAACTTCATGATCCACTTGATTTCTGCGATTAAGGTGTTCGAGATTCGAATTCGAACTTTCTTTCTCGACCTCCTCAGCGTCCTTATATGGGAAACATTTTCGACTAGGGTATCGACAGGCGAAAAGGATTGCGACTAGGGTACCGACAGGCGACCTGCTTCTTTGGATTCATCTCTCCTGAGACGGGTTAGAATTCCGATATCCTATCGTTTCATCCGGTCGGTTAGTGGACTAGATATGCATCCATCTTTCCTTGACCGGATAATAGTCTTAGAGAGCTAGCGGGGATCCGGTAGCAAGAATGCTGGAAAACTGTTTTCGAAGACTTTGTTCCCCTGTTTTTTTTTTTTTCTTATTTGGCTTCGAAGACTTCCAGCTTATTTGTAGCATTTGTAGTAGAATAGGAACGAATGTAACGTTTTCGAATTCGAGTCTTCTGTGTTGTATCTTTATCTCTGTATTTCGATGAATCATTTGTAATTATTCAAACAGCTTATAAATGCAATTGTTTATCTTTATAATTCTCTTTTTCTATCTTTATTTTAACGGATAGTGATTTCGATCTTCTGCCATTTTGTCGTTCCATGATCTCGTTAACTTATGAGGCAAATTGAAAACTTTAACAGAAATGAACTTTTATTCTCGTCATCTAATGATTCATGGTCTTGTAGCTTCACAAAACAGCTTTCAAATGATACTCTCTTTGTTGAACACAGAATTCTTGGGGATTCCCCAAGTTTGAAGAAATATTTTTCTTTGCTCGAGTAATATTTTTGACCTTTAAATCAGCAATCACGCAGAAGAGATGTGATAGAATTTCAATCGATCTTGATTATAATCTTCGATCTAAGGGGCGTAGCAACGACTTTCACCCTTAATCGCTTCAGAGCATTTTTAGCCCGAGGGTCATAGCAACAACTTTCACCCATTTAATAATTTCGATCTAAGGGGCGTAGCAATGGCTTTCACCCTTAGTCGTTTCAGAGCATTTTTAGCCCGAGGGTCATAGCAACAGCTTTCACCCATTTAATAATTTCGATCTAAGGGGCGTAGCAACGACTTTCACCCTTAGTTGTTTCAGAGCATTTTTAGCCCGAGGGTCATAGCAACAGCTTTCACCCATTTAATAATTTCGATCTAAGGGGCGTAGCAACGGCTTTCACCCTTAGTCGTTTCAGAGCATTTTTAGCCCGAGGGTCGTAGCAACAGCTTTCACCCATTTAATAATTTCGATCTAAGGGGCGTAGCAACGGCTTTCACCCTTAGTCGTTTCAGAGCATTTTTAGCCCGAGGGTCGTAGCAACAACTTTCACCCATTTAATAATTTCGATCTAAGGGGCGTAGCAACGGCTTTCACCCTTAGTTGTTTCAGAGCATTTTTAGCCCGAGGGTCATAGCAACAGCTTTCACCCATTTAATAATTTCGATCTAAGGGGCGTAGCAACGACTTTCACCCTTAGTCGTTTCAGAGCATTTTTAGCCCCAGGGTCATAGCAACAGCTTTCACCCATTTAATAATTTCGATCTAAGGGGCGTAGCAACGGCTTTCACCCTTAGTCGTTTCAGAGCATTTTTAGCCCGAGGGTCGTAGCAACAGCTTTCACCCATTTAATAATTTCGATCTAAGGGGCGTAGCAACGGCTTTCACCCTTAGTCGTTTCAGAGCATTTTTAGCCCCAGGGTCGTAGCAACAACTTTCACCCATTTAATAATTTCGATCTAAGGGGCGTAGCAACGGCTTTCACCCTTAGTCGTTTCAGAGCATTTTTAGCCCGAGGGTCATAGCAACAGCTTTCACCCATTTAATAATTTCGATATAAGGGGCGTAGCAACGACTTTTACCCTTAGTCGTTTCAGAGCATTTTTAGCCCGAGGGTCATAGCAACAACTTTCACCCATTTAATAATTTCGATCTAAGGGGCGTAGCAACGACTTTCACCCTTAGTCGTTTCAGAGCATTTTTAGCCCGAGGGTCATAGCAACAGCTTTCACCCATTTAATAATTTCGATCTAAGGGGCGTAGCAACGGCTTTCACCCTTAGTCGTTTCAGAGCATTTTTAGCCCGAGGATCGTCACCCATATTTATTTTTCGATCCAAGGGGCGTAGCAACGGCTTTCACCCTTGGTCGATCTTCGAGGGTCGTAGCAACAGCTTTCACCCTTTTAATAGTTGGTGGAGAATAATAGAGATTGATAATAGATGAATAGAGATCGAGAATATCCCGAATATGACGAATAAATGATGATTTTGACGAAATGAACTTCCATTGAATAAACAACTTAATTCGAAATAAACTTTCATTGATCATATTGTTTTCTTAATCGCGAGAAACAAAGAAACAGAACGGCATTCCAGGCTCGAGGTAGGACCTCTCCATTAGGATGAGCAATTTTGTAAGAACCTTTCTTTCCAACCTCAACGACCACAAAGGGGCCATCCCAATTAGGTTGAAGTTTTCCAACATGCTTTGATACTTCTACCTTCTTGAGCACTAAATCTCCCACTTTGAATGTTCGGATTCGAACGTTTCGATTATAGGATTTTTCCATGCTAGACTTGGTGGATTGAATTTTCAACCTTGCTCGGTCCCTCCGACCATCTGCGTGATCAACTTCCATTTCCCTTAGAGATTGGTTTTCCTCGGGATCATAAAATTTGACCCTGGGAGAAGGTACAAGGTTCTCAACTGGAATAACAACTTCCGACCCATAAACCAGACTGAATGGAGTTTCTCCTGTTGCAGCTTTAACAGTAGTTCTATTGGCCCATAATACCCCTGGCAGTTCGTCGAGCCATTTCCCTTTTGCCTCAGATAGATGTTTTTCCAGGGATCGAACGATCTCTCTGTTCACGACTTCAGTTTGTCCATTAGCTTGAGGATGCCCCACTGATGCGAAATCCTGCTGTATTCCGAATTTTTCGCACCACTCTGTGATCCTTTTTCCGGCGAACTGCGTTCCGTTATCAGATATTAAGATCCTGGGAATCCCGAACCTGCAGATAATATTTTTCCACAAGAAATTAATAACTTGGAACTGAGTGATCTTTGTTAGAGCGACGCATTCGACCCATTTGCTGAAATATTCTACCGCAACCAATACGTAATTTTTTCGGGCTCTTGCTGTTGGAAACGGCCCCACAATATCGATGCCCCATTTGTCAAAAGGCCAACAGATCGGAATTGAGTGCATATGTTCGGCCGGTTGATGGATCAAATTCGAATGAATTTGACAATGGTGGCATTTCTTCACATAATCAACGAATCAGAGAAAAGAGTAGGCCAATAATATCCTGACCTCGAGCATTTAAGAGCTAATGCTCGAGCACCGCAATGATTACCTGCCTCTCCCTCATGAACTTCTTTTAAAATAGCATTATAGTGCATTTCGAAAATACATTTCAGTAAAATTCCAGAAGAAGATCTTTTATAGAGTTGATTATCAACTAGAATGAACGATGGCGCTCGGTATTTGATCCTTCGAGCTTCGTTTGAGTTTTCTGGAAGCTTCCCTTCTCTGAGATAAGCAATAAGAGGGCCGATCCAAGAAATTCTAGGTTCATCGATTTCCATGATGTCGACTGAGGGAATCACATCTAGTTCGATAGCAGATGTATTCGATAATAACCATGTGATTATCCTTTCATTCTTCCCATCAGCAAGTCCTGTGAACTTCGATAATAGATCTGCCCAAATATTTTCCTCCCTTGGTATAGGCTGAATATCAAACTTGTCGAACTCAGAGATCAACTTTTTTGTTTTGTTCAAATATTTGATCATATTGAACTCCCTGGCCTCGTAAGTGCCTTTCACCTGTCTATGAACGAGTTCAGAATCTGTTAATACAACAATGATTTTACCTTTGCCTTTATGGCCATTTCCAATCCAGCGATCAGTGCTTCATACTCCGCTTCGTTGTTTGTAACGACGAAGTCCAAAGTGATAGCATAACTCAAGTCCTCACCATTGGGTCCTTGAAAATGAATTCCTGCTCCACCTCCTTCCCTGGTCGAGGAACCATCCACGTGCATCAGCCATACCTGATCTTCTATTTTCTCGACCATTTTTACCTCGGAGATCGCCCCTTCTTCCGCATTCGATATGCCTGTTGACTCGACTATGAAGTCAGCCAATACTTGTGCCTTTATCGCAACTCGTGGTTGATATTCAATCTCAAACTGACCCAGCTCGACCGCCCATTTTATCAATCTGCCGGATGCTTCAGGCTTTGATAGGACCTGTCTTAGGGGCTGATTCGTTAAGACGATGATCTTGTATGTTTGAAAATAAGGCCTTAACCTTCGCGCAGCTACTACCAAGGCAAGCGCGAATTTCTCAATCTCCATGTAATTTTTCTCCGCACCCTGCAATAACTTGCTCAAATAGTAAACTGGCTTATGTTCAGACTTATCGTGCTTTACCAAAACCGAGCTAATGGCCTCTTCTGACACGGCTATGTATAAATATAGAGGTTCTCCATCGGATGGCTTGGCCAGCATTGGTGGTGAAGTTAAGTATGCTTTCAGGTCTTCGAAGGCTTTGTCGCATTCTTCATTCCACTCAAAGTTCTTAGATTTACGCAACAGTTTGAAAAATGGTAAACTCTTGTCAGCAGATCGTGAGATGAATCTATTCAACGAGATAATCTTCCCGATCAGGCTTTGAACGTCTGAGAGCTTTCTTGGTGGATGTAGATCGGTAATTGCTCGAATTTTTTCGGGATTGGCTTCGATGCCTCTTTCGTGAACGAGATATGCGAGGAATTTTCCCGATCGCACACCAAAAGTGCACTTGGCGGGATTCAACTTCATTCCATACTTCCTCAAAATTCCAAAACATCGATCAAGATGGTTGATGTGGTCCTCCTCCGTCATACTCTTTACGAGCATGTCATCTACATAAACTTCCATGATTTCCCCTATCAAGTCTTTAAACATCATATTGACTAACCTTTGATAGGTTGCGCCCGCATTCCTTAAGCCGAAAGGCATGACAATGAAGCAGTAGACTCCTCGCTCGGTGATGAATGCTGTTTTATCCTGGTCTCTTTCATTCATAAAGATCTGATAAAATCCTTGGAAAGCATCCATCATACTAAAAAATACAAACCCCGCGGTTGAATCTACAAGCATATCGATCCGTGGTAATGGATAAGGATCTCTTGGGCACAATTTGTTTAGATCCGTAAAGTCATTACACATTCTCCATTTATTTTCGATCTTTTCGCCCTTAGAAACTAGGACCACATTACATAGCCATTATGTGAACTTTATTTCCCTGATCTGACCCGCTGCTAGTAATCTATCGACCTCTGCATTGATTATTTTGTCCTTTTCGCGACCATGATTGCGCTTCTTTTGCCTTACAGGTTTTGCCTTTGGATCGATGTTCAATGAATGTGTTATCACCCGCGGGTCGATTCCAATTATATCGTCTGAGCTCCAGGCAAAAACGTCCACGTTTTTCTGTAAAAATTCAATGAGCATGGTTTCCATGCCCTCGCTTAACTCTGTTCCAATTTTGGTGAATTTCTCAGGGGATCCCGGAACTAGAGTTACTTTTTTGTGGCCAGGTGCTTGCACACTCATGTCGACATTTTTCCCTTTCTTTCCTTGTAATTTCTCACAGTCGGGAATTGGAGATTTTACACCAGGCTCCAATTCGGCTATTTTTCTCTTAATCGGGAGTTCGGGTTCCACTTTCTTTTTAATGCTTAAAGATGAATTATAGCATTCCCAGGCCATGTATTGGTCGTTCCTCATTTCTCCTACTCCTCCCTCGGTCGGAAACTTTATCTTTTGGTGATAGGTAGATACAACCGCTTTGAAAATGTTTAGAGCTGGTCTCCCTAATATGGCATTGTAAGCGAAGGACGTATCTACCACTAGGAATTTGATCATTCTTGTTATATTCTTCGGCTTGCTTCCTAGAGTCGTGCTCAAGAGAATGGTCCCAAGTGGGACGATCTCCGATCCGCCAAAACCAACCAAAGGAGTGGTTACTCTATCCAGATGTGGGTGACAAAGGTTCATCCTTGTGAGAGCTTCCGAAGACATAATGTTTTCCGAGCTTCCATTATCGACTAGTACTCTCTTGACTTCGAAATTAGCAATCTTTAATGTCAACACCATGGAAAAATCCGGATCATCTTCATTTACATCCCAATTGACATCCGCAGGTCGATCGGCTTCACTGAAACTTACAACCTAATTTTCCATGGAGGGAAACTCCAAGGATAGAATTTCCCTCTTTGTAGAGACCCCAGCCCTTATCGATCTCAGCGTTCTTTTTCTAGCATTTCTGCTATCTCCTCCTGCTGGTCCGCCGGCAATCATGTTTATCACTCCGTTTGACCGCTCTTCCGTCTGATTTCGACCCTGCTTCTGTTGAGTATTAAACTTCCGCGGGCTCCTGGATCTATAACGATTGTTATAGTTACCTCCTTTGACAAATTCTTTGAGTTTTCCTTGTGTAATTAGCTTCTCTATCTCGACTTTCAGTTGGTAACAGTTTTCGGTGCTGTGCCCCCGAGCCCGGTGGTATCGACAGTATTGGTCGTAACCCAACACACCTGGCCTAGCCTGCGTGGTTCTTTGAGCCTCGGGAATCAAATTTCCTTCTTCTAGCACAGTTAACACTTCTTCTTTTGAACTGTTAAGTTCTGTAAACTGAATTTTTCCCGCTCTAGGAGGTGGAGCTCGTTCATAGGGAGGTCCATAGGAATTCGACCCTTGGGGCGGCATATGTGGTTTATAGGTGTTGATTCGTTGTCAAACAGACCCTCTGTTCTATCCTCCGTAATCACCGGGTTTTGGGATAGGAGCCCGATCCTGTTTCTTGTTTAGAGGAAGTTTCACAGTATGCGAGCTTTTCAGCTTATTCATCTCTTCCTGAATCATGTATTTCTCAGCGATTTCCATAATTCGCTCAAAGGATTTCGGCTGTTTTCTACATAAGGCATTCCCGAACTGAGTGCTTCTTGTTAGTTCGAACATCAATGAGGACAGATATTCAATCTGCGGAGTGTCAACCTTGAGAAGTTCGATACTGAATCTTGCTAACCATTGTCTCAAAGTTTCTCCTTCCAATTGTTTTACGGTTCCCAAATGATTTGCTGGCAACCTTGGTTTCCTTTGGCTAGCAAATTGATGTTTTAGTTTGTCGCAAAATTCTTCAAAGGAGAAAATGGAGTTAGGCGGCAACTTTCCGAACCAATCAAGGGCAATTCCCTCGAAGGTAGTAACCATGATCTTGCAACAAAAGTCCTCAGAATGTCCGTACAAGTTCATCACATTAATAAAGCTGTTTATGTGTTCCCCGGGGTCGGTAGTCCCGTTATACCGTGGTAGCCTGGTCGGTATTGTCTCTGCGTTTCGGGCTTCGCGTATTTCTTGACAAAATGGAGAACAACGCATGATACTGTTCGAAACCTCCATATCTCGTAGATTCTCTCTATTCGGAACGTTTTCCGTTCTCCTGGCAGCGTGATTGCTGTAAAATGCCGTGCTAATGTATGTAAATGGAGATAAAAGATCAATAGTATTATAATCAGAATGATCGAGTACAGATTACAAGAATTGAGAGTCCTATCCGAGCATTATTGGATGCCATACAAGCTAGAGGGTGAAATACATATAAGAAAACCTATACTATACTTCCTAAGTAATTTCGAGCTGTAGCCTCGGAGGAAGAGCACCTGGGAAGTTGTGTCGTCGTCATAAATGTTTGGGGTATTTATAGCTGAGACCTGGAACCAGGTGAACCACCCACAGGTGTGTATTACTCAGCCCACGGGCCTGGGCCTGAGGTCGGCCCAACAGTGATTTTGGACCCTAAGCTTCCATAGTAGAGTCAGCGTAGGATTCATGTGCTTTGGGCTCGAATTTATGCTCATGAGATCGAGAATGATGAATTTCGACCTCACTAGGCTGTAGTAATCTTTGAGTCCAAGTTACCCCTCATCAGAATGCATGTTTCAATCTTTAAAAATTAATTGGGTGAAAGTTTTAAGCTTTTGGAGCTTGTTGTGGACGGTGGGTTGATAGGGAAAACGGCAGGGTTGGGTTGGGTGGGGTGGGGTGACATACAAACAAACAAACATACAAACAAAAAAAAAATATTCGATATATTCATTTAGTCGATTTTTTTTAGTAAAATAATCATCTATTAATATTTGTCCTATAGTGAAAATCCGTGAATGTACTTCATGCATTTATAGTCTAGATATTTTTCCTCATGAAATTAATCCCTAAATAAGACGATAGTTTTCTACATATTTCACATGAATATACTTGTTAATTTTCTTAATTATGTTAATGGAAAACACACAACCACTTAAATTGATTAATTATTTGAAGACAAATACAAGTTTTCCTGAGGGCAAATATGACATTGCATTTTCAGTAAGCTAAGTTCAATATTGCATTTGCAAACATTCATAAGTTGTTTTACTTGCATTCTTATCCTAATATTATATTTTATTCGAAAGATAAAGGGCATGTTTGTTTGGTATTTCGGAAAGTAGTTTGGAGAGTAGTGGGAGTTTGTAAAATGATCTCGATTTGCATAATATTGCTTGTCTGAGGTGTAGGTTTTTTGGAAGAGTTATGTTATAGGTATAAGATATGTAAAAATTTATGTCACGTTTGTTATTTGAAATAAATTGTGTAAGAGATATGTTATTTTATTTCAAATAAGAGTGGAGTTTGTATAGGTTTTTTTAGAGATAAGAAAATTATTGTTTGTTTGACTTTTAAGAGAGTAGTTTGAGAAAATCAAGAGGTAAAAATGTTATTTCAGAAAGTAGAAAACATGTTTGATTGATATTTTCCAAGCACGAAATAATTTTGAGAAATGCCAAACAAACAGACCCAAATTATTTATTGATATAATCATTACATGTTATTTAATTCACCAAGAATTGATTTATACTAGAATACCATTTTGTCCCTCTAATTTGTTTATCTTAAGTTTAATCAATTCACTAATAAACAATTTGACTGGTGAACGTTTTCATAAATCTGAGTAATTGAACCGTTCAGTTACAAAATTAACATTTAAGAAAATCAATAACCGATCAACTTTTCAGAGAAAAAAATAGATTTCATATATATAGTGCACATTTTTACCCATTTATCTCAAAGGACCCGCATAATTTGTGTGACCTGATGAACATAATGACTACTTAGGATTTATAAACACGAGTTCACGCCGAATTTATATTAATTCACATAAGATCATCATGTTGCATGCATTTAAATCTCAAATTAACGACATCTCGTAATATATATATTACAATTAAGGTGTAGTATAGTCCTATGTTCATCATAAATAAAAATACCTCCACCCTTAATGTCTTATCATCAATAATCCGGACCAAAATCATTGAATATATATTTTCGGTGGACCATACTTGTTGTAATTAATTAAAAATATAACTTTAATAGTTCCTTCCAATAACAACTAGATATTTGAATCAAAGCCCATTAATAAAATCAACTTGAAAAATACGTGATGATCAACTACCATGCCATTTAAATTTAGTCAAAGTAAAAAGAATCAAAAGAAAAGGCATAGGAATATATGCTTTAAATAAAATAAATCAAAGGGACAATACGCACTAAAATCCCCAAGTTAGTTTATTTCTTCATCATAATCTAGAGAAGTACGTAGATACTACCGCAGTGTTTTTAGTGACAAACTTTAAAGTTATAAAATTGTAGTTGTTTTTGTTATTTATATATGCTAAATAACGTAATTGTTAATTTTGATTTTCTTTAAACCCATCAAAATTATTATACATATAAAATATTTATTTCCAATTTATATAAATGCTCACGATGTTTATATAATCTCTTGATACTTTACTATTGAAAGCACTCTTTTTTTCTTTTCTTTTTTCACAATCTCTTGGCATATTCACGTTGAAATTTTCACATATTTCCAAGAAAAATATTTGTATTTCTCGAAGCAAAAATAAATAAATAAGTATATGTTAAAATATAATATGTCAGCTTATTGGAAAAATTCGTGATAGTATTAGTCAGAACAATCCAGTCTTGTAGGAAAAAATCTAACTAGACAAATCTAAAAGATATTTTCTAAATCTTTTGAATATTCCATATATGTATTGTAAATCGGATATCCCATTTATAATAATTTAGGCCATTCATGAACATGTATTGTAACTGAATTTTTAATTAAATGATAATTACATATTTAGAAGATAGAAATGTACTTGTGCTTGTGGTTTATTTAAATAAAATTGTATGTATATTTTTTTAAAGTAAAAAATGAACAATTTAAAGAAAATAAGACTATGTAATACTTTGAATATAATGTTTATATATAAGGAATATATTTATTTACGTTATTTTGTGAGGCTATTGATATTGTCAGAACAACAATTATTGCTATCAAATAATCTTTTTTATAATTTCCTGATATGCATCTTTAATGTAAATTTCAATATCATCGACATTTATGGATGTTTTCATAATTAAGGAAAATCCCTATTCCTTTTTTTTCTTTTTCTTTTTCACATGAAAGCTTAGTGACGTCATCCCTATTCCTCTCTTTTGCTTCCAGTTTTGTTTTCTAGTGTTTTTTTTCAGTTCTAGCTTTTCCAAAAATTGAAAGGATGATTTGAGAAATTTAATTATTTTGCTGTTGAAGCAACACTTTATTTTCGGGCAATAACGCTAGTCAATTTATAATGTTCTAGATTTTTTTTTTATAACACCTATATTAACAATATTTTTTGTACCATATTGTAATTCAAACATTCAAATACTAATTTAAACATGCACAAAACATGTACTTTTCCTAATTTGATAAAATATCCAAAAAATAAAAGGAAAGTGACTTGTTAGTTGGTACTCACATAACACTCAATTCTAATTGCTTGGCAATTAATCAGAATTTTCCATACATAATTTTTCATACGCATATCTTGATATTAATAACTTTTTCTAAAAGTCTCATTCAATCAAACTTTAAAATTACTGCATTTATATTGTTATTATCTTATAAATTAAAACAAATATTTTCATTTAAAATTCAATCCCAAGCACTTAACATTATGGATTTCGCACTCTTGCCGTCATCTCAATACGTTCTTTTACACCATGTACATTTATATTTTTTGCATCTTATTTTTTAAAAAAAAAAAAGTATAAATATAGTCAGCCTAAAGTCATTACGCAGTGACTTAGAGAAACATCGTATGGATTTTAATTTTCTCTTCCCACTTGAATAAAAGAAGAAGAAGCAGACAAAGAAAAATGATCAAAATCAGAACAGTAATGCAAAAGAAACTAATTTCGTACAAATCAATTTGGAAAGTAAAGTACAATTAGTTAAAGAACATAACTGAAACAAATAAATTTAAAAAAACTTATCTTAGAATTCTGTATAGTAACAAAATTGATCCAACCAAATCGCAAAAATAAGTATGATTGCTTTGAAGAAATTATCGACCCACCTTGGTGCAATTGGGCTACACGAACACTTCTTCCATGATAATTTGGCTACATAAGTCCGAGACGAGATAATTCACCCAAACGCCTAAGTCCAGATCCGAGCAGAGTCGGGTCGGGCTGGCAGTGGCGGCACGCTTGTGGTACACCCATATGATCATCTTTGTAAATACTTTATACCAAGTCTTTACACTTAAATTCATATATAATAGTACACACTAAGTTGGGCATGTCTACCGATAGTTCATGTTGATCAGAATTATCGGTAGTTCAACCTTCATTACCACTCATTTATATTATTTTAATTTTTTTAACTTGAATCAAAGGTCATATTAGTAGGTCATATTTTTGGGTTGATATAGTGACATTACCTTAATGCCCTTGGCTTGTTAAAAAACACACAAAAAGAAAAACTAAACTCCACCACCATCCCACCGCCCTACCCGCACCCGCACCCCCACCGCCACCGCTACCCCCAAACCCATATCCCAGGTCGCCGCCGACCTGGGATCGCCGTCCTAAGCCGGCGGCGGTTCGTCCCAGGCCGCGGTGGCCTGAGAAGGACGAACCCAGGCCGTGGCGGCCTGGGTTCATCCGTCCTAGGCCAGCGGCGGCCTGGGATTGTCGATTTCAGGCCGCCGCCGACCTGGGATATGGGGTTGTGGGTGGGGGTTACGGGGTGGGGTAAGGTGGGTTAGGGTTTATTTTATTTTTTTTTTTTAATAATATTGGGTTCTGGCCTGGGTCTGTCCGTCCAGCCACCGCCGGCGGCCTGGTATATGAGTGGAGAGGGTTGGTTTGGGGTGGGGTGCGGTGGGAAGGGGGGGTGCGGCTAAGGGGAGTGGGGTTAGGTTTAGATTTTTTTTTTATAATTTCTTTGTAAGGATAAAATTGTAAATTTTCAATTAGCCTAGTAGAATTTGTTATCCGGTTACAAGTTTCTTGATTGCCACATGGCAACTTGTGAGTGATGAACTACCAATAGTTCTATCAATCTTGAACTACCGGTAGAAAGCCCGCACTAAGTTATAAAAGTCAATGTTGGACAACTGAAAGAGTTTTCAACTTTTCAACTTCTTCATAAGGCTTTTATAACTTTGTAATTGTCAATTAGTCTTAGATCAATATAGTACAAGGCCACATACATATTATCTATTTAAACTATGTCTTCCCCACTATACACATAAGACCATCTCCAGCCGGAGGGGGGAGGCAAGTAACAGCCCCCCTTCGGCTGGAGAAGAACCCCCCCCCCCCCCCCCCCGGAGCTGGCAGGCAGGGAGGCCTCCCTGCCTGCCAGGAGGCTCACGCGCATAACATCTTTTTTTTTTTTTTATTTTTGTTTTTCTTCAATTGCCTTCAATCTGCTCTGCCGTCTCTTTTATTTCTTTCAATCAATTGGTTGCCTTCAATTGTTTTTCTTTTATTTCTTTCTTTCAATCTGCTGGGCCGTTTCTTTCTTTCTTTTGTAGTGTATTGTGTATTATTGCAATGTATTATTGCAATGTATTATTGCAATATTGCCTACTTTTTTTGTCTTATTGCCGTGCAGTCCTTTTTTTTTTTTTTTTTTTTTTTTGTCTACAAGTTATAGGCAAAATAACAATTTACGTCCCCTAACTTTTACTAGTCCGCAGAATTAGGACACTTAATTTTCCAGCAAGCAATTTACGTCCCTTAATTTTCACTGGTATGCATAATCAGGACACTTAATTTTTCAGCAAGCAATTTACGTCCCTTAACTTTCAGCGGTCCGCAGAATCAGGACACTTAATTTTTCAGCAAGCATTTTAGGTCCCTTAACTTTCAGTGGTCCGTAGAATCAGGACACTTAATTTTTCAGCAAGCATTTTACATCCCTTAACTTTCATTGGTCCGAAAAATCAAGATACTTAATTTTTCAGCAAGCATTTTACGTCACTTAACTTTCACTGGTCTGCGAAATCTATAACTTTTTTATACCTACAATTTTAGTCCACTTGACCGCAATTTCAGTCCACAACTCGCTGAAAATTCCATAATTGCCAACTGGACAATTAATTTGGGGATTTGAATTAATATTGATGTTGTTAATAGTTGTAGACGGTTTGTTAAGTGATTGTCAAGTGGGTGTTTGTTTAGTTAAGGGGAGTAAAATTGCGGGCATACAAAAGTTAGGACTTATTTTGCTTGTCGTAAAATTAAGTGTCCTGATTCTGCGGACCTGTGAAAGTTAAGGGACCTAAAATGCTTGCTGAAAAATTAAGTGTCCTGATTCTGCGGACCACTGAAAGTTAAGGGACGTAAATTGCTTGCTGAAAAATTAAGTGTCTTGATTCTGCATACCAGTGAAAGTTAAGGGACGTAAATTGCTTGCTGAAAAATTAAGTGTCCTAATTCTGCGGACTACTGAAAGTTAAGGGACGTAAATTGCTTGCTGGAAAATTAAGTGTCCTAATTCTGCGGACTAGTGAAAGTTAGGGGACGTAAATTGCTATTTTGCCACAAGTTATAAGTTAATTGTAGGACAAATTTATAAGTTATAAGTCCTGCAAGAATGTAATTTAAATGTAAAAAAAGATATAAGTTAATTCACTATAGGTCTCGTTTGACAAATTTAATTCACTATTATTAATTTCTTTTAAGTTAAATGTTTATTGTGATATTTAACGTTATCAAATTCTTACTCCATTAGATTATATTAAAATTTTATTTTAATTCTTCAAAAGTTATAAAATTAAGTTTACTTTAACAAAAGTGAATAAGATCTGAATTTAAAAATACAGTTTAAAGATCAATTAAACAATTTAACAGATATGATTACTAAAAGAAACATGTAATTCTAAAAGAGCACATAAACAACTTAACAGATGCGATTACTAAGAAACACGTAATTCTAAAATAGTCCATGTGTTGCCCACAAGTGTTCGACTAAATCTTTTTTCAATTGGCTATTGAGTTCTTTATTTCGAACGTTGCCACGACGCATCAAATATGATTCCATATCGATATTGCCTGATCTTGTGGATAATTCTACGGTTGTAGTTTTTTTCTTTTGTGATTGCTCATAAATTTTTGCACGAGCCCTACGAGATCTACGAGGATCGGTCTCATCATCACTAGAGTCTTCATCGACGTATTCATCACGTTCGTCCTCCACAATCATGTTATGAAGGACGATACAAGTCAGCATTATGTCGCTCAACCTAGGGCAATTCCGATTTTAACTGTGATTTATCTCCATAGGCCCATGATCCTACTTGTTGTAGTGTTTGTTTGTTGCTTTAATTATGTTTAATTGTTGGTGTTTTTCTTGAAAATTATGTTTGTTTTAGTTTGTAATAGTTGTTTTTCTTTTCAATCTAAGTGCATTAATAATAATTCTTGTTATTTTTTTGTGAATTATGTTTGCTCGTTTTTATTTTTATGAATGACTTATTATTATTATTATTATTATTATTATTATTCCATTATTATTATTGTTGTTGTTGTTGTTGTTGTTGTTGTTGTTGTTGTTATAGTTAAGTGAGAGTGTGGAAAGTTTGAGATTGAAATAAATATTTTGAATTGTTGGTTCGGCTGGAGATGACTAACTTGGCAAGGCAGGCAGGCAAGCAGACAGACAGATAGGCAGGCAGGCAGGAGGGGGCTATTGCCTGCTTCGGCTGGAGATGGCCTAATAATTTATCTGTGGATTTCAACCATGTAATTAGGCATCTATCCACAATAAATTAACTTTCTTTAAATGTAATTACAACATCTCTTACATAATTTGCCTCACATAACAAACATGATTGACATAAAATCTTACACATGTTACACTTACAATCTAACTCTTCTAAAAATATCTACATATAATTTATTTCTCAAACCACTCTTTCAAAACTCAAACAAACAATATTACGCAAAGGCAAAATTACAAAATCGTCCCAAACTAATCATTGATTTTGGATTTTCGTCCCAAACTATTCAACTTGGCGAATTTCGTCCCGTAATTTAATATTTTTTTGGATTATCGTCCCACCGTTAATTATAAGACGAAAATTGGGCATTTGCCGTTAAATTATCACATGGTTGCTTACGTGTCATGATGTGGCAAATTTTAACATGAATAATTATATAATATTGTAGAATTCATCTCACACTAATTACAAAATTGAACCGTCATTTGCATTAAATTAGAAATTTAATATTGGGACTAAATTCATAAAAAATGGTAAATTATGGGACGAAATTCGGCGACTTGATATAGTTTGGGACGAAAAATCAAAATTAGTAATTAATTTGGGACGATATTTCAAACAAATATTAAATCGCGGGACGAAATTCGGTGAGGTAATATAGTTTGGGACGAAAATCCAAAATCACTAATTAGTTTGAGACGTTTTTTGCAATTTACCTAACGCAAATCGATATTATTTCACAAACTTCCACTACTCTACCAAACTACTTTCTCAAACACCAAACAAACATGCCATAAATACTCACAAATTGATTTTTTCCCAAAAAAAATTAAATTTTGTGTTTTCAAAAATACTCTTAGAAATTAACCAGATGAGCCCCATAGTTTCAAAAATAATTGACATACTCTAGGACCAGGCCAATCTATCCGTACAACTTTTACATTTTCAATTCTTCATCAAATAATGAAGTCAAGATGGAAAAAACGATACATCATTACATGAAAGCCCATTTGAAGTTTCTGAGCCCAGCCCACTGAGTATGCCCTATTAGAAAATTGGACTTCTAATAAGGAAAATGGACCAACATTAGTTTGCCTGATAATTTGGGGATATCAACGGGTCGAATTTGTGATCGATTTGGACCCATTTACATCTAATTGGATTCGAGCTAGATTCTCTTGCTCTGATTTGAAAAAAAAAATTATCCATTTGATCTTGTTCGAACTCGATGTGATAGTGAATTTTGTTTGAATTTGATCAGAGATCGGATTTTCACAGTAAGCCTCCCCAGACCATAGAAGGGCGCGTCGAGCCCACGCGAAGCCCCCTTACGGAAAGTGAAAATGGAACCAGATCTTATTTATACAAATGCTACTTCGAACTTGAAATTTTTGAAATCTAAAATGAATATTTGTGAACAATGTGGATATCATTTGAAAATGAATAGTTCAGAAAGAATCAAACTTTCTGCCGAATCACTCATGGTATGATCTTCTACATTCTATGTCTTCCCGTTCCGTCATCTGACTTATGTTCCTTTGTGGTGATAATACCAAAATATCAAGTTAGCTCAATCTTCTTAATGTTGATCCTTACGGGTTTCTTGAATCCCACATTCAAATTCAAATTAATGGCATTATTATCCAATAGAACCATCACGTTCAAAATTCATATAAATATTTTCTTCTCTATAGAAAATATCAACTCTCAAGACATTTAACCATTTGTTTCACATAATTTAACATATTAAATTAACCCACCCAATGACAACCATACCTAATATTGTAGTAAATTAGTCATAAGTTGATAATCTTGCATATATACCCATATTGGAGAAACACTTACCCAATTTCCCTTTGGACGAGGTTAAAAAATAACAAACTATTGATCAAGTTATGTAAAACATCGTTTCAACTGGATTCTTTATATATAACAAATTAAATTTAGATAAAATTAATATATTGGCAATTTTTGGAACTCAAGTCCAAGTTCATATGAAAATTCAGAATCTTCATGTAAAAATATCTAACTACTTCACCAGTGATCGATTAAAGTAAACTCGTTATTTAGAAATTAGATCAATTTAAACAAAAGAAGTTTAAACACAATTTAAACTCTACCAAAATAAATAATGGAAAGAAAATTCTAATGGGAATTAATTATATGTTCAATTTCATGATATTTATTATGACTTTCATATAATTATAGTAATATAAATGGAGAAATTGCATATTTGGTACCATACTGCAGTAGGACACTTTGTAATTTTGGTATTACTGAATATGTAAATGTACATATAGGTCCATAAGTTAAAGTTAGGTTAAAATATTAATATCACCGTCAAATAAATGGATAAATATGGATATAATTAGCCACGTACATCGCACATGGCCGTTATCTCGTCTTTAGATGAAAAATAATCACGCTTCCCTCCATAAATTTATCATATTATTTCATTTTTTGAAGGTAAATTTATAATGTTTCCCTCATGTTTTCACGTTATTACGTGGTTATTTTCACTTCAAAAGACAAGATAATAATCGCATACAGTGCACGTGACCGATTTCAACAATTTCAGTTCAATTATTTGACGATGATATGAACATTACAATCAATATTTAACCTGTGGTACTAAATGTACATTCGATGTTGCAAAATGCTCTATTATATAGTACCAAATTACAATTTTTCCTAATATTAATCTTCTAGATAGAACTCTATAAGTCACTAAAATGCAGCAAAAGGAAACAAATATCATACTAGAAGAATGCCAAATAAAATAAAGAGGAAAATCATTTGACAGATATATAGATCCATGGTTACAGGCGTGTGGGCAGGAACATTGACAAGAAACGGATCCGGCGCATGTTAGATACAAACAACATAAAAGTCCAACTAAACTCTGCTCAGCTTTCACGAGCTATTCATCTTTAAGTACTTAGGAAACAATTTATATTAATAAAATTTATAATTCTTTAATTATTTTATCGAACTCACAAGAAGAATAAGACATTGAATTTGCAGATCCCCATCATGTGTGACTCTTAGGATGTTAATAGTCAATTTTGTGACTGATAATGACACACAAGTATTCGCCAATTAATATTTTATTAATAAAGAAAATACTTCGGATTCTCTTGAGAATATTATAAATAAAATGTGGCGGTGAAAATTTGAAAATTATGCATCATAAGTAATGGGAGGAATATGGTCACTTAATTTAATCTAAATATTCTATGATATTTGATGAGGGATATTTTGGAATCTACTTTTAGAAGTCCTGACAGGAACGAAGAACATGAATCCCGACCTTGGAAGTGTATAATCGAGCCCAAATCACAGTCTTTGCAATCCGACCAATCAGAGAGAACTCATGATCAGAGGTTACTGTTGGGCCATCACAGGCCCAAGTCTTTGGGCCGAGAAATATATCCCCGCGATTGGACCAGCTAGCCCACCATTTCAACTATAAATACCACGAGCATTTATGAAGGAAGGGGGGCTTACACGCTTTCCCAGGTGCTCTCTGCTCGAAGCTGCTGCTCGGAGCAATCTTGGAAAGTTAGCATAGGTCACTTATTATGTATTATTCCTCTAGCTTGTACGGCATCCTATAATGCTCAAATAGGACCCCAATACTTGTAATCTGTACTCGAACGTTCGGAATAGATATATTATTGATCTTTCATTCATTCAATAGCTTCTTTAGTTATTTTCTCCACATTTTAGATCATATACGAAACTACGTAAGATCAATTGGCGCCCACCGTGGGGCCTTATTTGGGTGTTAGATCGAAAAATGCCTACTACGAGGAGAAATACATATATTCGAGAAGAGCTCTCTCACGCAGCCAGAGTACAAGACTCAATTAACAATGAGCCCGATGATCTATCTCGAGCGGCTCAACAACCAGAAACTCCACCAATCGTTCCCCAGGACAATCTTTCGACTATACGGCTATCGCCGATCTGAGATCGGAAATAACGGCATACGATGCTCTAACAAGCTCACTACGGTATAACGGGACTACCTACCCTGGGAAACATGTCGACAGTTTTATAAATATGATGAGTTTATGTTATTATTCGAGGAATTTCTGCTGAGGAATCATGATCACCACAAAACTCTATATTTTCTTTTCTTTCGACAAGAATAAGATAAATTAAAACACCAGTTTGATCGATTAGGAACGGCCGAACGAAGGTTTCGATACCTAGGAAATCGAGTATTTATCTTCTCTAAAGTTCAAAGAGAAAAGGAGCACACAGCTCGGAAATGCGTTATTATAAACGATGAAGACTATTTACCAGTTTCTAGCCTATCCATTGTCTTATTACCTCGTTCCGCCTCTTTTATTTCGGATCGTAGAGGATTATCTATTTAATGAAAGTCTTATTTCGACAAAGATATTATCGTTTCACTTATGGATCTTCACTTAAAGTAGTTTAAGAATATGGCCAATCTAAGTATATGTCAACCAAGGTTAAAAAAAAAAAAGGGTGAAAGCTGTTGCTAAGACCCTCAGGTGAAAGCTATTGCTATGACCGATAAAAACAAAAAAGGGTGAAAGCTGTTGCTAAGACCCTCAGGTGAACGCTATTGCTATGACCGATAAAAACAAAAAAGGGTGAAAGCTGTTGCTAAGACCCTCAGGTGAAAGCTATTGCTATGACCGATAAAAACAAAAAAGGGTGAAAGTTGTTGCTAAGACCCTCAGGTGAAAGCTATTGCTATGACCGATAAAAACAAAAAAGGGTGAAAGCTGTTGCTAAGACCCTCAGGTGAAAGCTAATGCTATGACCGATAAAAACGAAAAAGGGTGAAAGCTGTTGTTAAGACCCTCAGGTGAAAGCTATTGCTATGACCGATAAAAATGAAAAAGGGTGAAAGCTGTTGCTAAGACCCTCAGGTGAAAGCTATTGCTATGACCGATAAAAACGAAAAAGGGTGAAAGCTGTTGCTAAGACCAGAGATTGAAATTAAATCTGCGATCAACATGTAAAACTTACCTCACGATCAAGTATCATCTTCCGATCAAGGGGTCTACCGATCATGAGAAATGCAAACTTGAAAGTATAAGTTATGAAGAAACTCAGCAATCCTTTGCATCTGATTTCAAATTATGTTCTTGGGTCGATAACTTCTTTGAAGGATTTCGTGTTGAAAGCAATAAACTCCATGTTCGATGAGACTTTGGTTGAACAATTCATTAACTAACGAATATTCGAGTCAATTCAATATTAGTTGATCACCGAAGGTTCAAAGTTATATTATATTTCAAAGCAAATGATGCTCGGATCGGTTTTAGGATTTATTATTCGAACGACAATAATCCAAGAATTCAAGTTGCTTATCAAGATTAATTACATGTTAGTCGTGTTCTATTTATTCATTCGATTGCTTATTTCGAAGTTCAATTTTATTATTGTTCGAGCAAAGAAGACAAAAGAAAATGCAACAACAGTTATGCAAAAACAACTTTTCATTCATATATTCTCCATACAGTTACAAGTGATTATTCGATCTTGAATTCGAGCTCAAAAAAGAAAATACATCCACTCCTATCCTACTACAAGTTCTACGAACAAAGCTAAGATACTTCGATCCACAGCGTCACGGTAAATGATTTGGAGGTTGCATTCTTCATGACAATCACTCGCCACGTGTCGCACATCCTCGAGCGTCCTGCGGAACGGGATAAAAGCTGGATCGGAGCCCATCTCCAGGGCTTTTAACCGATCTTAGATCTTCATCTGTAAATAATGATTGTTATGCACAATCATTATTCACACCCTGATCTGATCTAGCACAGTGGGAAGCAACTCCAACGGAATTACTCCAAGCAATCTCGAAGGAACTATACTTCAAGAAAGTCCTTGAAGAAGCCGATGCTCGAGATTTAAAGAACTCCTTCAAGGTTGACCCACTGCCCGACCGGACGCAGCGCCAGAAAACTGGAATTCTAACCCGGCTCAGATGAATTAAATCCAAGAGAGCAGGTTGCCTGCCGGTATTCTAGGCGCAATTTCTTTTGCCTGACGATATTCTAAGCGAGAGAGGATACACCAAAGGAACTAGGATCGAAAAACAGGGTCCGAGTCCTAATTTCAAACTCCTTTATTCCAAAGATATTACGGATCATATTGCTAAAAGAATTCAAAACTCGATCTATGGTGATCGGACGAGGCATTGGTGATGAGTGAAGAATGTGACGGAAAAAATTGGAACTATTTATAATAGCGAAGGGTTAAAACCAACGGACCAGATAACATGTCACGGACGGCTATGATCTAAACAATAAATGTACTGACTGTTACATTTCCCAAGGAATGGGATCCTGTTTGGTTGGGAGAAGAAGTAATCTTATAGACACATAAAATGGTTCAGTGGTTCTTATCTGTTAACCAATCTAAAGGGCAACGCCGGAATCAAAGATGTTTGTCTAAGAATTCGGTATTTTGGACGTACTATTCGAAATACGATACCGGTATGGAAAACTTAATGCATTATTATGATCGAGAAGTCGCGTTCGAACACTAGTTAGGTTTCAGACAATTTACAACCAACTATTAATACTCGGGTTGGAAAGACTATGATCGGCTTATTCGACACCAGTCCATCAATTACATCAAGCTGGGCATTAGAAACGATTTAAAAGTTGTTATTTGTTTAAGCAACAATTCTCGGATTAAAGTGTTCGTCCAATTTCTATCTTCCAACCATTATATTCAATCAACAATGTAAACCCGAATGATTAATACAAGTATTATTATCGACGGTTTGTGTTCGGCTGAAGTTTCTCGAATTAAAGAGTTCAGTCAACTTCAGAAATTCGGTTATGCCGAGGATCGGTTAAAAGCTCGTACTCAGAAATTCGCCGAAGGAAGATTAATTGATTACTTATCAGATTACTTGTTTATTGCTCACTCGAAAAGGGGTATTTGATTATTCTCACCTTAATTTAAAATATTCAAGCTCGATCGGGTTATTAAAGATAAGAGTTCATCTGACTATTGTTTGATCGACCAAAAAAGAAGAGATGAAAAAGTTTATAAAAATTATTTCGAAAAAGAAAATATATACAGTTGTAATCCTATTACAAAGGTAAGAAAATTCAAAAGAGCAAGAATATTGGAGATACATTTCGAGCATAGTACAAGCTAATACATTACATTCCGATCTTATTGCATTCTACAATCCTATGAAATTTTCGGCTTCTTCTCCTACCAGTCGATCGAGATAATTCGGCTCCAAGCGTGGAATCTCCTTTAGACCCGCAGGCTTTTAGCTTTATTTGTAAGTCCTCCGAAGACGTAGGGGCTTGTGCATATTTTTCGAGATAACTTTATCCTCCGACACAGCCCCTAGTACGTCTTCCTAAATGCATTGTGGCAACAGGCCCCTGAACGGAGACCCATGCCAAAGGAATGATAAAGCTACCGATCATCCTTGGAGAACTTGATACTCATACTCCACCAACACTTTTGCAGGTCGAGCAGTTTTCCGGACCCCGAAGTAGTCAGCCGTAACGAAGTACTATCCTTAATTAACTAACCCCGGGCAAGGATTGGTAACTTATGGGTTTTCTGGATATGGCTTATTGACCTTCCAGATTGAGAATATATTTGCCTGACGATATTCTAAGCGAATTCAATAATGTCTCGTTTCCCACAAAGATCGTTCGAAGTCTAAACTCAAAAAGTTGAGTTAATAAAATAATGGTTTTGATCATCATGATCGGACAGATAAAGAGCCAGTAGGATGAGAGAGTCGGTTTCAAGGATACAATACCATCTTTTATAGTAAGGAATGAGATGGATCCAATGACAAATAATTTGTTAAGTGAACGGACAAGATTTAACGACCGTTGGAATTCCCGATGAATAAGGAACTGTTTGGCTACAGAGGAAGCTCGTTTAAACTCATCATCATCCGGAATACATACGCAACAATCAAGCAGAGATTATTAGATCAAACAAAGCAAGGATATCATGAAATATTATTCACAAAGATTTCTGAATAAGTGAAATGATACAGAGCTACATTTCGATTCTATTACAACAAAATCTATCAAAGCTACAACCTACTTCGATCCTATTACATTTTGATCCTACTACAATGGGCAATATAAGCAAAAACGGACCATAATGTCCTTACTCAAAAGATTTACAAGGATAGTGAATATTGGGTGTTGGTTGATTATTGGGATAAGGAATTAAAGGCCTTAGTTCGAGGATCGAGCAACCCATATCGAACGCCACTTCATCCGCTGACTCCGCACCCTTTTTTACATCCTCGAAAAACATTGTGGCAATAGGTCCCTCAATATGAGAACCATGCCAGAGGATTAATAGGTCAGGACGAGGGGCCGTGGATGGTCAGCAATAAGGCTGGCCAGCCTTCAAGGTTGAATAATTCTTCGTCTGCAGATATTCTAGTCGAAATCAAGGTAATAAACGTTATAGAACTCGAAAAATAAGTCCTACCTCGGATTTCAAAATATTGGATCGAAGGACGATATTTCTTGGGCAACATGATCGAGGAAAATCTAACAAAAAAGGAAGAGAGTTTTTTTATCCAAAAAACCAAAGAAAAGCCCCATTTATAGGCGCAGGTCAACTTTATCCAACGGTTGAAATGTAGTAAGTCGTGCGATCAAGATTTAACGACGATTCAGTTTCCCGAGGGATAAGAAAATGTTTGGTGGAAAAATCACGAAGATCGCTATAGAGGAAAGACAACCGCTAAGTCGATCCGTTCAACGCTCGGAAATTGGAATTCGCCTCAGTTGACAAAAAATTTTGAACATCAAGTCATGTAAAAGTATGAGGCTTTGGACCGAAATGTTTTTTGACCTTAAAAGACTCTGATGACATAGAAAAGGATTCGCACTCAACGACATCTTCCCCTAAAAGAGGTCGTTCTGCCAGAATTAGTAGATTTAATCGAAGCCAATTTCTCTTTCTTTCCTTCGCTAACCTAATGAGATTTGGGGGAGGGCTTGGAAGTTCTTGCAGGGACTTTAGAATTTAAATATTTAAGAGCTCAGATCTCGGCATCCGATGATATGTTGAGATGATGTGAAATGGCCCTAATATTTATAGCAAGAATAGCTCCTTATTATCACGATAATGGAACAGCCATCACCCGCAAAAAAGATTCAATATAAAGAAACCAAAATTCCTGCTAAAATTACAACAGTTTGGGTTAAGGAACGCAAAGTATAAGCGAATAGGCAAGAAGTACACATATTCATAAATTACAAAAGAAAGTTAATAAAAGAAGTCCTATTACATAATGATTATCAATGATCGAGTTCTTCGGCACCAGAGTCGCGACACTCCTCCGCCTTTTTGTCTTCTTCATCGGAACCATCTTCCGAGCTATCGCTATCACCGCTACTCGAGCTATCATCCCCTTCGTCACTACTTTGATCATCAGTGGAAGAACTACTTGCTCTAGGGGAAGAGATGTTTTCTTCTCCCCGATCATTAGAATCGCCCTCAATATCCACCTCCTCGCTCTTTTCCACCGCATCTTCCGCTTCGAGCATATCAGGGTTGGACATGGAAACTCCGAAGTCAGTGAGGAATTGGGCATATTCATGACCTTGAAGACCAACAATTTCGGGAGGAAGAGAGGAAGCTTTGTAGTTTTCCCCAAAACTGTTTTTATAAGGATTCATATAGGGAAGGTAATCATTGAGAGCACCTTGAATCCTTCCGGCCACAATGAGCTGCTGGACTCCTTTATAGAAGAAGGCTTGGTTAATCGAGCCCGATCGTAGGCGAACTAAGGCATCAAGGAAAGGGGACTCCAAAAATTCCTTTACAGCTGGAAGTCTGCCCTCTTCGCGACCCCTAGCGTATGCCTGATCGGAAAGCATCTTAGCCTGCTGAAGATCCGATCTTAATTTCTCGACCTCTTCCTCAAGTGTCCTTTTTGCTTCAAGTTCTTTTCTAGCCTCTGCGAGCTCCTTTTCGGCCTCGGATAGCTTGGCAGTGGTCTGATTCAACCGAGCGGCAGTAATGGCATCCTCCTTCAGAATGTCATGTAGAGCATTATGAGCTAGTCGCGACTCGTCCTCTAAGATAGCCAGTCGATGAGATTGATGAACGAACAAATCTCCGGCCTGAAGAAAAATAGGTATTAGCAATGAGAAATTTTGAGAAAGTTGGTACGTATGAAAAAACGTGTACCCTCTGATGTGCATAAGCATAATCGTCCATGATTTGAAAGCCATCTTTTTGAAAGAGCTCAGTATTATCATCCTTGAATCTCCCAGCCATCAGAATCCTAAATGACTTATCCACAGCATGTTCGCCATTGGGGCCTAAGTCAGACTCAATTGTCCCACTCTCTGGAAATCCAGCGGCCCTGGGTCCTCGAAGATGATCTTCTATGAAGTCTGCCAAATCTGGTTCGGCCCGGCCCGGACGACATTGGATTGGGCCTGGATTCCGACCAAAGGGCCTTACCCTTCTTGAGGACTCACCTTCTTCACTGTTTCTTTTCCGAGACGTTCTAGTTTCAGCTATCTGTTGGGCTTGGATACCCTTGGACGTGTAATAGCTATATCCAGCGGTGTTCGGATCGGACGTGTCAATCGAGAATACCGACTGTAGAGGCCCGGCAGCTCAGGATTGCGAAGTTCCCTCGGCAGGAATTTGTGGAAAGCCCACAACTAGGTCAGGAACCACAGTAGTATCAGTGCTGGGAATGGCTCCTCCGATCTTCAAAGTAGCCCTTGATTTCTTTTGTTCGCGGGGCTGGCCTTGGGTCCCTTTTGAAAAAGAAGCAACATTCGAGCCGGCAATAGAGGTTCGAAATCTCTCAACGACCTCAGCTGAGAACTAAAGAATGTTAAGACAGACCAAAGGAAAATCAGAGGTCGGATTATAAGAAACAAATAAGTATACCTAGAGTAAGAGGAGCAGCAACGGCTTCAGCCTCCCCATCAGTCCTTACAACTTGGTTGGTTTAGGTATCGGCTGGTGTTGAGGAAAGATGACCAAATAAAATGGGGGGGGGGGGGGCAGGAAAAGAACACTTGCTGAGCCCAGCCATTCTTAAGACCCCCTCTTGAGTCATTAGAGCGGTTTGATAGAGATCGGGCCGAAGAGTCCACAAAAATTCATCCGGGAGCTCGTGATTCATTCTTCCTTTGAGACCCCGCCTACCATAGATCCAAGACTGCTCCCCTGCCCACTTATAGGGGGTCGATTTAGGATCTTCTTCAGAAGGCGTGCTGTCAAGCCCACGAACGAAGAAGAACTCTTCTTTCCAACCTTTTAGGTTGCTGGAGACATTCTTCGACAAAATTGATCGATTCGATCTTTGCGAAAAATATACGTAACCAGCGTTCGAGGATGTGGACGAACTCATCTGGAAGACTCGCCAGAAATTTTGGAAGGTCGCCTTTCTTCCTTTTGCCTTCATTAGTAAGCAGAATGCAACTATATACCCGATCGAGTTCGGGAGAATCTGAGAAGGGCTAAGAGAGAAAGCCTCTAGAATGCTACGAATCAAAGGGATGAAGGGAATGTGTAGACCGTAAAAGAATTGCCTGGTATAGAAAGCCTGACACCCCTCCAGTGGATTAGTAACACGTTGCTCAGGAATCGGTATAACGATCGAGTATTTATCCGAAATATACACTCCGAACTCTTGTTCCAAATATTCTCGATGTTTTTCAGTATAACGGCAAGCAATTTGATCAGCCCTGCGCTCGGTTTTATTAAGCCTTACGCTGGTTAACGGTTCCACCCATTTAAAAATTGTGATGATAACCTTGGATCCTATCCTGTATTTCATCTGCTCGTTGTCTGCCAATATAAGGCTATCTTCTTCTGCAGTTTCTTCATCTGTCGCCTCATTCGAACTGCCGTCTTCATCATCCTCGGAATCAGAGTTAGACTCTCCTTCTTCTCTCTCAGGGTCGGTGTTGGATGAAGATGAAGTTGAAGAGCAAAGAAGATGAATAATTAAGGGAAGGTTTTGATGATTTCCAAAACATCATAATCAGCTAAGTATGGAAGCTTAGTTCCCTTAGAAGAATTTTGAATAAGTAAAAGAAGATATCAGAAGAGTTCAAAGTTCAAAGCCCAGAAGACTAGTGATCTCATGTTGAAACAGCGAACAGAATGGTAGGTCATCAGCCGAGTCAAATCAGATTAGTTCAGTATTTGATCAGCAGAGTGCCTATCAGATGAGTCGTTTTGATCAGCAGAGTTCAAGAGATCAAGAGATTAGTTCAACGGTAATAAATGCCCCAAGTGAAATAAATGCTGGAAGAGAAGGGTAGTAATGACAAAAGATTGGAATTAACTCTCGGATCAGCAGAGTGCATTTAATGCAGCTACAGAGAAGTACAGCAGAAAAGGTACTGTAGCAGGTTACCGTTCTAATTTCGGGCTAAGGCTATGGATTTGAAGATTTGATTTGCTTCAACGGTCTTATTTTCAAATTCAAGTATAAAAGGAGCTGATTTAAACGAGCGAGACACACAACAACAATCAGAGATTTTGCATTCGAAGCAGAAATTTATCTAAGTCTCAAAAGCTCAACAGCTCACTCGTCTGGTGGAAGTCATCTGTTGACAGAAACCCAGTTGAAGAAATCAGAAAATTACGATCTGAGTGATCTTATAATAGCTAAGTGTTGTGAGAAGTTGTGATCCATCTTTGTGAGTGATCAAACTTCAGAGAGTAGAATTTCTTAGTGATTTTCTATTGCGAGCTTATAGCCTTTTCATTAGTTGTCTAGGTATAAGTGGAGAAATATTGTAATCTGTGTGATTATAGTATAACCCAGAATCTAAGTGATCTGGAAGAGTGGATTAAAGGATTTTTATCCATATAACCACTATAAAAATTCTTTGTGTTGATTTGCATTTAAGTTTTTCTTGCTTATTTCAAACTGCATATTTAAACACTTTGAATTATCTAAAAGATTTTAAAAGGAGTTTGTAAAACTGGGGATAAAATCTTTTAAGAACTTAGTCTACTTGTGAAAAACACTTTCAAACATCCGCTGCAAGTATACTCTTTGAAAAACTGTTTTGCTGAAAAAACAGCTAAGTATTTGTAAGAAGAGTGGTCAGTCTGCTGTTCAAGATTTGTTCACGATCAGCTAAGTCTGCTTACTGTTCTTCATCAGCTTAGTCTGCTGACAGAAGACTGAAAAGTTTTTAAGTTCAAAAAATTTTCAGAGGTCTATTCACCCCCCCCCCCCCTCTAGACCTCATCTGACCACTTGGGACCAACAAGTGGTATCAGAGCAGGTGGTTCATTAGAATCAGCTGCCTGATCAACGAGCTTGATCCAAGTGTTTTTCAAAGGTTTTCAAAACTTTTCAAAAGTGCATCTTTTTGAAAAATCAGAACTTTTTGAAAAATTGATTGTATCAGCCATGTTCCCCACATTGCTGGTATGTCCTTCGAGGACTGGAAGATTAGAATGGAAATCTTTCTAGCAGCTTCTAATGACAACATGTACACATGTATCATTAAAGGTCCATTCAGATTCACAAAGACCATAAAGATAAATGAAGTTGATACGGTTGTGGAAAAAGACCTTCATGAGATGACTCCCGAAGAAATCAAGCTATTCAATCTGGATAAAGTCGGAAGATTCATCATGACTAAAGCCCTAGATAATGATCGGTTTGACAAGGTCAAAAATTGCAAGACTGCAAAGGAGATGTGGGACAAAGTCAGAGACATGAGCGAAGGCAATGATGCAATAAAGGAGCATCAGCTCACTGTTGCTTTGGAGAAACTTGACAACTTCAAGATGAAGTCTGGAGAAACCATTGATTAGATGGATACCAGATTCACCAGAACTCTGAACGAAGTTTTAAAGTTGGGAAAGACCTTCACTGACAAAGAGATCACTGTCAGAGTACTAAAGGCCCTACCCCCAAAATTCAACATGAAAGTGACATCAATGGAAGAATCAAGGGATTTGGGAAAAATCTCTCTTACTGAGCTGTTTTCTGTACTCAAGGCATTCGAGTATAAACTGCCTAGAATGGGAATTGAAGAAACCTCAACTTCAGGACCCACAGCTGCACTGGTTGCTGCTGAAAACACCAGAAGACCAGCACAAAAAAGCAAAGAAGTGGACTCATCTGATGAAGCCACTCTACTCAACAAAAAGGAGTACACTGCTGGAGATGTTGCACTGTTGATAAACAATTTCAAGAAGTTCTACAAGAGAAAGATGAAGAACAAATACAACAATGCTTCTACTTCTAAACCTAACTTTTCTTCTCAAGATAAAGATGATTATAAAGCAAAACTAATGTGTTACAACTGCAGGAAATTGGGACACTTCATCAAAGACTGCCCATATCCAAAAGCAGAAAAATACACTGAAGAAGAGAAGAAAATGAGAAAAGAAAGAAAGCATCAGAGAGGCAAGGCAATGATGGATGAAGCAGAAAAGCTTGCTGCTGTCTACTCATCTGATTCAGATTCAGACATGTCTGATGAAGAATCGTCTAATGAAGAAAAACCTGCTCTCCTGTGCCTGATGGCTAAGGAATCTGATGACTCAGAGGATGAGAAGTTAAGTGTTGGAAGGAATGAAGAATATGTTCCCATCATACTACCTGATCTTAACTCAGCTGTCAACTCAAATGCTGTTCAAAATCAGATCACTGATTGTCTAACAGACGAGTTACAACAAGCTGACAGACCAGAGACTGTTCAACAGACTACTACTGCAACTCCAACAGTAGTGTTGCAAGATCATAACAGAGGGCAACATTCAGATCTGCAACCTGATCTCAGATGGCTCAGAAATCACCCACCTAAGTTAGTGATTGGTGATCCATTAGATAGAGTGAAAACAAGAAAAGCTGCTGCACATGATGCCATGTTTGTCACCTTTCTATCTCAAATAGAGCCTAAGCAAATTGAAGAAGCTCTCAATGATTCCTTCTGGATAGAAGCTATGCAAGAAGAGTTGAATCAATTTGAAAGGAATGAAGTCTGGTACTTAGTTCCTAGACCAAGTCATCAAAGAGTAATTGGCACTAAATGGGTTTTCAGAAATAAGATGAATGAAGATGGTGTTGTCACCAGAAATAAAGCAAGATTAGTGGCCAAGGGTTATTGTCAAGAAGAAGGAATTGACTTTGATGAAACTTTTGCACCAGTAGCAAGACTTGAAGCAATCAGACTGTTTCTAGCCTATGCTGCTTACAAGAACTTCACTGTCTATCAGATGGATGTGAAGTCTGCTTTTCTCAATGGAGAACTGCAAGAAGAAGTATATGTTGAACAACCTCCTGGATTTGAAGTCTATCAAGAAGAGGACAAAGTATATCGTCTGAAGAAAGCCCTCTATGGACTGAAACAGGCTCCAAGAGCATGGTAT
Source organism: Penstemon barbatus (assembly GCA_003313485.2). Lineage (NCBI taxonomy): Eukaryota > Viridiplantae > Streptophyta > Magnoliopsida > Lamiales > Plantaginaceae > Penstemon > Penstemon barbatus. The sequence continues at coordinate 30,446,698 of CM064884.1, read as the reverse complement.
GATACCTTATCTGATTTTCTTTTAATTAAAGGATTTCATAAAGGTAAGGTGGATAAAACCTTGTTCACTATTGAATGGGAGAATCATATATTAATTGTGCAAATATATGTGGACGATATCATTTTTGGTTCAACTAACCAACAGATGTGTGACAAGTTCTCTAAGCTGATGCAGAATAAGTTTGAAATGAGCATGATGGGAGAACTTAATTATTTTCTTGGTTTACAAGTTAAACAGTTGCCTGATGGAATCTTTATAAATCAAGCTAAATACACAAGAGATCTGTTTAAAAAGTTTGGTATGGAAACTAGCTCAACTGCTACCATTCCTATGTCTACAAGTCTTCGCTTGGATAAAGATGAAGATGGCAAATCAGTGGACATAACCAAATATAGAGGCATTATTGGTTCATTGTTGTATCTAACAGCAAGTAGACCTGATATAATGTACTCAGTTGGAGTCTGTGCAATATTTCAATCAAACCCCAAGGAATCTCATCTCTTAGCTGCCAAGAGGATATTGAAATATGTTAAAGGCACTCAAGAATTGAGATTATGGTATCCTAGAGAATCTGGATTTGAGCTTATTTGTTATTCAGATTCAGACCTTGCTGGCTGCAAGATTGACAGAAAGAGCACAACAGGTGCCTGTCAGTTCTTAGGTAGTCGTCTGATCTCATGGATGAGTAAGAAACAGACTTCAGTTTCTATATCAACTGCTGAAGCTGAATATATAGCTGCTGGAGCTTGCTGTGCACAAATACTTTGGTTGAAGCATCAACTAGAAGACTACAATATCAAAATCAGTGGAATTCCAATCTACTGTGACAATACAAGTGCAATCTCACTTACTCAGAATACTACAAGTCATTCAAGGACTAAACATATAGAGATCAAGCATCACTTCATTAGAGATCATGTGGAAAAAGACAATGTTATGATAGAGTATGTTCATACTGACAATCAGATTGCTGATATTTTCACTAAACCTTTAAGTGAAGTAAGGTTCTCAACTCTAAGAGCTGAGCTAGGACTACTTAATTTGGATGCATAAGCTGAGGGGGAACTTATCAGATCACTGAAGTTCAACAGCTTAGTTATTCACTATTCTATTCAAGGATTAACTTTCAACAGACTAGTTAACTTATGAATTCTTAAAGACAGGGGGAACGTGTAAGACTAGCGGTACTTCTGCTCTAAAGATGAAATTTGTTAATGACAGTTAGTTGAAGTTATGTTATCAGAAGATCTGTTCTTAATTCTTGAAGACTGAAGATTATTTTATCTTGCTGGATTGACAAACAGCAGAGGAAGATTACTAGCTATTGGCATTCTCTAGTAATATCAGATAACAGATCACTCGTCTGTCAGATAAGTTAAACTCTACTCATCTGATGTCTTATATAAGCATGGTTATAAAGTCGCATTCTTAGAAACACGCTTTTATAAGTAACAGATAAGTAACGATTGAGTTTCCCGCCAGTCTGACATTAAAATAATAAAATTGAAATCCGCAACTCCCAACCACACGATTTGTAAACTGTCAGATTAGATCAACGTTTCAGATTAATCACGATAACCAAATCAAAAGGAAACCTATAAAGTCCGATCTGAACAACACAGTCGTCTTATGCACTCATAAACTCTCAAATTCTCTAACTCTCAAACTCTCTTGCTTTCAAAAGTTTATTGCTTTCGCAGATTTACACTTAGAAATCTCATAAATGGAGAAAATTATCGATGGAAGGTACTTAAACTACAGCAAATTTCACTTTTCGGGTACTGATCTGATGCGCTCCATCATGGAAAAGATCAAAGAGGCATCACTTGTTCCTGTTCTTGAAGCGCATGAGGATAGGGTTTACCTAGAAGATGTTGATCACTTCTACAAGACCAAGAAATTCTCCGATGATGACACTGTTATGACGGTTGTCATTGGTGGTAAGAAAATTTCTATCTCTGCTGCTGTTTTAAGTGAAATTTACAAATTGAAAAATAAAGGAGGAGACGTAACAGACCTAGGGTCTGAGAAAGAGGAAGAATTTTGGGCAATTTGTGCGAAAGAGGGAGAAAAGATGACTGGAACTCTGATGAAAACTCAGTTAAAGGATGAGTATCAGAGGTTCGCAGACATCATTGCGAAGGTACTGGAAAGCTACACGAGCTCACTAGATGGGTTACCCAGAAGGAGGTACTACACCATGGTTTGCATATACTATGGACTGAAAGTTAACTGGGCCGCTCACGTCTATGAACTGCTGAGTGATAAGAGGCTTTCTCATGCCATCTTACTTAGTAATCTGTTTGCATCCCTGCAATGTCCTATGGGTGGTGGAAAGATCACTCACGGTAGCAAGGAATTCAAATTGTATGAACCAGTGAGACAAATGGTGGCAAAACCAAAAAGAAAGGCCACTGCAAAATCCAAAAAGACCCCTTCTAAGAAGAGCAAGAAGGAGGGTCAGACAAGTCAACCTGCTGAGCCAACAGCACAGTCTGCTGTTGTGATTGAATCAGCACAAACTGAAGAAGCAGTTCCAGAAAAGATGATTGAAGATTTCACCAAGGAGATTGAGCATATGAAAACTAACTCTTCTCCTGAAAGAACTGAGTCTGAGGAAGAAATGCCTCTTCAAAGGTTGAAAAGGTTAAGGACCAGAAGTGAGGCAAGGGGACCTCCTACTGCCAACCCCCCTGCCAAAAGACTTGCCAAATCAAAGGTAAAGAGAAAGGTCACTTTCTCTGAAGAACCAGTTGCAACAGTAAGAGAAACAACTACATCAGCAGACATGCCATTAGTTGTTGAAGAACCTGCTGATAAGCCTACTGAAGAAGTTGTCTCTACAGTTGGAGTATCTACAGAAGACTCATCTGCTACACTATCTGCTGAAGCTGAAGTTTCACAGCAGACTAGTTCAACACTTGATAAAGATGCACTCTTGTTGCACCCTACTCCTGTTGCTGCAACCCCTCTTCAAGCAGTTGAAAGTCCTGAATCAAGGAGAAGACGGACTGGTAAAATTGCAACATACTTAACTGCTGCTGAAAAGAAGAGACAAGATGCTGCTGAAAGGCAAAGGATAGCTGCAGAAAAGGCAGAAGAAGATAGGCTGAAAAGCCTAGAGCTAAAAAGGCTGGAAGAAGAGGCCAGCAAAATGACTCAAGAGCAGAGGGATGCTATTGAGCAAGCAGAATTGGCTGCTGCTATTGAAGCAAGCACCAAGGATGCTCATGGACCAAAGCATACTGGTGGAATAGTTATTGGTGAACAAAGAGACCCTACCAAACCAATACCAGCTATGCCTGCACCAAAGATAAAGCCAAAAAGAAGAGAGGAGATCAGACTGTCTTTAGAGATTGTCAGGGATGACCCTGCCATCTTTGAAGAATTTCTTAAAAGGTTGGATGCTGAAGGTGCAAGAATCAACCGTCTGACGTTATTCCATGCTGAAAAGATCAGATACAACAGATGGAGAGAATTCAGACTGACAAAGAGTCCAGCTGAAATGGCCAAGTGGAAAGCCTTCACTGCTGAAGAAGCCTGGGTACTGAAGTGGCTTGAGACTGGATCCTTAATTCAAGCACTTGATTCAGAATTCTTTCTGGACAGGTTAAGATTAAGAATAAGCCACATAGTCAAGGCTGAAGCAAAGAAGATCTTTGAGTCTGTTCCTGAGGATTATGATGAATCAGAAGACCTCAAGGAAAGATCAATCAAGCTGGCTATTGCTCAAGCAATGGAACTTTGGGCAAAGAAGTCTAGGAAGTTGAAGGGGCAACCAAGCTCATTGGTCCCTCTTCCTAACATCAAGCACATCGTCTATGGTCCAAATATCAAACCTTTTGAAGAGCTACCTGAGGAACCATACTCACCTTTTATTCCTCTTGACAATTTTACATGGATTTCTCACAGGTCTGCTGTAGATAATGAAGGTTTGATGAAAACAGTTGAGACTGTTAAGAAGATCAAGTCCCCTGCTGACAAAGAAAAAGAAGAATCTTCTGATCAACAAAAGAACAAAGAGGGTACATCAGACCCATCTGATCAGAACAAAGACAAGGGTGACAAGTCTGACACAGCTGATGAATCAAAGAAAGGAGAAATTATTCCAGCTGATCAGATTATTGAAAGAAAGGCTACTGCTGAGCAAAAAGATCAAACCAAGGAGAAGGAAAGCACTCCTGGTCAGGCTGATGAAACCAGAGAAGAAGAGATTGCTTCTGGGTCAGCAGATCAGACTACAAAAGAGTCAACTCAAGCAGAAGAACAGTCCACTGAAAAGGAAGTTCTTGCCTTACCTCCAACTCAAACTGAAGTTGCTTCTACTTCTCAGAACGTACAGCAAACATCTCTGTTGGATTCCATTCAACAGATGATATCAAAATCAATGAAGGAAATGGAGGAGAAGTTAACTGCAAATCAGAAAGCTGCTGCTGTTCCAATCTATCTGATAGAAGATACTGCTCAGAATGTCAAATCTGTCTATCAAGACATGGATATTATTAGAAGAAGAACCCAAAGCACAGCTGCCGGTTGGAGAGATATTACTGAAACAGTTGAATTGGCCATCCAAGCTATGGATGAAACCTTAGATAATATGTTGAGAGACTTCAAGGCATCTGCTGATATGCTGCTAGCAACGCAAATTCAGCTAGGTGACCAAGGTGAAGAAGTTCTCAAAAGAATGGATGATTTTGAAGCCAATCAGCTGAGACAACAAGCTCAACTAGATGCATTTAGAGCAACTCAACTACGAAAACAAGCTCAAATGCATGCTATGGAAGAGAACATCAAGCTTCTATGTGATTCACTTCTGATCACCCCAATCTTACCAAATTATCAAATCAACCCAGCTGATGATGACAAAAAGGGGGAAGATAGGGTACTGAGGGAAGAAAGGGAAGATAAGGCATCATCTGCTGAAAGAACAGAAGTGTTAGAAGAATCTGCTGATGATGATGAAAAGAATGATGCAGCAAATGAAGGCACAAGCAGATCAACAGATGAGAAGATCACAGAAGAAGAAGGTGAAGCTGCTGAAGAAACTGAAGCTGAAGCAAAGGCTAAGTCTGACAAGGAAATAGCTGCTGCTAAGGATTCAACTGAAGAACATCTTGATCCTGATGTCAAACAGAAAAAGTTAGAGCTGTTGAAGCAGAAACTGGAAGCTGAAACTTCCAAACCTGCTGAAGAAGAAAAAGAGAGCAAGGAAGATAAAGAAGACAAGCAGGGAAGAAAGGGAAGATAAGGCATCATCTGCTGAAAGAACAGAAGTGTTAGAAGAATCTGCTGATGATGATGAAAAGAATGATGCAGCAAATGAAGGCACAAGCAGATCAACAGATGAGAAGATCACAGAAGAAGAAGGTGAAGCTGCTGAAGAAACTGAAGCTGAAGCAAAGGCTAAGTCTGACAAGGAAATAGCTGCTGCTAAGGATTCAACTGAAGAACAGCTTGATCCTGATGTCAAACAGAAAAAGTTAGAGCTGTTGAAGCAGAAACTGGAAGCTGAAACTTCCAAACCTGCTGAAGAAGAAAAAGAGAGCAAGGAAGATAAAGAAGACAAGCTAGTAGAATAGTCTTGCTTAAATTACTTATGTATCCCCTTGTAATTTTTTTTTTTTTTTGCACAACTCATCTGAACAAACTTGTAATATGTAATCAGTTCAATATCTATAAAATTGCAAGTTTTAATCCAACAGACTATTTCTATCTCAGAAATTTTTGAGGATCAAAACTTTAGTTTAGGTACAGGTACTTAGCTGAAGTTTTGTCATCATCAAAAAGGGGGAAATTGTTGGATGAAGATGAAGTTGAAGAGCAAAGAAGATGAATAATTAAGGGAAGGTTTTGATGATTTCCAAAACATCATAATCAGCAAAGTATGGAAGCTTAGTTCCCTTAGAAGAATTTTGAACAAGTAAAAGAAGATATCAGAAGATTTTAAAGTTCAAAGCCCAGAAGACTAGTGATCTCATGCTGAAACAGCGAACAGAAGGGTAGGTCATCAGCCGAGTCAAATCAGATTAGTTCAGTATTTGATCAGCAGAGTGCCTATCAGATGAGTCGTTTTGATCAGCAGAGTTCAAGAGATCAAGAGATTAGTTCAACAGTAATAAATGCCCCAAGTGAAATAAATGCTGGAAGAGAAGGGTAGTAATGACAAATGATTGGAATTAACTCTCGGATCAGCAGAGTGCATTTAATGCAGCTATAGAGAAGTACAGCAGAAAAGGTACTGTAGCAGGTTACCGTTCTAATTTCGGGCTAAGGCTATGGATTTGAAGATTTGATTTGCTTCAACGGTCTTATTTTCAAATTCAAGTATAAAAGGAGCTGATTTAAACGAGCGAGACACACAACAACAATCAGAGATTTTGCATTCGAAGCAGAAATTTATCTAAGTCTCAAAAGCTCAACAGCTCACTCGTCTGGTGGAAGTCATCTGTTGACAGAAACCCAGTTGAAGAAATCAGAAATTTACGATCTGAGTGATATTGTAATAGCTAAGTGTTGTGCGAAGTTGTGATCCATCTTTGTGAGTGATCAAACTTCAGAGAGTAGAATTTCTTAGTGATTTTCTATTGCGAGCTTATAGCCTTTTCATTAGTTGTCTAGGTATAAGTGGAGAAATATTGTAATCTGTGTGATTATAGTATAACCCAGAATCTAAGTGATCTGGAAGAGTGGATTAAAGGATTTTTATCCATATAACCACTATAAAAATTCTTTGTGTTGATTTACATTTAAGTTTTTCTTGCTTATTTCAAACTGCATATTTAAACACTTTGAATTATCTAAAAGATTTTAAAAAGGAGTTTGTAAAACTGGGGATAAAATCTTTTAAGAACTTAGTCTACTTGTGAAAAACACTTTCAAACATCCGCTGCAAGTATACTCTTTGAAAAACTGTTTTGCTGAAAAAACAGCTAAGTATTTGTAAGAAGAGTGGTCAGTCTGCTGTTCAAGATTTGTTCACGATCAGCTAAGTCTGCTTACTGTTCTTCATCAGCTTAGTCTGCTGACAGAAGACTGAAAAGTTTTTAAGTTCAAAAAATTTTCAGAGGTCTATTCACCCCCCCCCCTCTAGACCTCATCTGACCACTTGGGACCAACAGTCGGAATCAGTGCTCGAGCTCCCTGAATTTTCCGCCACTGGCGACCGGGTAGTCTCAACCCGCATCTCAACAGGATCACTCTCTTGCTCTTCCGCTGCTTTGGCTTTGCCTTTTGGATCAATTGTACTAGACATTGTAAATACGAAAAGGATGGTCGAAAGTATCTTTGAGTTTTCTTATTGATCTCTTTGCTCCGATCTAGGGTTTTTTTAGAATCTTGTGCATGTGAGCCCAAAACGATCAGCACATATATATAGGGTTAAAAAGGTAAATTGCAAACCGGTCCCCGAGTAACCGCGACGGTTGAACTCCTTCAGGGAAAATTCAAAACTATCTTTCCGGTAATTACATGACAAGCCCCTACATTATCCGCAATTGGGGGCCGAGAGCCAAAACATATAAAGGATATGTCCTTTCGATATATATATTTATCGTCCAAAGGTTTTACTCTATCCTACAGTCGGAGAAATAGGGAAGTATGGATAAGGAGCCAATTACAGTAGTCAGGTAGCCGTTATGGAAGGATATTTTGATCGGGATTTAATTTGAAAGGCCAGACGAAGATTGTTGATGTCAACATTTATACCATCACAGTAAAATCACTAAAATGTTTCCAAGATGTGCACTCTTTTTCCCTGATTCAGTTTTTATCCCAATGGGTTTTTCCGAATTAGGTTTTTAACGAGGCATATCCAAAGCACATATTGGATGGTTTGCTCATCCCCGTGATCGTGACAGTGCATACTTCTTCGAGCTTAAGCTTCAGTTTGCGCTCGAGAAGTGGGGGAGTATTGATGAGGGATATTTTGGAATCTACTTTTAGAAGCCCTGACAGGAACGAAGAACATGAATCCCGACCTTGGAAGTGTATAATCGAGCCCAAATCACAGTCTTTGCAATCCGACCAACCATAGAGAACTCAGGATCAGAGGTTACTATTGGGCCGATCACAGGCCCAAGTCTTTGGGCCGAGAAATATATCCCCGCGATTGGACCAGCTAGCCCACCATTTCAACTATAAATACCACGAGCATTTATGAAGGAAGGGGGGCTTACACGCTTTCCCAGGTGCTCTCTGCTCGAAGCTGCTGCTCGGAGCCATCTTGGAAAGTTAGCATAGGTCACTTATTATGTATTATTCCTCTAGCTTGTACGGCATCCTATAATGCTCAAATAGGACCCCAATACTTGTAATCTATACTCGCACGTTCGGAATAGATATATTATTGATCTTTCATTCATTCAATAGCTTATTTAGTTATTTTCTCCACATTTTAGATCATATACGAAACTACGTAAGATCAATATTAAGGATCTTTAATTTATATAATTCTATGTATAAACTCTCCATTTTTGCAGACGAATATACCCCCAGGGGTGTGTTTCTAAGATAATATATCACTACAAGAAAAAGAGGATTTTCCAACGGATTTTGCCCGTCGAGAAATCCTTCGAAAAAATTGGTGTAGGAAAACTTCCAAACGGATTTTTCGACGGGCAAAATCGATCGAAATACTTTTTGACGGACAGATTACGGCGAATTTTTCGACGGCGAATTTATGTCGAAATAGGATTTTGCGTAGGCAAAAATCCGTCCGGAAAAAACTTTTAAAAAAATATTTGTTAAATTTCCGACGAATTTTTTTAGTCGGTAAAAATTAAATTTAAAAAAAAAATACAGGATCTAATGAAAAAACCTGTCAAAAATTATATATTAATTTTTTTATTAATTTCGTTGGAAAATGTAAATATTTATTATTTCCTGATGTAAAGTTTTCGTTGAAAACAATGAAAAATTCAAAATAAAAAATTCCAAAAATTCATCAGTTATGCTAATAAAAAAAACTTAATCTATTGAGAATCATAAAATATTTTATAAACTCAATCATCATCCCAAAATTAAATAAGTTCTAAACATAGTTATAATTTTTTCAAGACATCACAAACTTAAACCGTTGGAAAGTCACTAAGTATTAAAATATAGTAGGAAACTATCACAACATTCAGCAAATCTCAATCCGATGATTCCTCATTACTCTCTTCGTCCTCGTCGTCAGATTCAAATTGTTGTTGTTTTCTTGGTCGGGTAGATGGATGGTTTCGATTTCTATCTTTTCTTTACAAGTCCCTCGACCAAACACTCAAATTTATCCATCATTTATTGAGATTTGGCAAATTGTTCTTGAGATTTGGCAAATCGTTCTTCAATTTGCTCGTAGTCCTCCTTCTGACTTTGTCGTACTTATATTTTTATCTATACGGTCTGTTCCAGAGTTTGATTTCTCAACGCAAGCTCTGCATCGGCTGATGAACTAGGTCTAGAATAATGTGACGACGGACTAGGCTTAACCCGAGCAGCCTCAGAACCTAAACCATAAATATTGCTCTTCTTTCCAATACCTAGGGCCTCTGCCCATGTCTAAATAATAAAACAAAATAATAATTAGATTATAAATTAATTTTAAATATATAAATTATATTTAAATAAATTAAATTATTATTGTTTAACCCTTTATGCCTCAACATCTGGCGATATTGGAATAGTTTCACCGGTTTCAAAAGTTTGGACAAAAGCCAATTTTTCCGCAAACTTATTCTAATATACACATATTATAAGTTAGTTAATCAAGCACATCACATACCATTCAACTAATTTATTGGTTATTTGACTTACATATGTTCTCCAAACGTGTTCATTGGCCCACTTAATCTTTTGTCCGTTTACATCGTACGAATTCAGGAGCAGGGCAGGCTGGGCTGGGCGGCATGAGTTCAGACAGGAGTAAGGGAGACAGCGACGGTGGAGAGCGACAGAAGAAGAGCGGCGGTGGAGAGAGAGGGTGGAAGAGTGGTGGTGTGGGATTGAGGGAGTGGGATGAAGCACGACAATGTGTGAGGGAGTGGGAGAAAGAACGGCGTGGGAGATAAGAATGAAGAAGATGAAATTAGGGTTTTATGCCCTAAGTAGTTAACTTAATTTTTTTCTCATTTTTTAAATATTAAATCATTAATTATTATTAACTTTTTTAAATTAACTAATTAAATAATTGCAAAAAAATGATGAAATTAAAGAGTTAAATCAATAAAAAAAAAAGTTAAAATGAAATCAATTGGGTGGAAAATGAGTTAGTTGAGGTTATTTAAAGTTAAATTGATACTTGGCTCATAATTAGTTAATTAATTTGATCATAATTCAAATTTTTTTACTATTTTGTACATTGAGGTTCGCAATAAGATCGACCAATTCTCGATTTGTAACGTTAATCGAGCAATTGTTGAGTCTCTTTTTTTGCAGATGAATATACTCACAGTGGGTGTGTTTCTAATATAATGTACCACTACAAGAAAAACAGGATTTTCCGTTGCATTTCAAGGATTATCCGTTAGAAAATGGATTTTTCGATGGTTTTTTCCGTCGAAAAATTCGTTCGAAAAGTGGCGCGGGAAAACTTTCTAATAGGTAAATTCCGTCGGAATACTTTCCGACGGACATATTTTCGACAGATTTTTCAACGGCTAAATTCCGTCGGAAATAAGATTTTCTCACGGCAAAATCCTTTGGAAAAAACATTAACTTTTCGGCGGAATTTTTGTCTAGGAAAAATTAAATTTAAAAGAAAAAATACAGGTTCCGAAGGACAAAAACTGTAAAAAATTATTTTCCGATGGAAAAATTCTATTTGAAAAAAAAAAGAAAATAATCAAAATAAAAAATTCTCAAAATTAATCAAACCTGTTAATAAAAAACTTAATCTATTGGGAATCATAAAATATTTTACAACTCAATCATCATCCAAAAATTAAATAAGTTCTAATCATAGTCTTAATTAATAATTCCCCAAACATCACAAACTTAAACCGTCAGAAAATCACTAAGTGTTCAAATATAGTTGGAAAATATCACGACATTCAACAAGTCTCAATTCGACGATTCTTCATCATTCTCCCGTCCTCGTCGTTATCAGATTCAAACTGTTGTTGTTTTCCTGGTCGGGTACATGGGCGATTTCGATTTCTTTCTTTTCTTTACAAGTCCTTCAACCGAACGCTCAAATTTATTCATCAGTTCTTGAGATTTGGCCAATTGTTCTTTAATTTGCTCGTAGTCCTCCTTCTGCCTTTGCTCTACTTGTATCTTTTCTTGTACGGTTTGTTCCAGAGTTTGAATTCTCGACGCAAGATCTGCATCGGCTGATGAACTAGGTCTGGAACAATGTGACGATGAACTAGGCTTAACCAGAGCAGCCTCAGAACCTTAACCATAAATACTGCCCCTTCTTTTGCAAAATACCTACGGTCTCTGCCCTGTCTAAATAATAAAAGAAAAAAATTATTAGATTATAAACTAATTTTAAATACATAAATTTTATTTAAATAAGTTAAATTATTATTTGTTAACCCTTTATGTTACCTTCAACTCAACATTTGGCGAGATTAGAATTGTTTCACCGGTTTTCGAGGTTTGGACAAAAGTCAATTTTTTCCGCAAATGTATTCTTAAATACATAAATATTATAAGTTAGTTAATCAAGCACAACACATACCATTCAGGAATTTATGGGTTATTTGACTTACATATGTTCTCACCGAACGTTCACAGACCCACTTAATCATTTGTCTGATAACATCGTACGAGTTCAGGAGCAGGGCGGACTGGGAGCTGGACGGCGTGAGTTCAGACAGGAGTTGAGGAGAGAGCGGTGGTGTGGGAAAGAGTGGGAGGAAGAGGGGCGTGGGAAATAGGAGTAAGGAAGATGGAAATTAGAGCTTTATGCTCTAAATTATTAATTAATTATTTTAATCTTAAATTATTAATTATTATTAACTTTTTTAAACTAACTAATCAAAATATTGCAAAAAAATGATGAAATTAAAAGAGTTAAATCAATCAAAAAAAGTTTAAATGAAATAAATTTGGTTGAAAATGTGTTAATTCAGGTTATGAACCAATTATCAAATTAACTTCAAATAACCTGAATTAAATAAACAGCACACACAAAAATTGTTTACTAGTTATAATTCAAAATTACAACATTAAATAAACTACACGCACAAAAACAAGAATGAAATTAAATTGTTTGTCTAAGTGTTTAATTATTATTTAGCTAATTCGATATTTTCATAAATATATAGCCACCAATATTGTAATTAAATTATTTCAACTAAGTGTTTGTCTAAGTTATGTTGAGTTTTGTTCTACATTGATAAACAAAACCATATTTTTAGCAAATGCACCCAGAAAAACCTTAGAATGGGTGGATAAGAAAAACTCTTCAAGTACCTAGTGCATTTGCCTGCTGAGGAGGAGAAGAAGCAGAGGAGTCTAGGTTAAAAGAAACGGTATAAAACAAATTAAAATAAATTTCATAAGTATAAAAATTCAATTAGGTCTTTGCGGAATTATATCCTACACCATTAGTAGATTAAAATCGGTATATGGTATGTCCAATTCGGAATTTGAGGGAATGAGAAATTGACCCTCAAAGATCACCCTTTGAAATGGAAGAAAAGAAATAGAAGTGGTTTTATCACACAATTGGAATTGAAATGAAAAATCTTATGGTTTATATATGATTTGACAATGTATTACGATAACAATCTAGCAACCAAAAATCTCTTCCCTCATGCGCGGAGAGGGGGGGGGGGGATGCAAATTATGGATTGAAATTACCTTCAAGATTTGTGTGAGCCCCTGACATGTGGACACGAATGCAGTCCAATTCTCTAACTTCCGGACAAACCCAATTTTTGCATATTCAATAAAAATTGGTACTAACCAATTTTATATTTATTAAAAGCAAAAACATTATCTACATATTTTTTTATTAAACAATTAATTAGAATTTATTAAATGCAAAAAAAGAATTAAAAGAAATAAAAGCAACAAAATCAAAATACTTATATTAAATCAACAAAAAAGAAAAAAAGAAAAAAAAACATAACCAATCAGGTGGCGCCACCTGACTTAAAGAGGGGCGCGTGTAAACACGTACTTCATCTTCAATCTCACATGGTTCTAAGCCACGGACGGGGCTCCGCCCGAGCCCTTCTTCCGCCCGTTCACACCCTGCAACCCCGACCGCTAGAGTTCAATTCCCCTCCCACCCGATGCTTCCATTTTGTTTTAATTTTTTTTTCTTCTGTGTTGAAGCCGTGGATGGTGCACAATCTCCCCTTTTTTCCCTTTATTTAATTAAATTTTACATGGATACTTTCTTTTTCACATTTTTCTAAATAAGTGTTTGCATTGAATTTTTATGTTCTTTTTAGTAAATTACAATTAAATATAGATCATCAACATTAGAATATAATTGGATATATATTTAATACGAACTTTTGAAAATAGATTTTATAAATGATTTAATTTAAACAATACGATTTTCTATTTAAAAATACGAATTAATTGAAAATACAATTTAAACACTTAAATAAATATGATTTAAATGTTGTACCCCGTGAATTTAATCGTTGTTTTTATTACTCTTATTATTATTAATATTATTAATTTTTATTATTAATTTAATTATATTATTATTATTATTATTATTATTATTATGGTGACAGTGGTGAATGGTTTAAATTACAACTATTTGGAGGAGGAAGCCTCAGGATTGGAGACAACTAGGTATTTTAGATTTTTATACTTTCCGTGACAGTTGACAAACCTTGGGAGGTGTCCCTGTACATTTCTAATATGTTAGGGAGGGCTTATGTAATATAACTAAACCTCAGGGGGTGTGGGTGTAAATCATCCTATAAAAAATTGGTTTGTTTTAGATATTTCAGTGTTATGATATTTTCATCTTTTCTTTTCTTTTTTAATATCGGGGTATTTAGACTTTTCGTGATTTTCGTTACGGTTGAAAAATCTCAGAGGGTGTCCCTATAATTTTTCAAACGTAAGGGGATTTTCTGTAATATAATCAAACCTTAGGGGTTGTGGATATAAATCACCCAAAAAATTCAACTAATCCTATCTTCTATTTAATCTCTAAAAATTCAAATAAATAATATTTTAATTATACGAAAATTGAGGATATATAAAGAGATCATGATTTTAAGGTGTGTTTTCAATAAATTATTGATTTTAATTTTTGTAGAAGTTAGAAATATATTCAATCAGCTTTTACTTTTTGTATTTTTTAAGAGAATTTTGAGTATAAACAATTTTAAAAGTGAATGAAAACATGGGTTTTTTGCACTTTGCATCCCCGAAACATGAAAAATGGGCACTTTGCACCCTCCAAACTTAGATTTAGCACTTTGCACCCTCAAAATATGAAAAATGCAGCACTTTGCACCCTCTTTTATTTTCAAGCAAAAACTCAAGGGCAAAATAGGTAATTCTATTGTAAATCTTTGGCACTTTGCACCCCCAAAATAAAATTAGCACCCCTAATTAAGAACAATCAACAACTTGCACCCTCGAAACACAATAAATGGACACTTTGCACCCCAAAACACAAAATTAATACTTAACACTCTCAAATAAAAAAAAAACTCAAACCCCTCGTTTTTTCTGGCAAAGTTGACCATTGGGGTGAAAAAAAGATTAGCCAAAATAGGTAACTATTTATGGGTCTTTGATATTTTGACGCAGACAATGGATCTTCGAGAAGTTTACTTGTACTTTATTTAGTTATTTATGGTTATATTGATGAAAAGGAAGATGGAGAGAGAAATGAGTATCCGAATATTTATAATCGTATTTTGCAAAATTTAAGAAAAAAATGAATTACCTATTTTGCCTTAGATTTTTTTCACTTCGATAGTCAACTTTGACCAAAAAAAATGTGGGGTTTGAGTTTTTTTAATTTGAGGGTGTTAAGTGTTAATTTTGTATTTTGGGGTGCAAAGTGCCCATTTATTGTGTTTCGGGGGTGGAATTAGAGGATGTTAAGTGCAAATTTTATTTTGGGGGTACAAAGTGCAAAATTCTCAAGTTTTGAGGGTGCAAAGTGCCAATACTATTGAATTACCTATTTTACCCTTGAATTTTGCTAGAAAATAAAAGAGGGCCCAATGTGCTGCATTTTTCATATTTTCGAGGGTGTAAAGTGCTAAATCTAAGTTTCGGGGGGTGCAAAATGCCTATTTTTCATATTTCGAGAATGTAAAGTGCAGAAACCCTAAAAACATTCACTTTTAACTTATTTTTTTTAAAAACACAGAGAAATATTTCTTTAAAAGTGGTTAAAAACACCACCTATAAATTACTCTGAGAAAAATTAAGTAAACATGTCGTAACTATTCATCTTCATTAAAGCATCAGATCAATACTCAAAATAGTTATGTTGCCTCTGTTGGACCGATCCAACATTGGGCCGGGTCGGATCGGGTTCGCCCATGTGGGCTGACCCGAACCGGATCCGGATCCAGTTGGTTGAGGGGAGTTTTAATTAACTCCCCACTCCTACTTCTATGCAATAACTCCCCCTCATCTCTCTCCACTTACTAATCAGTTAATAAAAAAAAACAGACGTTTAGTTAGTTCTCTCTCACTCAGACAATTACAATTGAAATCTAGAAAACAATACAGAGAGAAAATATTTAGAGAGAAAAATACTTTTGGGGAGAGTTAATTGATCAATCAAGAACATCGGAGTGCAGGGTTCTTAGGCTGTGATTCGTGTCTACTTTCCGTCCGTGATTGGAGACCGACCAGAGTGTTGGAAAACTACCAGAAATCAGAAATCAAAGTTCGTGATTCAATTGCCGGTTCAAATTGCTAAGTAAGATCCTTTTTACTTTATTTGCTTCGATTATGCGAATTTGAAGCATGTATGTTGTTAAAACCAACATTGGTATCAGAGCCATTGTTGCGATTGAGTTCGAAATTCTTTAAATTTCTGATTATATTCGAAAATCATGCTGTATGTGTCTTGTAATTCCTGTTAAATTGTTTTTGTTAATGATTTTTTGAATTTGTGGAATTATGGTTATACTGTTTTAATTTTCGAGGCATGCTATAGTTGTCGGATTATGCTGAAACTTTTTTGGAGGCATGCTCATATGATGTAGTAATTATCTTAATTATTTCAGAATTTTTTTGATTTATATTCTGTTCTAGAAAAATTGTTTTCTTAAAATCGTATTATGCGTTTTCCCGATATGTTACTTGGAATTATGCGATCTACCATATATGCTTACGTTCGTCTCGAAATAAGATTTCTGGATCTGTGCCCAGATTATTTTTTGGCTGAATATTTCGTACGGAAATTGGTTTTTAAGCCCCTGCCTACTTACCTTAATAATCTGGATATTAATTAATAACACATATTGCATAATACACTCACCACTCTCTTCCAAAGCGGTTGTAACGCACACTCCTACGTCAAGAGCTCAAAACATAAATCTGATTGCACCAATGGATTCGGAAGGCACGTAAATGGGGGGGTAGCCAGAAGGACGGCGCCGGAAAACGAGCGAAAGGCGGCGCGTGTACCTCGCGAGTGGAACAAATCATGGGCAGTTGCAACTGCCCAGTCACATGCGGACATCCACGTGGCGTCCACGTCAGACACATGTGTCTGCCACGTCATCGCCACGTAGGATTCCGAGACCTGTCTTGCCACGTCACTGCCACGTGTACATCCACGTGTAGATGACGTGGCCATCTGACGTGGGTGTCCACGTCACTGTTCCATGCCACGTGTTTTATTCAGGAACTGCCACGTGGCAGAAGTTTGTTTATCAAAAAAAAAAAAATTTTTTTGCACCCACCGCCGGCGCGTGTCGGCGCGTGAGGTGGCTTCCGGCGGCCGGTTTCGACCGGATTTTTTTTCTGTAAACTTGAAATTTTATTTGTGATTTATCTGTGAATTAAAATAATTTTTTGAACAATGTTTAAAATTTATTTTGATTTATTGTGTTTTAAATCTTTAGAAATTCACAGAAAATAAAATTCTTCATCAGAAAATTCCAAATTTTTTCCAGAAAATTTAAATTAGATTGTCCTTCATGGGTGGCTACCGAGATTGAATTTTTTGATACTTTAAAAAAATTAAGCTCTTTTATTCTCGCTTGAGCATTTGTTTTTCGCATATTTTTATATTTGAAATTTGGCAAATAAAATATTCTTGAAAGTATCAAAATATATTTCAATCACTGAAAATATTAAAATTCCGCAAACATTTAATATTTACCCTCATCCTTCAGGTATGCCTTTGATCTATAGCAGATATAGGGTACTTCGGGGAGAAGCCCTTGAGCGACGTATCCATGAGCTACCGGGGGTCATAGAAGATTTGGTGTCGTACCGAATGGATCCCAAACACTCTTTGAAAGAGCATTGGAGGGTAATGAGAAAGTTACACCGCCACGTTCACTTTTATGGTACTGACATTCATCCGTTTGAAAAACGGTGTGATGTCTTCAAGCAATCTCTTCCGGTTGAACTTCATAAAGTTTGGGAAGAGGCGAGAAACTATATTGGAAGAGACAACTCTATTGAAAACTTTATTCACAACATGCATAATGGATGGAGATTATACCTCAAGAAAAAAGGCTGAAAAGACTTTATTTCTTAGTCTGAACTCTAACCTCCGCAACTTGAGGTCCGGCATGAGGAAGAAATCAACTCATCGGTCCTTGAAGCAAGTACCTTGTGACAGGCTGTCTCAAGCTATTGCCAATGAAGCTTTTGTTCAGTCTTGGCAATCAATCGAACCAGAGGGTCGATTTTTCCGATTTGAATGATTTCTGTAATTTCAATTCCATTTGAAGATATTCTCTGTTGTTTGTTTGTTTTCTACATGAGACTGGATTTGATAATTGTTTATTTGGATCTTAGTTGTTTTGATTCAAAATGCATGCTTTGTTTGCTTACATATTTATGATCGTATATGTATTGTTATGCTATAGCATGTTTGATCATCTTTTCTAGTGGGAGTTCTTAGGTTTTAGAATGACTATCACCAAGAACTTTAGTTTTTATACTTTTAATATTAAGTCCATAATTATGAGATACTTGTAAATGGATGATGATTGGGAACATTGCGTGAACTTTCGAATCCATTTCTTGTGTCGAGTCTTAATGGAGCTTAATTGACTTAGTATAAAATTAAAATATGTGTATAAGGGTTTTAACATTTAATCACCTCTTACATAACAGACTATGGCATCTAAATCAATAATTGCTGACCTTAACAAAGGTGACAAACTGAACGGTGACAACTATGACATCTGGCGTCATAAGATTTGGTATGTGCTCGATGAGCAAGATGCTTTGGATGGCATCAACCGAATCTTGGATGACCCAGGTGTTGGAAATAGTGTCCAACAGAGAAGGGATCAAGAGGCTTACCAGGCGTGGAAAAAGAAAAATTCCACTGCTCGTGCAATCCTGGTTAGCTCTGTGATTGATGATTTGATTTACGAGTGTGAGCAGCACCCTACCGCTCATGACATATGGGTGTTTCTCAGGGAGAAATATGGGGGTACGACAATCACTCGTCTGAGGCAGCTGACAATCAAATTTGACACTTATAAGAAATTGCCCAATCATAATATTAAGCAACACATTAGGGTGATGTCTAATATGATTAAGGAGCTTGTGTCAGCTGGCCATATCCTCTCTGATGAGCAGCAAGTTCAAGCTTTAATCCGGTCACTTCCTGACAAGTGGGAGCATCTGAAAATCAATCTGACTCATAATGATAGCATCAAAACCTTTGCTGATGCTGCTCGCCACGTTGAACTTGAGGATGAGCGACTTGGAGTTGCAAAATCCATGTCAAGTGCTTACATTGCTGAGACTAGTTCCAAGAAAGCTTCGGGCTTTAAACGTAAGAGGAACTGGAAGAAAGGCAACCCTGGGAAGCAGACTGGTGAGAAGAACAACAACCCCAACCATGGCGGCAAACGTAAGCGTTTTGCTAAGAAGAAGAAAGACAAGAACAAGATGAAGTGCTTCAACTGTGGAGCACTCGGGCACTTTGCTCGAGAGTGCACCAATCCTAAGAAGGATAAGGTAGCACACCGTGACTCGTCTTTGTCTTTTGTTCATGTATCTAGTACTGTTTTATTAACTGAATCATATCCTGTGTGGATTGTTGACTCAGGTGCAACAGACCATGTGACTAGAGACCGTGAATCGTTGGTAGAGTTTCGTCGAGTCCCTGTTGGAACAAGATGGATATATGTAGGAAATAACGCCAGAGTGGAGGTTAAAGGGATTGGTACTTGCAAACTTGATTTGCATGGTGGACGAACCCTAATCCTACAAGATGTCTTATTCGCTCCAGAAATTCGACGGAATTTAGTTTCAGTTGTTGCTCTTCTAAGATTAGGATTTAATTTGAACTTCTGTCATAATTCTGTTCATGTTTATCAAGACAATGTTTATTATGGTTCTGGACATCTTAGAGATGGTTTTATGGTGTTTGATTGTAACAGACATAATTTTAACTTTTATGTTAATAGTAGTTCTGTTTTGAATGCTTGTTCCTCCAGTAATTCTATTGTGAATGTTAATACTTGGCATGCTAGATTAGGTCACATAGGACAAGATAGAATGAATCGTCTGGCTAGAGAAGGACTATTGGGTCCAATATCTAAAATCGATTTACCTACTTGTCAAAATTGTCTTGCTGGAAAATCTATTCGTAAACCTTTTGGTAAGGCTATTAGAGCTGAATTTCCATTGCAATTAGTCCATTCAGACATCTGTGGTCCGATTAGTGTTATGGCGAGACATGGAGCCTCCTATTTCATTACTTTCATAGATGACTTCACTCGCTTTGGGTACGTCTATTTGATTTCGCATAAGTCTGAAGCACTGGAGTGTTTTAGACGTTACCTTAATGAGGTAGAAAATCAATTAGACAGAACGATCAAATCCTTGAGAACTGATCGAGGCAGGGAATATCTATCAGGTCAATTTAAGGACTTTTGTAAAGAAAAGGGGATAACTAGGCAATTAACTAATCCTGACACACCTCAGCAGAACGGAGTTGCTGAGAGGAGGAATAGAACATTGCTAGAAATGACTAGGTCCATGATGGCGCAAGCTAACTTACCGATTTCCTTTTGGGGAGATGCTTTGTTAACTGCTGCCTATATACTGAACAAAGTGCCATCAAAATCAGTGGCTACCACTCCATATGAACTTTGGACAGGTAGGAAACCTGATCTAAGTAACCTTAGACCTTGGGGATCAGCTGCCTACGTGCTCGACTCGTCGAACAAATATGGCAAGATTGACCCCAGAGGAAAGAAATGTATCTTTATAAGATATGCTCAACACTCTAAGGGTTACGTGTTCATAGGAGAAAATGAAGAGGGTAGCACCACTGAAATCGACTCACGAGATGCGACATTCTTAGAGAACGAATTTTCTAAAAGAGGTGAGATCAAAAGTCGAGAACCTCTATTCGAATTAACTGATTCAGCGAATGGCATTGAGCTAGACGAATCGTTGGTGGAAAATGATACGACTGGACCACTTGATCCAAGTGGGAGTAATTTACCCCAGAACGATATTACTGAATCACAACTTAGGAAAAGTTCTAGAGGAAATATTGCTAGACGTCATTACGACGTAGAAGGGCATATTTTTAATATTTCCTCTATAGAAGATGAAGAGCCTAAATCTTTTGATAAAGCTCTATCATGTCCTCAGAAGGACGAATGGAAGAAAGCGATGGAAGAAGAAATGGATTCCATGAAATCGAACCAAGTCTGGGAGTTGGTCGATCTTCCTTCTGGCAGAAAATCTATCGGGAATAAATGGATTCTCAAGATTAAGCAGAAGGCAGATGGAACCATTGATAGATATAAAGCTCGTTTAGTAGCTAAAGGATATACTCAACTTGAAGAAACCTTCTCGCCTGTAGTGAGATTTGCCTCTATTCGCCTCCTTTTGTCCATTGTAGCTAACTTAGATTTGGAATTACATCAAATGGACGTTAAGACTGCTTTTCTTAATGGAGAATTAGAAGAAGAAATCTACATGGATCAACCAGTAGGATTTATTCTTAAAGGCCAAGAACACAAAGTGTGTAAATTGAAAAGATCTATCTACGGTCTTAAGCAGTCATCTAGACAGTGGTATTTGAGATTTCACCGGGCTGTAATCTCTTATAACTTCGTCATGATGGATGAAGACCACTGTGTCTATGTCAAACGTTCAAACAAATTTTTTGTAATACTATCTCTTTATGTTGACGACATTTTGTTAGCCGGAAATGACAAGGGATTCTTAAACACCATCAAGGAATGGCTATCATCTAACTTCGAGATGAAAGATATGGGTGAAGCAAATTTCATACTAGGCGTTAAGATTCAAAGAGATCGTTCAAAGAAACTCCTTGCTCTTTCTCAAGAATCTTATATAAGGAAGATCATAGAAAGATTTAGGATGAATGATTGCAAGCCAATAGATACTCCTGTGATGAAAGGCGACAGCCTGAGTTAGGAGATGTGTCCAACGAATCTAGCAGAGAAACAAGAAATGTCAAAAGTACCATATTCCAGTGCTGTAGGGAGCTTGATGTATGCTATGATGTGTACTCGCCCCGACATTTCTTATGTCGTAGGTCTGGTCAGTAGGTATCAATCCAATCCCGGAAGAAGACACTGGGTTGCTGTAAAGAGGATTTTCAGATACCTAAAGGGTACTGCAGATTATTTCCTTTGTTTTCAAGGAAAGGGATTATCGCTGAAAGGCTACACAGATGCTGACTGGGGTGGAGACTTGGATCGTCGTAAGTCCACTTCCGGATATGTTTTCTTACTGAATGATGGCGCAATATCATGGAGCAGCAAGAAACAAAAGTGTGTAGCACTATCAACCATGGAATCGGAATTCGTGGCATGTTCAGCTGCAGTACATGAAGCTGTTTGGTTGCGGAGATTTCTCCTGCATTTGGGGATAGTAAGTAACTCTGAAGGAGCTGTGACTATTTATTGTGATAGTCAAGCAGCTATGGCTTACACTAGAGATCCCAAATGTCATGGACCGACCAAACACATTGACACAAGATATAACTTTGTAAGAGATATCATTGAGAAGAAAGAGGTGACTGTCAAGTACAAATCTACGCATCAGATGGTTGTTGATCCTTTCACTAAACCTATAGCTAAAGAGGCTTTCATAGGTCATACCAAGTCTTTAGGACTGCGTAGAATTTAATGTACTAGATTCTGTTAAGAATGTTATTGCCACTAACGTTGATGTACTAATGTTTTATGAATATACACATATTTTGAGATCTATTTTAAAATATCTTCACTAAAAGTATGTCGGATAAGTAGAGATTGACTCTCTCACATGAGCAATCGCCTCTGACACTGGGAGTGTGCAGAGATGAGATTTTCTCAATCAGATGAAATTGGCTCGTTCACATGAGATATCGCCTCTGATATTTTGGAATATGCAGAGATGAGGTTACTATGTATAAAGTAATCGAAATGGATTCCCCACTATCCATTGTACTTATCTTAAGCCAGATATGAGTTTTCTTGGGAGTTCAGCCGAGGACGACGAAAGAAAAAAACTCGGGTTTGGGTATCGAGGAATACTTAAACTGAGATCTGTATGATACAGATTTACAAATCCCTTTGTAAATGACATACGCTTCTGCTCGGGAAGAGAAGTATCGTAGCACGTGTGTTCGTACCACGTGTGCAAGGTGACCACAAAGGTTAATGAGCAAATGTATCCCTGCTTTCTCATTATGTGAGACCTTGAGGTTCAAGGGAATCTCAAATTAATACCCTTAAGACTTTTGACAGTTTCTTATGGTTTCTCATTGGTGTTGCTACTTTAGCACGTTACTAATAGCCATGAATCATACGGCGATGCGGTGCGTGTCTAAGAAAGCTGCTAAACTGAAATAAGAAGATCCTTGTAGGAAAGGAAGATTATCTTCGACTTACACCCTACTTGCATTCACCAGCTAGCTAATTACATTGAACTTAATTGTTTCGAGATGTAATTGTGAATACAGAGTAGTATTGGACAAAGAGTCGAGTATGCCCTATAACCAAGGTTGGATGGATAAGGGATACGTCGACTGGTGTAGTACGAAAGATATCTAGGGAATAGCGAGAATAGTCCTCTTCTGGAATCTGTTTCCTTGAGCAGCTATATCACCCTAACAGGTATATAGCAACGTGCTCATATACTCGCCGGGTCACACGGCCTATTTGCCCATACGAAATTTCGGATGTAAATTGGATTGATCACTGAAAGCACGGGGTCAGCCCGCACGTGCGAGTGGGAGATGTTGGACCGATCCAACATTGGGCCGGGTCGGATCGGGTTTGCCCATGTGGGTTGACCCGAACCGGATCCGGATCCAGTTGGTTGAGGGGAGTTTTAATTAACTCCCCACTCCTACTTCTATGCAATAACTCCCCCTCTCTCTCTCCACTTACTAATCAGTTAATAAAAAAAACAGACGTTTAGTTAGTTCTCTCTCACTCAGACAATTACAATTGAAATCTGGAAAACAATACAGAGAGAAAATATTTAGAGAGAAAAATACTTTTGGGGAGAGTTAATTGATCAATCAAGAACATCGGAGTGCAGGGTTCTTAGGCTGTGATTCGTGTCTACTTTCCGTCCGTGATTGGAGACCGACCAGAGTGTTGGAAAACTACCAGAAATCAGAAATCAAAGTTCGTGATTCAATTGCCGGTTCAAATTGCTAAGTAAGATCATTTTTACTTTATTTGCTTCGATTATGCGAATTTGAAGCATGTATGTTGTTAAAACCAACAGCCTCTCCCTGAATGACAGGTGTCAATCCATTTTTATTGATGTCTGTAAAAATAATTTTATGGCGTGTTTGAGAGGAAAAGTAACTAAATGGTTTGTTTGGTAGGAGAAAATGTAAAATGGGAGGAATGGACCCGAAGGTAAACGTTATGGCCTTGTTTGGATTGATTATGGTCATGTTTGGTTGGTTTGGATTGAGGAAAAAATACTGTAGTTTGGTAATTTGAAAATTCTCTTGGAAAATTTGCATATATAACAATTGAAATATGACATGAATATATTTAACCTAGAATCTTTTGTATATAAATAAATGTTAATTAAATGTTGAGTGTTCTGTTTTGATGTATATTGAATATTGAAGTTTTTTAGAAAAATATAGGTAATAGATGTCAAATCACGTCTACGTATTAAAGTAATTGAATTAATATTATAAATTAATTGATTTTACTGAAGTATTACTCCAATCGTCCCTTTTATTTTGTTCGCTTAAGTTTTGACATGAAGTTTTATGTAAGAATTGAAAAAATCAAACCTCTAGGCATCCTTACATTTATACTCCTAAATATAATGGTAGAGAATAGCAGGGGACGGATCCACAATTTTTGGTCGGGGGTGGGGGGGGGGGGGCTATTATATTTTTCACGAGAAAATATATGACGCAATACAAAAATGGAGAGGTCAAGTTTGACAAAAATAAACCCCACAAGATATTTTAATTATATATGATACTTCATTATATTCCCAAAAGAACCCAAAATATCTACATATTTACTTTGATAATTGACCACAATGGTTTTTCATCTTTTGAAACGGGTCCATGATAGCATCGTTTGAAATACTACTCAATATGTCTCTCTGTATAAAGACAATTAAACTATCATTTAGCCATTGATCGCCCAATCGGTTACGAAGTCGATTCTTTACTATCTTCATAGCCGAAAAAGCTCTCTCCACTGATGCAGTTGCAACGGGTAGAATAAGCGTCAATGTCACAAGTTTGTAAACAATTGAGAATGCGACAAGTCTTTTAGTTGCAACTATCTTCTTAGCATGATCACCAATCCCTTTCAATCTAGAAAAATCATCACTTGATCGAACATTCCTAATATAATTTTCATGTTGATTGGGAAGGGCCGAGAGCTCAAGGATAGAGAAGTCATTTGGATAAAGTTCGGCAAGACGAACAAGTTTTCCTTTGTCAAAAGCTTCAAAGTGATTGGATGGGTTTAAGCATGCAACACAAATAATCAACTCCGTGTTTACTTCATTGAAACGTTGTTCAACTCTTGCAATTGTCTATCTATCACCGAATTGAATCTCTCAACTTTGTAATGACGCTCGATAGTCACTTGTTCAATCCTACGCTTTGACCTCTCATATGGAACATAGACATTACTCATTGGAGGAATTTCAATTTCTTGCTTAGAACAAAAAAAAGTAACTTATATTTGGGCTGAAAATTTCATATTGGACTAATTTATTAAAATTTTTTTTTAAAAAAATACAACACTACTATATTAAAAAAAAACAAAAATTCAGCCCGTATGTGCATCCACCTTTGAAGAATAGTGATGTCAATCATTATTTTATGTGAAAGTGTATTTTTGAGAAAAATAATTTCATAATATAGAAATAGAGTATTGTTTTGGAACATCTCAAAAGAAAATAAGACCAAAACTAAAATGATGGAGGAGTACTATTTTGAGTCGAAACCGTTGTTTAGTGATATTTGTTTCAGTGAAAAAATATACAAGTAATGTATTGCCTGCCAAAAAATCGAACTATTTGAGCCATAATACATCCAAAAAAGGCTCATGTGTGCCTTATTTCGTTCTTGAGCAATTTTCCAAATTGACACAACATATCTTGGTTCAGTTATATTGTTAATGTCAAATTTTCAGCTCTTTATTTTAAATAAAAAATTGTAAGCTCTATTTCCCAAATTCATGGGCAGTTAGCCATGTTATAGCAAAAACCTTTTAAGATATTCAATCAGCTTCAAATGACTAGTTTGATATCGACCCCATAAGGTGTCTAGTTTAACCATCCATTGGTTTGACATGTTGGTGTGCCATGGTATTATTAAATAGGGTAATTACGAATACCTCTTCGTGTAAGGCCTAATTATAAAAATTCTCCTTACATATTGGGTCTTACAAAAATCTCTCAGGTTTGTTACCTTCTTATAATTAACCTCTTGTCCCTAAAATGTTCCAATTTTACCCTTGGAAGTTATTTGTATTGTTCATAATATATAATATTATTAAAATTCTATTGAAATATTTTACAATTTAAATTGCTAATGAATATATAAATATCTTATTATTGCAATATTTATTAAAACTTATGGGCAATTATAAATTTTATCAATTATTCTGATAGTAAATATATAATTATCTCTTTTCTAATTTATAAGATATAATAATTAGATCCCAAGTTTTAACATTTATAGGACATTACAAACAATACAAATAACACACAAGGGCAAAATTAAAATATTTTAGGGACAAGGGGTTAATTGTAAGAATGTGACAAATATGAGGGCGATTTTTATAATACCTAATATGTGATGGTGATTTTTATAATTAAGCCTTACCTAAGGAGGATATTTGTAATTTACCCTATTAAATATGTATTATTGCTGTTTTGATGATATGAAGATTGAATAAAAGGAATATGAATGTGACCCACGCATAATTAGTGTTTGATGGGATCTATAAAGAGAGAATTGACTATATTGTTTTTTTCAGTTTGTGATTGTTTGGTAAATAAATTGAATCAAGGGCCAACAATATTGAATCTAGAAGGTTCATATTGAGCCTTAATTTTGATGGATTAACTTATCTTATTATTTAATTTATATGGGGTTTTTGGAATTTTGCACCCTGGAATTATAGGGTTTTGGCATTTTGCACTTTGACTTAAAAGTTTTGGAACTTTGCACCCTGGAAATATAATTTATTTGGCACTTTGCACCCTAGTGTGTGTTTTTGTGAGAAAATTCATTGATAGAAGGTAGAATAGTTATTTTTAATTTTTTTTTCACTTTGCACCTTGGCAATATAGATTTTGCACCCTTAAAATATAGAATGTTGGCATTTTGCACCCTAAAATTATAAAATATTATCATCTTTCACCCCGAGTTAAATTTTTTGGCACTCTACCCCCTAAAAATATAATTGTATGACATTTTACACCCTAATTTATTTTTCTTAAAAAAAACAGACTCATGAATGTCGGCGATGTAGAGATAAAATGGTCATTTCTATGCACAACAATCATAAACTTGTTATTCTAAATTTATTTTACTTTATAATAACTTATTTTAACATTTTATCTCTGTAATATTTAGATTAAAAAAAGACATTGTCTTCATTCTATTTTTAAGTATCCTCAAGATTATTTACATTATATCTAAAATACGCGTTTACATATCTAACATATTATTATTGTTGGATAAGGATGAAGATGAAGAGCACTGAAGACAATAAGTAAAGGGAGGTTTTGATGAATTCCAAAACTTCAAATCTGCTAAGTATAAATTAACTTAGCTGATATCACTTAGAAGAATTTTGGCTAAGTAAAGAAGACATCAGAAGAGTCAAAATTCAAGGTCCAAGACTACTGATCTGCTGAAGGAAATAAATCAGACTGGTGAAGATCAGCCGACTCAAAACAGATTTGTTCAAGTTTGAGATCAGCTTAGTTCGCCATCAGACTTGTACTTTCGTCAGCCAAGTGGA
Organism: Penstemon barbatus; assembly: GCA_003313485.2. Lineage (NCBI taxonomy): Eukaryota > Viridiplantae > Streptophyta > Magnoliopsida > Lamiales > Plantaginaceae > Penstemon > Penstemon barbatus. The sequence goes on along the minus strand of CM064884.1, from coordinate 30,419,114 downwards.
AAAGATCAAGAAGTCATCCTAACGGTAATAAATGCCCCTGGAAGTAATAAATGCTGAAGTAGAAGGCTATTAAAGACAAATGATTGAAGAAATGCTTCGCATCAGCTGGGTGCATTTAATGCTGCCTGCAGAAAAGTACTGTTGACAGTACGGACAGACTGCAGAGAGCCGTTCGCGGAAATTAAGGACCAGTACCCGAGGTTTTTGAATCTTGTCTCACTTCAACGGACATTTTTCAAACCTGCGAGTATAAATAGCTGTAGAGACAAAGAGAAGAATAACAACACAATCTATGAGAAGAAATCCGAAGCAGAATCTCTTAAGTCTCAAGAACAGCTCACTCATCAGCTCTGTCATTTGTTGACTGAAGCCGACGTTGAAGATCAAAGATAAACACATTTTTCTGAGTGAAATTTGTTAGAGTGTTGTGAGGAGTAATTATCCATCTTTGTGAGTGATATTACTTCGGAAAGTAGGAGTTTCTTTGTGATTTCCTGCTGCGAACTTGTGGCTTATCATTTGTTGTAAAGCACAAGCAGAGTGTACTAATTACTTTGTGTTCTTGGTATAACCGAAGATCTGTGTGACTTGGAAGAGTGGATTAAAGGATATTTACATCCATATAACCACTATAAAAATCTGTGTGTTTTTACTTGCATTTTTACTTGCATATTTTCAATTGCATAAAAACACTTCGATTTAACTGTTTGAAAAGTTTTAAAAGGAAAGGAGTTTTATAAAACTGGGGATCAAACTTTCAAACTACTAAGTTTACTTGTGAAAAACACTTTACAAATCCGCTGTAAGTACTCTAAGTATTGAAACTGATTTTAACAAAATCAGCTAAGTAATTATCAGATTAGTGGTCAACAAAGCTGTTCAAAGATTTGTTCGCGATCAGCCTTGTAAAATTACTGTTCGGTAACAGTTTGATCTGTTTAAGTTAGAACAAAAGTTTTAAAGTTAAAAATTGTCAAAAAGTTTAGAGGTCTATTCACCCCCCCCCCCCCCCCTCTAGATCTCATCTGACCACTTGGGACCAACAAGTGGTATCAGAGCAGGTGGTTCATTAGAATCAGCTGCCTGATCAACGAGCTTGATCCGAGTGTTTTTCAATGGTTTTCAAACTTTTCAAAAGATCATATTTTGAAAAATTAAAATTTTTGAAAAATGGATTGTATCAGCCATGTTCCCCACATAGCTGGTATGAGCTTTGAAGACTTGAAAATCAGAATGGAGATTTTCCTGGCTGCTTACAATGATAACATGTACACATGTATCATCAAAGGTCCATTCAAATTCACCAAGACTATCACGGTTGATGAAGCAGAAATAGTGGTGGAAAAAGACTTAACAGAAATGACAGCCGAAGAAATAAAGCTGTTCAATCTGGACAAAGTTGGGCGTTTCATCATGACCAAGGCCCTTGAAATTGATCGATTTGACAAAGTCAAGCATTGCAAGACTGCCAAAGAGATGTGGGATAAGGTTCGTGACATGAGCGAAGGAAACGACGCCATCAAAGAGCATCAGCTGAGTGTTGCTCTGGAAAAGCTGGACAACTTCAAGATGAAGTCTGAGGAAACCATTGATCAGATGGATACAAGGTTTACAAGGACGCTGAATGAAGTTTTGAAGCTTGGAAAAACCTTCACTGATAAGGAGATAACCGTCAGAGTGCTTAAGGCTCTACCTCCAAAGTTCAACATGAAGGTGACAGCCATGGAAGAGTCCAGAGATCTGGGAAAGATTTCACTCACCGAGATGTTCTCAGTACTCAAGGCGTACGAGTATAAACTGCCAAGAATGGGTGTTGAAGAAACCTCTACTTCAAGTCCCACAGCTGCACTTGTTGCTGCTGAAAATCCTAGAAGGCCAGCCCATAAAAGCAAAGATGTGGATTCATCTGATGAAGCCACACTACTCAACAAAAAGGAGTACACTGCTGGAGACGTTGCATTGCTGATGAACAACTTCAAAAAGTTCTACAGACGAAAAATGAAGAACAAATATAACAATGCTTCTACTTCTAACCCTACTTCTTCTTCTCAAGATAAGGATTCCAATAAATCCAAAATGATGTGCTATAATTGCAGGAAACTGGGTCATTTCATCAGAGACTGCCCATATCCTAAAGCTGAGAAGTATACAGAAGAAGAAAAGAGAATCAGAAAGGAAAGAAAGCATCAGAAAGGCAAGGTGCTGGTAGCAGAAGCCGAAAAGCTAGCTGTTGTCTACTAATCTGATTCAGATTCAGAGACTTCTGATGAAGAGAGCCCTGCTCTTCTCTGCCTGATGGCTAAGGAATCTGATGGCTCAGAGGATGATGAGGTAACTCCTCTTAATAATGAATTATTTAATTCATTTGAACAAATGATGCTCAACAATACAAGTATTGCTGATGCATTTAAAAAGCTTAAGGAAGAGATGATATTGCTAAAAGAGCAAAACAGTTCACTGAAACTTAAAGCTGAAAAGCTAAGAGAATCAGCTGAATACAAACTGCTTGAGCAAGAGAATGAATCTCTGAAAGCTGAATGTGAAGTTTATAAGGGTAAAATCATTGAGCTTGAGAAAGTCATTGAGTCTCATGATAAGTCATCTGTTGCATCAACTAACATGTCTAGTAAACAGAAGACACTTTTAGATCAGGATAAGTTAGAACTGAACCATACTGAAAAATTTATATCAGCTGACAATAGTAAGGTCATTTTGTATGTTCAGACTACTAAACCTGCTTCACCTGAGAAAGTATTAAAGGAGACGAAAACTCCTAAGGCTAAAAAGAGCAAAGAGCCTAGTGTAGGAAAACAGACTGGTAAGTCCAAACAGAAGAGTCCTAGGAAGTCTTCTGATAAGATCAAAACCAATCAGACTAGTGATAAAACTAAGTCGTCTGTTAATGAGCAAGCATCTAGTAAACCAATGAAGCATAAAAACAAGAAAAATCAAAATGATTGGTATGGAAATGAGTCATATTATGTGCAACCTGCTGCATATCCTCCTATGTATCATGCACCTCAATTTTCAACTTACTATGCACCATATCCTGCTCATCCAATGGATGCATATCCTCCTTATCATGCATCTTATTCTACTTATGAGCATTATCCTTATCATGCTGATTATCATCAACAAAGCAAATCTGATAAACATGATGAAGATGAAACTGTTCATGCTCCTGCCAAACAACAGAAGCCTAAGAAGCCTAAGACTTCATCATCTTGGGTTGTCAGAGGTGGAACTAATCCTTCAGGACCCTCTCAATAAGGGTACCTAAAACAATTTTGTTTTGTTTTGTAGGTTAGGATTAGGAGTAGGAGTAAAGTAGAGAAAATCTGGTACTTGGACAGTGGATGTTCAAGACACATGTGTGGAAACATACATGAGCTGACTGATGTTGTTGCTGTGGATGGTCCTAAAGTTACTTTTGGAGACAGCAAGGAAGGCAAGATTGTAGCAAGTGGAAAGCTGATCAAAGGCAACATTGAGATATCTGACGTCTCTTATGTTAAAGGCCTCAAATACAATTTGCTGAGCATAAGTCAATTTTGTGACAAAGGATATTCAGTCATATTCTCAACAGATAAGTGCTACGTTGAACAGATTGGTACAAAGAAGGTAATTTTATCTGGAAGACGACAAGGAAATGTCTACACAGTGGACTGGAATTCTGCTGACAAGAATTCAATTATTTGTTTGGTGGCATCGACACCAAGTGAAATCAGTTGGATGTGGCACAAAAGAATGAACCATGTGAATTTCAAGACCATCAACAGACTTATCAAGAACAATCTGGTAGAAGGAATTTCAAAGACAGTCATGAGCAAGGACAAGCTTTGTGACGCATGTCAGAAGGGTAAACAAATCAAGTCATCATTCAAAAGCAAGAAGCATCAATCATCTGGAAGAATATTGGAGCTGCTACACATGGACTTATTTGGACCCATTGATCCTGTCAGCATTGGTGGAAAGAAATACTGCCTAGCTGTTGTGGATGATTATTCAAGATACACTTGGGTGATTTTCATGAAGAAGAAAAGTGAAACCAAGGAGCATCTTACAAATCTGATGGAAAAGATTCAGAATGAGAAAAGTATGAAAATACTAAAGATCAGATCAGATAGAGGGACAAAATTTACAAACTCTACTGTTGAAGAGTATTGTAATGCCAGAGGAATACGTCATGAGTACTCTCCTGCCAGAACCCCTAAACAGAACGGAGTTGCTGAAAGGAGAAACATAACTCTTAAAGAAGCTACCAGGACAATGATAGCTGAAGCTAAGCTGCCTCAAAGATTTTAGGCAGAAGCAACAAACACAACATGCTTTACACAAAACAGATGCATGATCAACAAGCACCAAAACAAGACTGCATATGAAGTTTGGAACAATAGGAAGCCAAACATTCATTACTTTAAGATATTTGGTTGTAAATGCTTTGTTTTAAATAATGGAAAAAATCACCTTACTGCATTTGCAGAAAAGGCTGATGAAACTGTTTTTGTAGGATACTCTACTGTTAGTAAAGCTTATAGAGTCTTTAACAAAAGAACTTTACTTATAGAGGAATCCATTCACGTAGTATTTGATGAACCAAATCAATCTTCTGAAAAGAATCAAAGTACTAATCAAGATCTGTCTACTGATTTACAGAAATTGAATGTTGGAAAGAATGAAGAATATGTTCTCATCATACTACCTGATCTCAACCCAGCTGCTAACTCAAGTGCTGTTCAAAATCACAATGCTGATTGTCTAACAGACGAGTTACAAACAGCTGACAGACCAGAGACTGTTCAACAGACAACAAATGTTTAACAGACTACTACTGGAACTCCAACAGTAGTGTTGCAAGATCAAAACAAAGGACAACATTATGATTTGCAACCTGATCTTAGATGGCTCAAGAATCACCCACCAGAGCTGGTGATTGGTGATCTTTTGGATAAAGTGAAGACAAGGAGAGCTGCTGCAAGTGAAGCAATGTTTGTCAGCTTCCTATCTCAAATTGAGCCCAAACAGATTAAAGAAGCTCTTAATGATTCAAACTGGATTGAAGCTATGCAAGAAGAGCTAAATCAATTTGAAAGGAATGAAGTCTTGTACTTAGTTCCTAGACCAAGTCATCAAAGAGTAATTGGCAATAAATGGGTATTCAGGAACAAAATGAATGAAGATGGTGTTGTCACCAGAAACAAAGCTAGATTAGTGGCCAAGGGTTATTGCCAAGAAGAAGGCATTGACTTTGATGAAACTTTTGCACCAGTAGCAAGACTAGAGGCTATCAGACTCTTTCTTGCTTATGCTGCTCACAAAAATTTCACAGTCTATCAGACGGATGTGAAATCAGCTTTTCTCAATGGAGAATTGCAAGAAGAAGTTTATGTTGAACAACCACCTGGATTTGAAGCCTATCAAGAAGAAGACAATGTGTATCGTCTGAAGAAAGCCCTCTATGGACTGAAACAGGCTCCAAGAGCTTGGTATGATACCCTATCTGGTTTTCTTTTAATTAAAGGATTTCGTAAAGGTAAGGTAGATAAGACCCTGTTCACTATTGAATGGGAAGAACATATTTTGCTTGTGCAAATTTATGTGGACGATATTATTTTTGGTTCAACCAATAAACAGATGTGTGATAAGTTCTCAAAGCTGATGCAGAACAAGTTTGAAATGAGCATGATGGGAGAACTTAATTATTTTCTTTTCTTGCAAGTAAGACAGTTGCCTGATGGAATATTCATCAGCCAAGCAAAATACACAAAGGATCTGTTCAAGAAATTTGGTATGGAAACTCGCTCTACTGCTAATATTCCAATGTCTACTAGTCTTCATTTGGATAAAGATGAAGATGGCAAATCAGTGGACATAACCAAGTACAGAGGAATTATTGGGTCACTGTTATACTTAACAGCTAGCAGACCTGATATTATGTACTTTGTTGGGATTTGTGCGAGGTATCAATCAAATCCTAAAGAATCTCATCTCCTAGCTGCCAAAAGAATACTCAATTATCTTAAAGGTACTGAAGATTTGGGATTGTGGTATCCTAGGGAATCTGGATTTAAACTCATTGGATATTCAGATTCTGACCTTGCTGGCTGCAAGATTGACAGAAAAAGCACAACAGGTGCCTGTCAGTTCTTAGCTAGTCGTCTGATCTCATGGATGAGTAAGAAACAGACTTCAGTATCCATATCAACTGTTGAAGCTGAATACATAGCTGCTGGAGCTTGCTGTGCACAAATATTATGGTTGAAGCATCAACTAGAAGATTACAACATAAAAATCAGTGGAATCCCTATCTACTGTGACAATACAAGTGCCATCAGCCTTACTCAGAATACTACAAGTCATTCAAGGACTAAGCATATTTGATAGAAATAGTGTCCTGCAAGCCAGCTGTATGGCGAGCATTTATTGTAGTGAATGAGGAACTATTCAATTTTGATTAATAAATGCACTTTATTAAATGGTCATCTTTATCTTATGTAATAATTATCTACGCATAAGGATAGAAGTCCTTAGATCACAGGGCTATGGGACAACCCGTGGACTGATCTCCAAGGCCGTGATCTAGAACATATTCAAGGGTCGTAGAATCCAATCGAGATAAGACATCATTGGATTCGGTTAGACTCTCACTATTGTGTATACTCCGATGAACTGGAGAACGTTGGGGTTCACGGGCGTGACTGGGATGGTCGATACACATAAGTGGGTGGCTTGCTGGGATGGCAAGCGCACTGAATACCCCAATTAGGAAATAACTCACCATGGAAGTGGTAGTCGCATATCGGGGTTGAAGTTATTCCAAATTTATAATAGTACACGAGGAACGATCGCTAACTACTTGAGGTGATAGGGTTTATCTGGTGCGAGAACGTCTATGCTTTGATATGAGTTCCGACTGACTGGGGATCGCCAGAAAGTCTCTATGGACTCATATTGGGTATAGAGGAACTCGTATGCAGATTCATATCATCAACAAAGGATCCATTGACCCGACTTGATAGGTTGGGAAATTCTCCTATGGATTTCTGTGAGAAATTAATTCTGGTAAAATCCTTGGCCAAGGTATCTGACGACTTTATGTAAGTAGCTCATAAAGATTAAGTCAAAGAGAATTTATTTCGAGACCAGAGTAGGTCAAGACAAAAGAAAAGGGAATCCGATGAAAGGCCATGCCCTTAAGTCTCGACTGGGAGATTGATCGATGGAGAGATTATGTCGTATATGGAAATTATAAATGATAAAAGGTTCACTGAATTAATTCACCAGTGATTGGGCTCCATGGGCTTGTGGCTGGACATCGACCGTGGAGTGTGGGAGAATTCCCAAATTGGCAGGGGTGCTAATTTTGGAATGATCAATCGACAGAGTTGATCTTACGTGGTTTCGTATAAGTAATCGATGTGTAAAAGAGTTGAACGAATACACAATAATGATATAAAGATCAATGATAATATATTCAAGTGCTCGATTACAAGGTAACAAGAATATAAAACATATAGAGTCCTATCCGAGCCCTATTGGATGCCGTACAAGCTAGAGGGCGAAACACATATGATCCTATTCCTATATTTCCCAGCGCTTCCGAGCGGTAGTTTCGAGGAGGGAGCACCTGGAAAATCGTGTCTGGTGTCATAAATGCATGGGGTATTTATAGCTGAAATCGGGGTCTAGGTGATCTATCCGCAGACATGCAATTCTTCGGCCCATTAGTTTGGATCATAGCTCGGCCCAACAGTAACTTTGGATCCAGGGCCGTCTGTTCTTATGCTACTGGGGCATCGGGCTTGCAATTGATTTTCCGAGCTAGGAACCGTTCGATCTCGCATAATTATAGAGATAAGTAAGACCCCAAAATATCCCTCATCAATACTCCCCCACTTCTCGAGCGTAAAGTGGAGCTTAAGCTCGAAGAAGTACGCATAGCCAAGGATGATGAAGTAGGATGAATTGATCTCGGCATAATCTTCCGGGTATGCCTCATTAAAAACCTGACTCGGAAAAACCCTTCCGGGATAAAAACCGGGTCAGGGAAAAAGAGTGCATACCTAAGAAATCGTGTAATGATGCCGTATTCGATATTGTCCTTGTCGTTCGTTGTTGGAATAGGAGTTTGTGATTTGGTTATTTCATCGCCGTTAAATCTTCTTATCTCGAGGATTGATGTGAAATATGGGGATAATGTCTCTTTAATGTATCGCTCGTTACGTGGGTGTTTAATTTAGGAATTCCGGAAAGTATCGGGGCTGCAGGTATAATTTTTGAAAATATGATTTTAAGTTTTCCTTTAGGGAGTTCAACCGTCGTGGTTACTCGGAGAGCGGTTTGCAATTTCCCATTTTGTCCCCGTATATATAGTTGAACGGAGGGTCGCTGTTCTTCAAAGATTCTGAGGAGAAAATTTTAGATCGGAGCAGGTAGATCGATAAGTGAATTCTAGCAATATCTTTTCGAGTAATCTTCGTCTATTCAATATGTCGAGTCCAGTAGATGTGAAGGGAAAATCTTCTGTAGAGGAAAACGAGGCCGATAATCGAAAAGAGAAAGAACCTTTAGAGGCTCGATCGTCCGAGATTGAGAATTCCCAAAACTCGAGTTCCGCCACCGATTCCAGCGGGGAGAGGAGGGAATCGAATTCTGAAATGGAAGACGACGAAAATTCGGGTGAAGCAAAGGCCTCTGATGAGGAAGACGCAGAGGATGGGGACCTTCCCTTGGGAAAAACGAGCAAATGAAATATAGATTGAACCGTAATGTTGTGGTCACAATCTTTGACTGGGAAGAGCCCTCGACCAGCGCAGGTCTAAACATGACCGAGGAGAGGGCAGATGAGATCGTCTGTTCCTATAAGGAAAAAGATTTTGACCAGTTGCAGGGAGAATTCAGCCAATATTTAGGCCTGGTTTCTCGATCGTGCTTCCTACTTCCGATCAACGGGTTACCGACCCTCCCGCGGGTTGTCAAGCCTTTTATTCCAAACATTTCCATTATGGCCTACGCATCCCCTTCCCTCCTCTGATAGAAAACCTTCTGGATGCTTTCCTGTTGACTCCTTGCCAGATTTTACCGAACTCGATCGGTCTAATTATAGCTTTTTGCGTGCTGATGAAAGCCAAGGGGAAAAAGGCGGTCTTTCAGAATTTTTGGCGGATATTCCAGATGAGTGCTTCCACGTCTTCGAACGCAGGTTATGTATACTTTTCTCAGAGACCAAAGATTTCGATCTTATCAGCCAATGTCAGTAGCAATTCGAAAGGATGGAAGCATGAGTTCTTCTTCGTTCGAGGACCAGAGTCTCCTCCTTCTGAAGATAATCCCGAGCCTACACCATTCAATTGGCCTGGAGCAAAGACGTGGATATACGGTAAACGGCGTCTCGTGGGAAGTACGAAAAATGAGATAACAGATAAATTTCTGCAATCTCTTCGTGCTGACCCTCATCAGACCGCGTTGATGACTCAGGAGGCGGTCTTGCGGTTGGCCGAGCTCAGTAACTGCACTTTTCCTGCCGATCCGATTGAGTATGGGAAGGCCCGGATCGATCCCGCTAACCCCCCTTCCACGTTAGCTGATATTGTTGATAAATTCCGTACATCAGTAGCTGGTCCACATGTTGCTTCTTTTTCAAAGGGTAATAAGGGTCGGCCTCGTCCTCAAACATCAACAACATCTCGGAAAGCGAAAAATTACGAGGCTCGGGTCGGGATCACGTCGACCTCAAATGCCTTAGTGGCTATTCCCCTGGTTACCGAAGTAGGAACTTCTCACTCTCGGGTTGAGGCGGAGGGGACTCCTAGTTTCCAAGCTTCCGGCGTTCTTCGGTCTGTTTTTTCGACTGGCATTTCTAACCCGAATGACGCAGGGTTTAGTAACTACACTTTGATGGAGAATCGTGCCAGGGAGATTTCGCAGGTCAGGACGGCTCGCAAGAGAAGTTGCGATGCCCCTGAGTCCTCCAGGAGAGTCAAACCCTTTGGTCGAGGACCGGAATCGATTTCTTGTCGGACTGGCCACTCCGAACCGGATCTGGCTGACTTCATCGAGGATCATCTGCAAGGGCCCAGGTCGGCTGGATACCCCGAGGGTGGGACAATTGAATCTGACTTAGGTCCCGAGGGCGAGCATACGGTGGACAAATCTCTTCGGATATTCTTGGCAGGGCGGTTCAAGGATGATACTATCCAATCTTTTGTTAAGCAGGATTTTGAGATAGTAGGCGATTACGCCCACGCTCATCAAAGGGTACTGTCTATTCTGAAGGTTTTTAGTCTTTTCCTTATAATTCTTATTTTGTGTTTTACATATCTTTTTCTTTGCAGGCCGGGGACCTGTTTACTCAAACTGCTCTTCGACTGGCCGTACTGAGCGAAGAATCTCAGGCGGCACAGAAAGCCCTATACAATGTTCTGAAGGATGAAGCTGCAAAGACCAGTCAGCTAGAGGATGCCAAAATTAAGTTGTCTGAGGTCGAGATAGAGCTCGAGAAGAATAAAAAGGAGTTGGAGGCGAAGAGGGCCTTAGAGGGTGAGGTGGAGAAATTAAAGCTGGAGCTTGAGCAAACCAAAATGTCCGCCGAACAGTTTTATGAGCGAGGTCGAGCCGAAGCTAGGCTTCCCGCCGTAAGGGAGTTCCTGGAGTCTCCGATCCTTGATGCCTTAGTTCGCTTGCGGTCAGGTGAAATTAATCAAGCCTTCTACTACAAAGGTGCTCAGCACCTCCTTACAGCTGCCAAGATCGAAGGCGCCCTTGGTGATTACCTTCCCAACTTGGATCCTTATAAGAACATCTTGGGTAAAGATTATAAAGCATCTTCCCTTCCTCCCAAGCTCGAGGATTTGGCCACTCATGAGTTCGCTCCTTTTCTCGAGGAATTTGGAGTGCCGATGCCAAATCCTGATGCGCTCGAAGCCCGATCCGAGAATGAAGATGTGGATATTGAAGGGGATTCCCGCGATCAGGGGGAACAAGGCACTCCTTCTTCTGGTTCGAGCAGATCTTCGGCTGACGTGCAAAGTAATGATGAGGAAGAGAGCAGCTCGAGCAGTGACGACCCTGACAGCTCGGAAAGCGATTCTAGTGAGAGAAAGGAACAAGAGCAGTCGGACCATGGTTCTGGCGTAAAGGAATCCGGCCAGTAATGGCTTCTGTGTAATAGGGCTCGATGAACCATTGTGATTGTACATTCATTTTATAGACTCGTGCTTTTTCCTGTTTACGGATGCTTGGTTTTAATTTTTTCTTAATGCCATCCTTAACCTTTTATCTGTCTTACCAACTTGTTAACTTTTATAACGTCATGCTTGCATACTCAACTGCATCATCGAATCTTTCTTGGGAGTAGCGACTCATCAATTATTGCAATTCGCCTGATGTCATGTCTCTTATAAATACCAAGGCCGTTTTGCGTTGATTGGTTTCACGATAACATTGCTCACAGGGATCGAAGCTTTTTAGAGAATTATTTCGGTTGAATCTTTACCTGGAAATCGAGGAGATGAATAAAAATTCGAACGCTTTCGTGATTTCTTCCGCGCCTTTTTCCAAGCCCAGTGACGGCATAAATATAAGGAAAAGGAATCGAGCACCAATCGAATCCATTAGTTCCGATCGTTTAAACTCTTATGAAGGAAATAAATCTTCGACCACTCCCCTTTCTTCGTGCTTGAAATCCAGGGGATCCAACAAGAAAATTAAAAAGGTTTCTTTTGTGGAGGATGTAGTTGGGCGCACCCCTTTCCACTCCGTACCTTCATTGGTCGGGGAATCTTTCGGCTTGTTGTCTCCTTCTAGTGTTTCTTCATTTGAGAGAAAAATAGCTCCCTCGATACAACGTTATATGGGAAATCCGAGCCGACCCTTCTTCGGGCCAATGTCTCTATCTCCGAGGCGGTTCTCTCGACCGGAGAATATTCCTCGTTCTTGTTTCAGTCCGGGTTGGAATCCCTTGCCCAGGTAATTCTTTCTAACCTTTTTACCATGATTTTCTAATGTCAATACGTGTCTTTTATTTGTTCAGGCTGGCAAAGACTTTTCTAGGCTTTACGCGTTGACTAAACATGAGATCGAACAACGGGCTTCTATTTCGCTTGAGCTGATCAGGAAAAATTCGAGCTGGAACGCGCATTGGAAGCTAATAGATTTTTCAAGGAGAGATTGTCCCAGGATAAGTTAATCTTGGAAATAGAGAGACTCAAAGATATCTCTGATCGTGAGAAAAGAAACTCCGAGCTTCGTGAGAGGGAAGCTTATATTCGCGGGTATGCTGATCGTAGTGCTGAAGTTCGAAAGATCCTTTTTGAAAATAATTTCGTTCAGTAACACTGTGGTTTTCCTTTGTATCGTGAGTTTGCTAAGATTTTCTTTGTTGTAATATCATACTTGTTGTAACTATATCCTTGTTGTAATGATAATATTGCTGGAATGTTGTTCTCTCTCTCTCTCTCTCTCTTTTTTTTTTTTTTTTTTTTTTTTTTTTTTTTTTATCCCTCATTTCTTGGGGAGTGTAACGGTCAGAGCTTTTAATGCTCGTATCGTGGCCGTTCGGCCCAAGAGATCTAGACCGTTGTTACGGAATTCTTTCCGCTATATATAGCTTCTTAAATTACCTTCATTTTTTACACTTCTGTAAATGTTACATTCGATCGATAAGGTTGTGTTTTTATCTTTGCCGATCAGCTCCATGTTCCATTCAACGTCAGTAATTGAAGCGTTCGAGATCTTTATTCGAACCTTCTTTTCAAACTTTCTTGGAAATGCCATATGAAAATTTCTCGGCTAGGGTATCGACAGGCGAAAATAATTACGACTAGGGTACCGGCAGGCGACCTGCTTCTTTGGATTCATCCTTTCTGTGACGGGTTAGAATTCCGATACTCTGTCGTTTCATCCGGTCGGTTAGTGGACTAGATACGCAACTATCTTTCCTTGACCGGCCAATAGTCTTGGAGAGCTTGCGGGGATCCGGTAGCAAGAATGCTGGAAAACTATTTTCTCGCCAGAGATCTCGATTAGTATTTGTAGTAGGAGAGGAATGAATGTAATGTCTTCGATTTGGAATCCTCTGTAATTTTATCTCTGTACCTTGATGAATTATTTGTAATTATTCGAACAACTTATGAATGTAATTGTCTATCTTTGTAATTCTCCTCTTTTTTTTTTATTTCAATATATAGTGATTTTGACCTCCTACAACTTCATCGTTCCATTATGCAAATCGAAATCGTTTAATAGAAGCGAACTTAAACTCTCGTTGTTTAACGATCCATGATCTTGTTGCTTCCTAAAACGCCCTCTAAACGAATTCTCGGAGGTTCCTTAAGCTAGAAGAGATATTTCTGTTTGCTCGAATAAGATTCTTGATGTTCAACTTAGCGATTACGTAGGAGGAATATGATAGAACTTTAATCGACTATAATTTTCGATCTAAGGGGCATAGTAACGGCTTTCACCCTTAGTCGTTTCAGAGCATTTTTAGCCCGAGGGCATAGCAAGAGACTTTCACCCGTTCTGTATTTTCGATCTAAGGGGCATAGCAACGGCTTTCACCCTTAGTCGTATCAGAGCATTTTTAGCTCGAGGGTCATAGCAGAGGCTTTCACCCGTTCTGTATTTTCGATCTAAGGGGCATAGCAACGGCTTTCACCCTTAGTCGTATCAGAGCATTTTTAGCTCGAGGGTCATAGCAGAGGCTTTCACCCGTTCTGTATTTTCGATCTAAGGGGCATAGCAACGGCTTTCACCCTTAGTCGTATCAGAGCATTTTTAGCTCGAGGGTCATAGCAGAGGCTTTCACCCGTTCTGTATTTTCGATCTAAGGGGCATAGCAACGGCTTTCACCCTTAGTCGTATCAGAGCATTTTTAGCTCGAGGGTCATAGCAGAGGCTTTCACCCGTTCTGTATTTTTCGATCTAAGGGGCATAGCAACGGCTTTCACCCTTAGTCGTATCAGAGCATTTTTAGCTCGAGGGTCATAGCAGAGGCTTTCACCCGTTCTGTATTTTTCGATCTAAGGGGCATAGCAACGGCTTTCACCCTTAGTCGTATCAGAGCATTTTTAGCTCGAGGGTCATAGCAGAGGCTTTCACCCGTAATAATGGATAGAGAAAGATAAGGATTGAATACAGATGAAAATAGATCGAGAATATCCAGAATATGACGAATAAATATGAACTTAGGCGGAATAAACTTTCATTGAATAAATAGTCTGTTGGAATAAGAATTCTTCGAACATCAAAATAAACCTTCGTTGAATACGTAAATTACTAAACCACTAGAAATAAAGAGAATAAAGCAAGATGACTAAATGACAGTAGTCTTCAGTTCAGCTATCTTCCATAATATTTTCTCAGATTAACAGCGTTCCATGCTCGAGGTAGCACCTCTCCGTCAGGATGAGCAATTTTGTAAGAACCTTTTCTTCCCACTTCAACGACCACAAAAGGGCCCTCCCAATTAGGTTGGAGTTTTCCGACGTGTCTCGATACTTCTACTTTCTTTAGCACTAGGTCCCCTACCTTGAATGTTCGGATTCGAACATTACGATTATAAGACTTCTCCATGCTAGACTTCGTAGACTGGATTTTCAACTTTGCACGGTCCCTTTGGCTATCCGCGTGATCAACTTCCACTTCCCTTAGGGATTGGTTTCTTTCGGGATCGTAAAATTCGACCCTGGGGGAAGGTACGAGGTTCTCTACTGGGATCACGGCTTCCGACCCATAAACCAGACTAAATGGAGTTTCTCCCGTTGCAGCTTTAACAGTAGTTCTATTTGCCCATAAAACTCCTGGCAGTTCATCCAGCCATTTCCCTTTTGCTTCCGATAAGTGCTTCTCCAGAGATCGAACAATTTCCCGATTTGTTACTTCAGTTTGTCCATTAGCCTGAGGATGGCCAACAGACGCGAAATTCTGTTGTATTCCGAACTTTTCACACCAATTCGTGATCCTTTTTCCTGCGAACTGTGTTCCGTTATCTGATATCAGAACCCTGGGGATTCCGAACCTGCAGACTATATTTTTCCATAAGAAATTGATAACTTGAAACTGGGTGATCTTGGTCAAGGCGACACATTCGATCCATTTGCTGAAATATTCCACTGCCACTAGTACATAATTTTTTCTGGCTCGTGCAGTCGGGAAAGGTCCAACAATATCAATGCCCCATTTGTCAAAGGGCCAGCAAATAGGAATTGAATGCATATGCTCGGCCGGTTGGTGAATCAAGTTTGAATAAATTTGACAGTGATGGCATTTTTTCACATAATCAACAGAATCAGAGAAGAGAGTTGGCCAATAATATCCAGATCTTGAGCATTTAAGAGCTAATGCTCGAGCGCCGCAATGATTTCCCGCCTCCCCTTCATGAACTTCTCTTAAGATGGCATTGTAGTATGATTCTTGTATACATTTCAATAGAATTCCTGAAGAAGATCGCTTATAGAGTTGATTGTCCATCAAAGTAAATGACGGCGCTCTATACTTGATTCTCCGAGCCTCGTTTGCATTTTCCGGGAGTTTTCCATCCTTAAGATAGGCGATAATAGGATCGCTCCACGACTTGCTTGGTTCTTCAATTTCCATAACATCGATCGCAGGGGCTGCATCTAACTCGATGGCAGACATATTTGACAGCAACCACGTGATCGTCCTCTCAGTTTTTCCGTTGGCCAGTCCTGTGAATTTTGACAATATGTCTGCCCAGAGATTCTCCTCCCTTGGTATAGGTTGAATGTCGAACTTATCGAACTCTGAGATTAACCTCTTCGTTTTGTTAAGATATTTAATCATGTTGAACTCTCTGGCTTCGTAAGTGCCTTTTACCTGCCTGTGAACAAGTTCTGAATCTGTCAACACAACAATCGATTTTACCTTTGCCTTAATGGCCATCTCTAATCCGGCTATCAACGCTTCGTATTCGGCCTCGTTGTTGGTGACGACAAAATCCAAAGTTATCGCGTAACTCAGGTCTTCAGCATTGGGCCCCTGAAAGTGATTCCCAGCTCCACCTCCTTCTTTGGTCGAAGATCCGTCCACATGCATCAGCCAGATTTGATCGTTTGCTCCTTCCACCATACCTAACTCCGAGGTCGTTCCTTCCTTCACGTTTGATATGTTGGTTGATTCGAGCACAAAGTCGGCTAGCACCTGTGCTTTTACGGCGACACGTGGTCGATATTCGATATCGAACTGGCTGAGCTCGACCGCCCACTTTATTAACCTGCCCGAAGCTTCTGGTTTGGACAAAACTTGTCTTAAAGGTTGATTAGTCAAGACAATAATCTTGTATGTTTGAAAGTAGGGCCTTAACCTCCGGGCAGCCACAATTAGGGCAAGTGCGAACTTTTCAATTTCCATGTAGTTCTTCTCAGCACCCTGCAACAATTTACTCAAATAGTAAACTGGTTTGTGCTCGGCTTTATCAAGTTTGACCAGAACCGAGCTGATGGCTTCTTCTGACACAACTATGTACAAATATAGGGGTTCCCCTTCAGATGGTTTTGCTAGCATCGGTGTTGAGGTCAAGTACGCTTTTAGTTCTTCAAAAGCCTTATCGCATTCATCATTCCACTCGAAGTTCTTAGATTTACGCAAGAGTTTGAAGAAAGGTAAGCTCTTGTCAGCTGATCTGGAGATAAATCTATTTAACGAGATAATTTTCCCGATCAAACTTTGAACGTCTGAGAGTTTTCTCGGTGGATGGAGATCAGTGATTGCTCGGATCTTTTCTGGGTTCGCTTTGATTCCCCTCTCATGAACTAAATACCCGAGGAACTTTCCTGATCGCACCCCAAAAGTGCACTTTGCTGGATTCAACTTCATCCCATACTTCCTCAAAATTTGAAAACATCTATGAAGGTGGTCAATATGATCTTCTTCGGACATACTTTTTACGAGCATGTCGTCTACATAAACTTCCATGATTTCTCCTATCAATTCTTTAAACATCATGTTGACCAATCTCTGATATGTCGCTCCGGCGTTTCTTAAACCGAAAGGCATAACGATGAAGCAGTATACCCCCCGTTCGGTGATAAACGCCGTCTTGTCCTGATCTTTTTCATGCATGAAAATCTGATAAAATCCTTGAAAGGCATCCATCATGCTAAATAATACAAATCCCGCAGTGGAATCTACGAGCATGTCAATTCGCGGTAAGGGGTAAGGGTCCCTTGGACATAACTTGTTCAAGTCAGTAAAATCGTTACACATCCTCCATTTGTTCTCAACCTTTTCGCCCTTGGAGACCAGGACCACATTGCATAGCCAATCCGTGAATTTTATCTCCTTGATTTGCCCTGCTGCTAGCAATCTATCGACCTCCGCGTTAATTATCTTGTCTTTTTCGCGACCGTGATTGCGCTTTTTCTGTCTCACTGGTCTGGCCTTTGGGTCAATATTTAGAGAATGTGTTATCACACGCGGGTCAATTCCCACTATGTCGTCCGAACTCCAGGCGAAAACATCCACATTCTCCTGCAAGAATCCGATGAGCTTTGCTTCCATGTTATTACTCAGTTCCGTTCCTATTTTTGTGAATTTCTCTGGAGATCCAGGGACCAAATTCACTTTTTTCTGGTCAGGTGCATGCACACTCATGTCTACGATTTTTCCTTTCTTTCCATCTAGTCTTTCATAATCGGGAATCGGAGTTCCGGAGTTAGAGACCAATTCGTTTATCTTTCTTTTGCCAGGGAGCTCGGGCTCCACTTTCTCCTTGATAGTTAAGGACGAACTGTAACATTCCCAAGCCATGTATTGGTCGTTCCTCATCTCTCCTACTCCTCCTTCGGTCGGGAACTTTATCTTTTGATGGTAGGTAGACACGACAGCCTTAAAAATATTCAGAGCAGGCCTTCCCAAGATGGCATTGTAAGCAAACGGTGTGTCCACCACCAGGAACTTGATCATTCTAGTGACATTCTTGGGTTTGAACCCTAGAGTCGTACTCAAGAGTATGGTCCCGAGCGGAACTATCTCCGATCCCCCGAAACCGACCAAAGGGGTGGTTACCTTATCCAAATGCGGATGACAGAGATTCATTCTTGTAAGAGCTTCTGACGAAATTATGTTCGCCGAGCTCCCATTATCAACCAGCACTCTTTTGACCTCGAAATTTGCAATTTTTAATGTCAACACCATGGAAAAGTCTGGATCGTCTTCATTCGTATCCCAACTAACATCCGCGGGTCGATCTGCCTCGCTAAAGCTGATGATTTGGTTTTCCATTGATGGAAATTCCAAAGATAGGATTTCCTTTTTTGTAGATACACCTGCCCTGATTGACCTCAAAGTCCTCTTTCTAGCGTTCCTACTATCTCCGCCCGCTGGTCCGCCAGCAATCATGTTTATTACTCCGTTCGACTGCCTGACTTCGAATTTGCTTTTGCCGAGCGCTAAATTTCCTTGGACTACGGGATCTGTAACGATTGTTATAGTTGCCATTTTTGACAAATTCTTTGAGTTTTCCTTGGGTGATTAATTTTTCTATCTCAACCTTCAATTGATAACAATTTTCCGTACTGTGTCCTCGAGCTCGATGATATCGACAGTATTGGTCATATCCAGGCGCACCCGGCCTTGCCTGTGTAATCCTCTGGGCTTCCGGAATCAAATTCCCTTCTTCCAACACGGTCAGCACTTCTTCTTTAGAACTGTTAAGCTCAGTGAATTGAATTTTGCCCGGTCTCGGACCTCGATTTCGATCATAAGGAGGTCCGTATGCATTCGGACCTTGAGGCGGCAAATGCGGCTTGAAAGTGTTGATTCGCTGCCAGACGGATCCTCTGTTTGATCCTCCATAATCACCCGACTTTGGGATCGGAGTCCGATCTTGTTTCTTGTTGTGATGAGACTTATCTACATGTGAATTCTTTAATTTGTTCATCTCTTCTTGTATCATATACTTTCAGCAATTTCCATTATCCGTTCGAAGGATTTTGGTTGCTTTCTACATAACGCATTTCCGAACTGGGTGCTCCTAGTCAGCTCAAACATCAGGGAGGACAGATACTCGATCTGCGGGGTATCCACCTTCAAGAGCTCGATACTAAATCTCGCTAGCCATTGCCTCAACGTTTCTCCTTCCAATTATTTCACAGTGCCCAGGTGATTCGCTGGCAATCTTGGCTTCCTTTGGCTAGCGAACTGATGTTTTAGCTTATCGCAGAATTCTTCAAAAGAAAAAATGGAGTTCTGAGGTAATTTCCCGAACCAATCGAGAGCAATTCCTTCAAATGTGGTGACCATAATTTTGCAACAGAAATCTTCCGAATGTCCGTATAAGTTCATCACATTAACAAAGCTGTTAATGTGTTCTCCGGGGTCGGTAGTCCCGTTATACCGTGGGAGCCTGGTTGGCACCGTTTCTGTGTTTCGAGCTTCGCGTATTTCTTGACAAAAGGGTGAGCAGCGCATGATATTATTCGAGACCTCCCTCTCTCGTAAGTTTCCTCTAATCAGAGCATTCCCCGCTTGCCTGGCAGCCTGATTAGTGAAGGGAATCTCTATCATAGTATCTTGCTCTTCTAACCTTTTAGTCACCATTTCCTGTACTATTTTCTCCAATTCTGATTCGGTAATTCCCTTGTAAGTCGGTTTGTTTCTTAACACAGCGCCAGCGGTATGACTTTCTCCTACAACAGAATCCTCTATATCGTGCACTCGTGCGGGTGGGTTTTCAGATCGGGCATTAACTTTTGAGGGTGCAGCTCGTCCGGGATGCAACGATGGGGCATGCGACATATTGTTTTCCTTCTGTAAGTTTGATGAAGGTATCTCTGGTCTTCCTTGAGCTCCTGGTTGGTCGACAGGTGATTGATCTGCCCTTCCGCTGTTCATGAATTCCCTACACATTGTGCCTATTATAGACCTTAAATCACCGATGGTCGTGTGTATTGGAATGTTATCTTGTGGAACCGCCGGTGGCACCTCGGGTTGTTGTTGAGCGGCGCGCGATAGAAAATCGGGTTCATTGTTGACAGAATTTTGTGCTCCCACTGCATGGGAAGGTTCTCCTCTATTGTATGTATTTCTCCTCGTAGTAGGCATATTTCGATCTAAGACTCGAATAAGGCCCCACGGTGGGCGCCAATTGATCTTACGTGGTTTCGTATAAGTAATCGATGTGTAAAAGAGTTGAACAAATACACAATAATAATGTGAGAGATCAATGATAATATATTCAAGTGTTCGATTACAAGGTAACAAGAATATAAAACATATAGAGTCCTATCCGAGCCCTATTGGATGCCGTACAAGCTAGAGGGCGGAACACATATGATCCTATTCCTATATTCCCAAGCGCTTCCGAGCAGTAGTTTCGAGGAGGGAGCACCTGGAAAATCGTGTCTGGTGTCATAAATGCGTGGGGTATTTATAGCTGAAATCGGGGTCTAGGTGATCTATCCGCAGACATGCAATTCTTCGGCCCATTAGTTTGGATCATAGCTCGGCCCAACAGTAACTTTGGATCCAGGGCCGTCTGTTCTTATGGTACTGGGGCATCGGGCTTGCAATTGATTTTCCGAGCTAGGAACCGTTCGATCTCGCATAATTATAGAGATAAGTAAGACCCCAAAATATCCCTCATCAAGAGTGTTCGATTGATTTAGAGTAAGTATTGCTCGAATAATTAAATAATATTTAATTATAACCCACGGTCAATTATGTGGTGAACCTACGGGGGCATACACAATACACATGAAGCGAAAGCGAGGAAATAAGAACGACCGAGTCGACTGGGTCGACTGGGTGAATAATCGACTGGGTCGATTATAATGGGTGGGTCGACTGGGTCGACCCAATTGGAACAAAAAGAGATCCAATTGGAATTGGATCAGGATCATAAATTAAATTGGAATTTAATTTGTGGATTAATTAATTAAGTTGGATTTAATTAATTAGAAAGGATTTTAATTAAATAGACTTAGAGTCTGATTTAATTAAATGGGAGATTAAGTTAATTAATTAGGCTATTTAATTGGGAGATTAAATAAAGCCTGGTCAAAATTAATTAACTGGGCCATGAATTAATTAGAAGACTTGGTCTTCTAATTAAAGAGGGTCATGGCCCATGTAGGAGAGAAGTACCCTAGTCCTAATAGGACTAGGTTAGGGAGATAACTATAAGTAGCTTTCTTGTAGTTATTTTTCACACAACGCCATAAGCAAAAATTGAGCAAGAGCAAAATACTCTCTCCCTCTCCCACACTGCAATAGCCGAACCCTGTCTTCCTTTAGGAAGAATTTTTTGTTTTCGATTTTGTTCCAAAATCGTTCCTAAATCCTAGATCATAATATATCTTGTGTTCTAGCTGATCAAGATTTATTATCTTCGTGTAATTGTGGTGTATCAACCCGTAGAGGCGCAACACGTGGGGCGCTACTGCAGAGCTTGGATCGATTTTGCTGAGGAGAAATTCAGAGTCCGTTTTGCTGACTGCCAACTTGGATTTGCAAGGAGATAGGTATAACGCGCAAACTTATACTATCGTTTTATTTATTCATATATATACAACTAGAGAATATCCTGGCAAGCTTCCGTAAGAGGTCCTAAAAATTATTATATTCCGCTGTGCCTAGGGCTGTTTATCTTACCGAATCCCAACAATATTGAGATCAAACATCATTTTATTAGAGATCATGTGGAGAAAGGAAATGTCAAGATAGAATATGTGTTTACTGAAAATCAGATTGCTGACATCTTCACAAAACCTCTAAGTGAGACAAGGTTTTCAACTCTATACTACTAGAAAAACTGTTTTTAGCGACGGAATTTAGAGATGGAAAGGAAATCCGTCGCTAATTCTTACTAAATTAGCAACGGAAATGCTATTCCGTCGCTAAATTCCGTCGCCAAACATTTCAGTCCCTAGATCCCCCGCTATTTCCGTCGCTATGAAAATTTCTAATAAAAAAAATAAAAAATAAAAGATTAATTCAGCTTTCCGTCGCTGACATAAAATTATCTAATTTAAAAAAAAAAAAAAAAAAGATTAATTCAGCGACGGACATATAAATTTTAGCGATGGAAGTTAAAGGTTTAGCGACGGAATTTATTTTCCGTCGCTGAATTGTCATACAATTAGCGACGGAAATGAAATCCGCCGCTATGGAAATGTCTAAGTAAAAAAACTAAAAGAAAAAAATTAGCGACGGATTTAGTTTCCGTCGCTAAATGTATGGAAATTTAGCGACGGGAAATAAAATTTCGTCGCTGTTTTGAAATTATTAGCGACGGAAAATCATGTTCCGCCGCTGAAGTAATAGTTTAGCGACGGAATTTATATTCCGTCTCTGAATATCCATATATTTAGCGATGGAAACTTAATCCGTCGCTAAGATGAATAATTTTTTTTTCCTAAATGCCTTTAATGTGTTTCGAACAAGCTCGATATACATATCCAATATATAAGCAACAATTTTAGCGCATATATAGTAAACAATTTTTAATTTTCGAGCTAAGTTAGCTTCGCATTTGGATCTTCTATTGACAAAATTTCGAAATAATTTTCCCAAAACTTTGATTTATGAAGGGGTTAGTGGTCCTGAACAAGTTATTCTCCCGTTTTGATCTTCGATTGATGAAATTTTGAAATAATTTCCCTTAAACTTTGATTTACGAAGGGTTATAGTGGTCATGTACAAGTTAATTATTTTTTTATTTAAATATTAAAAAATGACTTTTATTTGTTTCTAATATAATTGCGAATTAATTTGATTTACGAATTAATTAAAGGAGTGTTTATATATTAAAAACATTCTTTTCTTTTAAGACATAATATGAACACAAACACATTACTTGAATTATTTGAATTGATCAATATTGGTCACAGCACGTACAGTGGTTAGAGTTTCAAATTATGATTAATTAAAATAGTATATTATGAATAAATTAAAAGTAGTTGGATATCATGTTTAAGACTAAATTTCAATTTCTGTAACTCTAGCTCCACTAATACTCAATTACATTTTGCCTAGAGAGAGAGTAACTAGTTCGTAATTAATTTGTTCACTTAATATTATTTTTTTGTTAGAAGAGTTCACTTAATATATATACATTCAAATCTATAATAATAATTTAATTTGATCCTAAATTATACATATTAATTAATTGACATAAGTCTTACCTTAAAAAAAAGAAATTGAGTCAAAAACCCTAATAGTCAAAATCTCTCCTCATTCTTTCTTCTTTCTCTCCTCTCGCCGCCCAAGTCTTCTTCTTTCTCTCCTCACTCAAAATCAAAATCTTTCACTCAAATCACTGCTCCATGCCGCAGCTAAGCCAGAGACCGCGCCGCCCCTGCCCACCGCCGCAACCACTTTTCACTGCTCTTTCCGCTTCCACTTTCATCTCAGGTTTGTAAATTCCTTCATCTATCTATCTAGAATTTTACTGCATTTTATTAGAATAATAGGGTTGTTTTAAGGCATAGCCTTGTGCTTTTGTTAGTATATTAGATGGAAATTTTGACTAGAATGTACTAGCTTCACGCTTTATTTCAGATAACATTTCCAACTCTTGTATGATGCAAAATCATAGTGGAGCCTTAATAGTGCTATTTATTTATTTTCTTTTCATTTGTGTCTCTCCTCTTTTTCAAGCAAGCATAGGAAGTGGATTATGGTGTTGGTGGGTGTAGGCAGTATTGTGACCATCTTTAGCAGAAAACTATGTTCTTGTGCCCCCAAAATATTTTTATCAGAATGTTAGGTAAATTTCTTGCCTGCATTTGAACTGTCTTCTTGTATTAGAATGTAGTTCTTTTTCCCAATCAAATCATGCCACAACAACAAAATCTATAAGCTTGTGACCAATCAGTTTGTTTGATAAAAAGATGTTTTATTTTAAATTTAGTACCAAAATATCATACTTGCCTGTAATAGATTAACTGAAAATTTGAATAAAGCTAGGTGGACACAGAAGTAACATTTGTTGTACTTGTGGAGCATAGGTTTTGTTTTTGTGGACCCTATATTATTTACAAGTTGCAAACTACAGTCAGAAACATTAGTAACCAAATTGAAAACTAGTATTAGGAAATAAATGCCTTCACAATTAGTTCAACGTCCATATTATGATTAAACAAGATCATCAATGAAAAGATGACACCAAAACATACTATACATGTGAATTTATTAAAATAATAATGAGGTCAAATATGTTGGTTATGAATCGTGGAAGGGTGGTTAGGTAAATGCACAAGGGGAGGATGGGTTGGGGTAGTTCGAGCATTCAAATAAAGGGGAAATATATTAGATTGATAGAACATTAATAATTTATTATATACAAACATTTCTCAATTATTTTGAATTTACTTTACAAGTGTTTCCACATATACCTATAAATATTTTCATAGAGCCAAATGTGAATCTTAAGACATCATATGTTTGAGCTACTTTAGATAGCTTTATTTAATTATTTTTTGTGATATGGTTATGTTTTATTTAATTGTTGCTTTATTTAAATGAAGAATTAGAAGAAAAAACTTGGGCCTTAGCTCTTAGTGTTTTATATAGATTATCTAGGAGTTTACTAAAATTTAAATGACTAATTAAGTATTTATTTTTGTAGAAGATGGATAATATTCAAATTCAACGTGGTTCGATGTATAACAGACTTTTACCCAATAATACCTTAACAACGGAGTTTTATCATGGGGTTAAAAGTTTTATTCAACATGCAAAATCTCAACCTCGATATTTAGAAGATAAAGAAATTAGGTGTCCTTGCAATGTACATAAAAATTGTAAATACATGGATCCTAAAATCGTGGAACTAGATTTGTTAAGGAAATGATTTATGCCTAATTATTGGTATTGGACATCACATGGAGAGACCGAGCCACATAATCTGTATCACAACCGATACGAAAATGTTGGAGCTTCGAGTAGTAATACTCAATTCTGGCACGAGGAGGGACACAACAAATACGAAAATGTTGTAGTTGATGCTATGAGGGGATGTCTAAATGGTACTGAAGATACTGAAAATGAAGGGCATGATGTCAACTTAGAGAACCGTCCGAATGTAGAAGCTCAACAATTCTACAACGCACAGGATGCTGCTCAACGACCTTTATGGGAGGGTTGTGAAACTCAAACCGAGTTGTCATTGGCTTTACAGATGATGTCGTTGAAATCTGACTACAACTTGTCACAAGGGTGTTTTAACCGTATGTGTGATATGCTTAAAACATCAGTTCCTCAAGAAAATTGTGTTCCTGAAAGTTTCTATGAAGCAAAGAAGTTGGTGTCGAAGTTGGGTTTAACTTCAATTAAAATTGATTGCTGTAAAAAGGGTTGCATGCTGTATTACAAAGAATATGAAGGGCTAACCAACTGTAGATTTTGTGGTGAATCACGCTACAAGCCAAATAAGGGAAAAAGAAAGAAGACGAATGTTCCTTATAAAAGGATGCATTACTTGCCCATTATTCCTAGATTAAAAAGGTTGTATGCGTCGATGAGATCAGCTCCTCACATGAGGTGGCACTCTGAAAGTAGAAGACAAGAAGGTTGTTTGACTCATCCATCTGATGGGCTCGCATGGAAGAAATTTGACACCACTCATCCAGATTTTGCAGCAGAGCCAAGAAATGTCAGACTTGCCTTGTGTTCAGATGGGTTTAACCCGTTCAGTCATTCTGCTAAACCTTATTCGTGTTGGCCAGTTATTTTAACTCCCTATAACTTGCCTCCTGAAATGTGTATGACTACTCCATACATGTTTCTTACTTGCATAATTCCTGGACCACACAATCCGAAGAGCATAATTGATGTGTATTTGAGGCCTTTGATTGATGAACTAAAAGAGTTGTGGGGACCAGGTGTGGAAACATATGACACTTCTAAGAAAGAGAACTTTCGGATGAGAGCTGCACTTATGTGGACCATCAACGATTTTCCTGCCTATGGTATGTTGTCGGGTTGGATGACGGCGGGAAAATTAGCTTGTCCAGTTTGTATGGAGCATTCAAAAGCTTTTTGGCTGAAGTACGGTAAAAAAATGTCGTGGTTTGATTGTCATCGTCAATTCTTGCCTTCTGATCACCATTTTCGGAATAATCGAGATTCATTTTACAAGGGAAAGGTGGAGAGGTCAAATGCACCTCCAAGATTAACTGGCCTTCAAGAGTGGGAAAGAGTGCGGTATCTTCCAAAGATAACCGACTTGTCAAAAGATCATGGCAAATTACCAGGATATGGCACGTTACATAATTGGACTAAACAAAGTATATTATGGGAGTTACCTTATTAGAAAGACAATTTAGTCCGGCACAACCTAGACGTTATGCACATTGAAAAAAATGTTTTTGATAATGTGCTTAACACAGTTATGGACATCAAGGGAAAGACAAAGGACAATGAAAATGCGAGGTTGGATCTGGCTCAACATTGTAAAAGATCCGAGCTACATATGAAAGAATCGCCGAATAATGGAAAAATGGTCAAACCGAAAGCTTGTTTTGCTTTATCTAGCAATGAGAAACGGGAGTTCTGCCAATGGCTCGAGGATTTGAAAATGCCGGATGGATATGCTTCTAATTTGTCGAGATGCGTTGACGACAACTTAAACTTGAAATTGCATAGATTGAAGAGCCATGATTGTCACGTGTTTATGCAACGATTGTTGCCAAGCGGTTTCAGTTTGCTTCCAAAAAATGTTTTGAATCCATTAACAGAATTAAGTTTGTTCTTTAGGGACTTGTGCTCAACTGAATTACGTACAGAGAAGTTGCATGAACTGGAGAAAAATATCCCCCTCATTATTTGCAAACTAGAAAGAATATTTCCTTGTGCTTTCTTTGATTCAATGGAGCATTTGCCAGTGCACTTACCATATGAAGCACTTATGTGCGGGCCCGTTCAATATAGATGGATGTATCCTTTTGAAAGGTAACCATTTGTTTGATTCTCATAATTCCATAATTCATAAGATTGTGTAGAATCTAACTCCTAAATTTTAAATTAGGTTTTTGTATGACTTAAAAGCAATGGTAAAAAATACATCAAGAGTCGAGGGCTCAATCTGTCAAGCATACCTTGCCCAAGAAGCATCATATTTTGCTTCTTACTATTTTGAATCTCACATTCAAACAAAGAGTACAAGGAGTAGGCGAAATGAAGTTGAGGGACATCACAATCAATCTCCACAAAAAAATGAGGGCGCATGGATTTGTTATTCCGAAGTCCCTGAAGATGTGAAAGAGACATGGTTTAACAAATTCAAGGTATACTTTTTTTTAATTATATATGTATATTGATTTCACTCTAATAGGTTTTTATTTTATGGAGTTTCTTATAATGACTTGCAGGACAAATATCGTTGGAACCAAGATAATGAACGAGCTATCCGGCGTATTTATAAAATGAAAGCCGGAAAGGAACTATCTGATAGATTATATAAACAACGGGGAAAAATTTTTCAGAGACCTAACTTTATTGGGGTAGGTTATTGGGGATATCATGGTTCATAGATGGAAGACTGACCCTAAATTCATTGCTAGTAGTCAAAAAAATAAGCAAAATCGGGCATCGGACTGTGATGGTATGGGCTTCATACTTTATGCTGGTGGGAGTAAGTCACAATTATGTCACTCGGATGATATCGTAAGTTCTTCACATAAATATATTTTTATTTTTCATGTGTATGTTTTATAATAATTATTTTTTTTCACAGGAAAAAAACACTGGAGCTAAACCATCCCGAGCTGATGTATTTATGACGACTCATTCAAAAGTAGTCAATGGCCAACGTGAATGGGTCGACGAACGTTCTGAGTTTGTACATGTTAGTTGCTTTATACTTGTATTTTTTTTATTATGTTGCCACATTTAGTTATGTATTAATTAATAAACTTGTTTTGTAGGAAAATTTTGTGGATATCATTTCGAGTCAAGATTCCACAGAACTTAGCGTAGTCGATCCACAAGCTGAGTTGGAGGTAATATGAATATGACTTATAGTTTATTTTTTACTTAGATTACGTAATTATTATTTATAGTTAAATATTAATAAATTGTTATATTGTTTCATATGTAGACGTGGATAGACGTCGTTGGGCCACCGAACAAGAAGGGAAGGTGTTATGGTTTGGCTGCTGAGGCCAAGTTTGTCAAAGGTGGTTCATCAAGAGGACTTTCACAAAGTCAACAACCCCCGATTGAGGTAACTAACGAGATTTCCAGTTTAAAATCACAGTGTCAAACTTATGCGGAGGAAATAGAAAAATTAAAAGAAGCCTCAGATATGCAACGGAAGGCCTGTGAGGAGAAAATGGCAGCAATGGATCAGATGATGCAACAATGGCAAATGATGATGGCACGGGGTAACATGTTTCAGCAACAACCCATGGCCCCATTTAATCCATCTCTAACGGGCCCATTTCAGACAACAGTTGCCGGTCCTCAATCTTCATATTATATGTCATCCCCAATGTTTGGGTATATGGGGAATATGGCACCCCTTCCACATCAATCGACCCATACTCCGGCATAGGCCCAATCTTCGCCTCATGCTCAATCTTCACCTCATGCCCAGTCTCAGCCACAAGATGTTACCCGACCCCTTTCTCAGGAGCCAAATGATCAAAATTCGATATGAATGATTACATTGTTTAGGACTAATTTTTCTTTAGTTTTCGATGTGAATGTAGTTTGGGAACAATTTTACTTTAGTTTTATGATAATTTTGAACTGAATCTTTAGGTTTTATTGAGTATTAATTAATTTATGTATTTTTTGCATGTGATTATGGTATTGAATTCTTGGATTAATTGTGTAGTATTGAATTTTTGAAATGTTTGTGGTTGTGAATTGTTGGATTAATTGAGTTAAAACAATTTATTAATGAAAAAAAATAAAAAATAAAAAATAATTAATAAAAAATAAAAAATAATTATTTTTTTCAAAAAATCGAAATTAGCGACGGATTGAACAATCCGTCGCTAAACATACAACCAGCGACGGATTAAAAATCTGTCGCTGACAGTACTAACAGCGACGGAATATTTCCGTCGCTACAGTCACTGGCGGAGCTATTGAGGGGCTGGGGGGGGGGGGGTGGTCGCCCCCCCAAGAAAATTCTGGACATAATATATATACATATTATTTGCATGGAAAAACAAAACATGACTTGTGGTCTGATGGTTGGGGAAATTAAATTACTTCCTGAGGTCCAGAGTTTGAATTCAATGTTGAACATCCTTCTCTTTTTGTTTAATTTATTGTATTTCTTAATCAAATATCAATGATAATGCATCTTAGGTTACATAAATTTTATTGATACTTTATTAATTCCTAAATATTTTGAACCGTATATTTAACAGACTCTTAACAAATTTACCTGTGGATTTTTTTCATCATTTGTTGGATAAAATAATTGCTATTATATTTTATCTTATGTTGGATAATATTATTGTGTTAATTTATCTTAAAAAAAATTTCTCATACTATCATAACTTTAAAAAGCTATCGAGTTTGCTATAAAAAAAAAATTTCGCCCCCCCTAAAATAATTGTCTAGCTCCGCCACTGGCTACAGTTATCCCAGCGACGCTGGAATGTTCAGCGACGGAAACAATATCCGTCGATGTTCGTAAGGTTTAGCGACAGATATTATTTCCGTCGCTAGGAGAAATTTTAGCGGCAGATTTTAATTTCCGTCGCTAAATATTCAGCGACGGACAAAATCCGTCTCTAATTCCGTCGCTAAATCCGTCGCTAAAAATTTAGCGACGAATGTTTAGCGACGTATTTTTTTTCGTCGCTAATTCCGTCGCTAAGGTGATTAGCGACGGATTTTGCTTCCGTCGCTATTTTAGCAGATTTTTGTAGTGCTAAGAGCTGAACTGGGTTTATTAAAATTGGATGCATAAGCTGAGGGGGAACTCATCAGAAGACTGAAGTTTAACAGCTTACTCATCACACTTATCTTCAAGGATTAACTCTCAACAGACTAGTTAACTTATGAATTCTTAAAGTCAGGGGGAACGTGTAAGACTAGCGGTACTTCTGATTAAAATATGAAATTTGTTGATGACAGTTAGTTGAAGTTATGTTTTCAACAGAAGATTAAAGTCTTGAAGACTGAAGATTTATTATCTAGCTGGATTGACAAACAGCCGAGGAAGGTTATCAGCTATTGGCTTTCACTGATAACAGCTTTGTCATCAGGACAGTAGTCCATCAGATAAGTATTTGTTTTACTCGTCTGATCACCTGTGTAAAAGCTTACTGCCTAAAACGTTTTATTTTAAAACACGCTTTTACAAGTGATAAAAGAGCGGTACATTTCCCGCTCCTCATTTAATGCGATTTGAATTTAAAAGGTCGTAACTGACGCCGCACGATCAGAACTGACAAGAAACGGATCTAACGGTTAGCTGGTATCACGGAAACCGAAATGCCCTAACTCTATAAATCCAGATCTGATTAGCTGAGTAGCTCTTTACGCACCCAAATATTCAAAGAGCAATTGTGAGCAAAAATACTTGCAATTTTCTGCAAAATTCTTCTTGTCTCTCTAACTTCAAACAGATTCTAGATGGTTGTTGAAGGTATGTACTTGGTTTATGATTCCTATTACCAATATGGTACCAATTTGATGAAGGAGTTGCTGGAGAAGTTCAAATCGGCTTCACTGGTAAATTTTATGGAATATCACGAAGGGCTGATCTGGACTGACCAAGTGTTGGAGTACTACCGAACTGCTGCTGTTGATTTCAACACTAAGGAAATCAAAGCTACTGTCGGAGGTAAATCCATCGTTATTACCCCTACCCTACTGATAGAATAGTGTCATGCAAGCCAACTATTTGGTTGCATTTAATTGAAAGGACCATTCAATTGGATTAATAAATGCATTTTATTATTATATGGTCATCTTTATCTTATGTAATAATTATCTACGCATAAGGATAGAAGTCCTTAGATCACAGGGCTATGGGACAACCCGTGGACTGATCTCCAAGGCCGTGATCTAGAATACATTCAAGAGTCGTAGAATCCAATCGAGATAGGACATCGTTGGATTCGGTTAGACTCTCACTGTTGTGTATACTCCGATGAACTGGAGGACGCTGGGGTCCACGAGCGTGACTGGGATAGTCGATACACATAAGTGGGTGGCTTGCTGGGATGGCAAGCGCACTGAATACCCCAATAGGAAATAACTCACCATGGAAGCGGTAGTCGCATATCGGGGTCGAAGTTATTTCATATTTATAATAGTATACGAGGAACGATCCCTAACTACTTGAGGTGATAGGGTTTATCTGGTGCGAGAACGTCTATACTTTGATGTGAGTTCCGACTGACTGGGGATCGCCAGAAAGTCTATGTGGACTCATGTTGGGTATAGAGGAACTCGTATGCAGATTCATATCATCAACAAATGATCCATTGACCCGACTTGATAGGTTGGGAAATTCTCCTATGGATTTCTGTGAGAAATTAATTCTGGTAAAATCCTTGGCCAAGGTATCTGACGACTTTATGTAAGTAGCTCATAAAGATTAAGTCAAAGAGAATTTATTTCGAGACCAGAGTACATAAGGTCAAGACAAAAGAAAAGGGAATCCGATGAAAGACCATACCCTTAAGTCTCGACTGGGAGATTGATCGATGGAGAGATTATGTCGTATATGGAAATTATAAATGATAAAAAAGGTTCACTGAATTAATTCACCAGTGATTGGGCTCCATGGGCTTGTGGCTGGACATCGACCGTGGAGTGTGGGAGAATTCCCAAATTGGCAGGGGTGCTAATTTTGGAATGGTCAATCGACAGAGTGTTCGATTGATTTAGAGTAAGTCTTACTCGAATAATTAAATAATATTTTAATTATAACCCACGGCCAATTATGTGGTGAACCTACGGGGGCATACACAATACACAAGTAGCGAAAGCGAGGAAATAAGAACGACCGAGTCGACTGGGTCGACTAGGTGAAAAATCGACTGGGTCGATTATATTAGGTGGGTCGACTGGGTCGACCCAATTGGAACAAATTGAGATCCAATTGGAATTGGATCAGGATCATAAATTAAATTGGAGTTTAATTTGTGGATTAATTAATTAAGTTGGTTAATTAATTAGAAAAGAATTTAATTAAATAAACTTAGAGTCTGATTTAATTAAATGGGAGATTAAGTTAATTAATTGGGCTATTTAATTGGGAGATTAAATTAGGCCTGGTCAAATTAATTAACTGGGCCATGAATTAATTAGGAGACTAGGTGTTCTAATTAAAGAGGGCCATGGCCCATGTAGGAGAGAGAAGACCTAGTCCTAATATGACTAGGATAGAAAGAAAACTATAAATAGCTTTCTTCTAGTTATTTTTCACATAACTCAAAAAGCAAAAAAATTGAGCAGAGCAAAATTCTCTCCCTCTCCCCTACCAGATCGGCCGAACCCTCTTCTGTGCAAGGAAGAATTTTTCGTTTTTCGATCTTGTTCCAAATCGTTCCTAATTCCTAGTCTATAATATATCTTGTGTTCTAGCTGATCAAGATTTATTATTTTCGTGTAATTGTGGTGTATCAACCCGTAGAGGCGCAACACGTGGGGCGCTACTGCAGAGCTTGGGTCGATTTTGCTGAGGAGAATTTCAGAGTCCGTTTTGCTGACTGCCAACTTGGATTTGCAAGGAGATAGGTATAACGTGCAAACTTATACTATCGTTTTATTTATTCATATATATACAACTAGAGAGTATCCTGGCAAGATTCAGTAAGAGGTCCTAAAATTTTTATATTCCGCTGTGCCTAGGGCTGTTTATCTTACCGAATCCCAACAGTGGTATCAGAGCCAACTCTAGGCTTTGTATATATATGAATTTGCAAATTCTGTGTTTATTAAATCATATGTTTGATTTATGTGGCTAGTTCTTTAACTTTGCATGTTTTAGAACATAGATCTATTAACTTGGAGTTAATGTAAAATTTTGATTCGAAAATTTTATCTTGTTAACTTTTTTATTTTGGATTGAATTAATTAAAACTGTTGATTTTAATTAATTAAGTAATCAAACACAAATTAAAACAAAACAAAAAGAAAACAAAGTAATTAGATCGAAATTTATTCTCTTGGTGAGAATTAAACTCGACCTTAGTGCTCGGCACAATTCTTTGATTTCTTTTGTAGTCACAATTAACGTGACCATGATGTTTTAATTTGGCAAATGTTACATAAGGTTTTAAGCAACACCATGTATTGCAATTTGGTTTAGTAAATTGCAAATTGTTGGATTCTTGTAAATTTGAAGCCAACGAGTTACGGCCATGACATGGTGGATCAAAAATTTTGTGGCAGAATTTTGGATATATCTTGAACAAAATCTTGGAGATATGGTTGTTATGAAATCTTGGTGAATCTTGGATTGATCTTAGAGGTCTAATTAAACAAGGAAACTTAGAGTTTCATTTAATATAAGACATTTAATTAAAATTAATGTCTTGTAGTTAATTGCCAAGATTAAAGATCTTAGAGATCTTATTAAACAAGGAAACTTAGAGTTTCAATTGTAAGAAGAGATTTAATTAAAATTAATCTCTTCTAGTAAGTTACCAAGATTAAAGATCTTAGAGATCTTATTAAATTAGGAAACTTGGAGTTTTGGATAAGGTAGAAATCTTGGTGGATTAGGACACTACCTTAGTTAACTAATCTATTCAAAATAGTATTATCTTGAGAATCTTGGAGATTTGGGAATATTTGGGAAACTTAGAGTTTTGGATAAGGTAAGAATCTTAGAGATTTAGATTACCTTAATTAACCAATTTAATCAAGATAAGTTTGTAGATTACTTAGAGCTCAAGTAAGAGCTAATTAATCTTAGAGATTAATTGTTAATTCAAAATTAAATTAACTTGGATAATTTTTGTGAATTAAAATTAAAGGAGCCGGTAAATTTACATTTATGCCCTTATGTGAATGTATGCATGTTCTTGAGTGAATATGTGGATTGGTCGATTTTGCCCTTAAGCCCTGTGTAGTTTTGGTTTATTTATTTTATGGGTTGTAATTAAATGGGCCTGATTGGTGCCCTTGCTTGCGCAAACGAATGTAATAGAATAGGGCCATTTAAATTTGTAAGCTAGGCTTAGATTAGGCTTGGAGCCAAAATGACCTCATGAAGACTTGGAGATCCACATGGAGGCCCATTACCTTGGAGGACATGGAGGCCCAATTCATTACATGGAGGCCCAATCAAGGTGGATATTACAAGAAGGCCCATGATGTATGGGTTTGAAAATTGTAATAGTTAGGACATTTAATTTCCACCCTAGACTGACCAATTGGTCCATCATGTGGCTCGTGATGGATCGCATAGGATGGGCAATCGACCAATCATATGTGCAATGCTAGGTGATATATGTTTACTATTATTCTTTTATGTATGTCTTGCATGCTTAGAATAGATCACGTAAACAAGATAAAGCATAATCTGATAAGACCTCGCACGAAGAAAACTTAAAACCTCCAATTGAACTTAAAAACTCAATTAGAATATTAAATCGATTAACGGGCGCATATGAATGGTGTCTATGGTCCTAGCCTATCCAATTACTAGGTCTTAGACATATTGTACAAATATATCTCGATGTCTCACGAGTCGTGGGTCGAGCTATAGGAAGATGATATGTCTATTGCCTCGATGCACAGTTTAGTGCCAAGGAAGGGGATAGCAAGGTTCTAGGCGCTGTCTCACGAGTCGTGGGGCGTCTAGGATTGAACTATTTCTCTTCACGAGTATTGGACATGATTTAACGCGAGTAAGTATGGATGTCTCACGAGTCGTGGGTCCATAACGAAAACCGAGGCTGAATGAACTCAAGGGTTAGCTGGGATGGTTAACCGGCGACGTGATCGCCCACCAAGTGGATCGATTGGTATGGCCAATGAGTCGTGGGTACTGAGCGATTGCATTTGGGCCTTGAGCCCATTAGGAAATTTTAATTTCCCGAACCTTATGTGGGGGCATAAGTATTCGACAAAAATAGTGGGAGTAATTTACAAATGAAAACCATGTTTGTAAATTATGCATTGATATTAATCTGCCGCGTATTTATCGTCATGTTTATGATAGTTTATCATAAGTTGTGTATCCATGAATATTTACCATCATACTTGAATCAAATAAATTGACTGAACCCAAATGAATTTTGAATGACTTCGAAACTTGAGAAATTATTCTCGAGTCCAAGCAAGGACTAATCTCCTTACAAAGATTTCATTGTTTTTCCTTTCGAAGTTACACTTCGACTGGAATGGTGATAGGTTTCACCAAGCTGCCTTTTTCGAAGTTACTCTTCAAATAAGAAAGGTGATAAGTTTCACCAGAGGTTGAGGATGGTTCTCAAGCCCAAATTTTCTTGAAGGCAAACATGAAGTCTCCCATGAATGGGAAGTAACATCTTGTGAAAAGGCCTCAAAAGGCTCGAGAGATGGAAGAAGAGGAATGTATCCTCTCTAAAGGGAAATAACCTTGGAGGTTTTTCTGTAAGGATGATAAGTTGAAAAGTCAATCAAAATGATTCTTCCATGGATTAAGATCAAGGGACGTGGGAATTGAACCTATTCATCCCATAAGGGATGATTAAATTTTATTGAACTTAACCTTATGGTTAAAGTAATGCATAAGGGTGTTGGATGCCCGATGAAGCACTCATTGATGCATTCAATGCATCTAAAGCCATGAATTATTTAGATCATTGGAATTTGCTTATAACAACCCTTGTCTTAAAGGATGTGATAGTTCCATAATGGTTGGAACTGATTGCGCTATAAAATTTATACGCAAAAGGTGTACATAAGCAAATGAGTATGGATACTCATATATCGACTAAATAAAATATGCATAGTCAATAAAATATAAATAATCAAGATTTCACACACTTGAGTCGTTGTAAAAAACGAAAGGCGATACACGAATACTAAAACATATTTCCGAATTAAAAGATTCAAAGACTGAGCTCGACTGGGTCGAGCTTGACTGGGATGCTGTACATAGTAACCGACTTTCGAATCTTGCTTAATGGAAATTAGATTTAGTGGTTGGTTGCTAGGCAACCAAGAGGCATAAACAAATGCAATGGATTTAATCCATTTATAAGTGTGTAGAAATGCTAAATCATTAGTGGGAGATAAGGCGTCTCTAGTACCCTCATGGGTAAAAGTACGTTGTGATGTACAAATCCAAATTACTTTTGGAATAAAAGAAGAGAGCCTAATCAATGAAAGCATGTAAGAGATTTGGATCAATTCAAAATCAAACATGCATAGGCAGTACGCCATTGATTATTTGATAGAGAATTAGATTCTCGAAATGTAAGACTCGCTCAAAACATTGTCAATTGTTGAGCATTTTGGACATGTAAATGTCCATTAAGAAATCTTGCATGAAATTCCTTATTCAAACAAATGAAACTTGATCGAGAAAATCGAAGATACTGAGCTAAGTATCTCTGAAGCCAGATCCAAAACATATCACGTGATATGAGTTTTGGTATTGTACCTTCATATGCATTCATGCGCATATAGGGTCTCCCGCTTATGTGAATAAGCTGGTGGGAGATAAGTTGGACGTAAAGTCCATCTTATGCAATTCGTGGGGTATCCAGAAAACTCAATAGGATACAAGTTCTACGATCCTACAAGATAAACTACGTTTGTCTCAAGGAACGCACACTTCTTGGAGAAGGATTTCTTGCTAGGCAAGAAGGAAAACAACGTAGAACTAGATGATGTCACTGAAGCTGAAAAGACCAAAGAGGTCGATCAAGCTGACCCATCACCACAGGCAGTGGGAGAACAAGAGCATGAAAGCACATCAGAGAGTACACCGATACTTCATAGGTCAGAAAGACAACGTAGAGAACCTGAGAGGTACTACGGTCTGCTGCGTGAGACTAGACAGTCTCTAACCGACCCAAGGACTTACGAAGAGGCTATGCTAGGCATAGACTCGGGAAAATGGCGTGAAGCCATGGAATTCGAATTGGACTCCATGCACTCGAACAAGGTCTGGGCCTTGGTAGATCCACCAGTGGGAGTAGCTCCCGTGGGTTGCAAGTGGATCTATAAGCGAAAGCTTGGAGTGAACGGAGAGGTAATAACCTACAAGGCGCGACTAGTGGCAAAGATGATACACTCAAAGGCCAAGCATCGACTTTGAGGAGACCTTCTCGCCCGTCGCAATGCCTAAATCCATTCGAATCTTGCTGGCCATAGCTGCGTGGTATAACTACGAGATATGGCAGATGGATGCAAAGACTGTCTTTCTCAATGGGGACATTGACAAGGAGATCTTAATGGAGCAACCAAAAGGGTATGCATACAAAGGAGATGAACACAAGGTGTGCAAACTCCAGAGGTCCATTTATGGGCTGAAGCAAGCTTCCCGAAGTTGGAACATCCGTTTCGATGAAACAATCCAAACTTTTGGATTCATCAAAAACGTGTTCGAACCTTGCGTGTACAAGAAGATCAGTGGGAGTACAGTTGAATTTCTGGTGCTTTACGTTGATGACATTCTTCTCATTGGAATGTGAAAGTGTTGTCCGAAACTAAAGCATGGTTATCTACACAATTCTCAATGAAGGATTTGGGAGAAGCATCCTTTGTACTGGGTATAAGGATCTACCGATATAGATCAAAAGGACTGCTGGGCCTCTCCCAATCGAAGTACATAGATAAAATCTTGAAGAGATTTGATATGGAAGAATCCAAGAGAGGATTGCTTCCAATGATACATGGAATTGCACTCTCTAAGTCTATGGCCCCAAAGACGCCTGAAGAGAGAAGCAATATGTCTCGAGTACCATATGCATCCGCAATAGGAAGCATAATGTATGGTATGTTATGTACGAGACCAGACGTAGCATACGCTTTAAGCGTTACAAGTCGCTACCAGTCTGATCCAGGTGAGCAGCACTGGATAGCCGTAAAGACAATTCTGAAGTATCTGAGAAGGACTAAGGAATTGTTCTTGGTATACGGTGGAAGAGAATTTAAATTGGAAGGCTATACTGATTCTAGCTTCCAATGTAATGTAGACAACTTCAAGTCGACATCTGGATACGTGTTCTGTCTCAATAGTGGTGCGGTAAGCTGGAAGAGCTCCAAGCAAAACACTACCGCAGATTCAACCACCGAGACAGAATACATTGCCGCGAGTGAAGCAGCAAAGGAAGGTGTTTGGATGAAAAACTTCATCCAGGAATTGGATGTGATACCTAGCATTGTCGAGCCATTACTATCTTCTGTGATGATAATGGAGTTATCTCGCAAGCAAAGGAGTCGAGATCTCATCAGAATCCAAGCACGAACTAAGACGATACCATTTGATATGTTATATCATTGGTAGAGGAGACATAAAGATGGAACGTGTCACCTCAAGGGATAATACGACGGACCCGCTGTCTAAGCCATTGCCTCAAAGGCATCCGAAAACATCTGTCTAAGATGGGAATCAGAAGTATGAAAAGTTGGCTTTAGTACAAGTGGGAGATTGATAGAATAGTGTCCTGCAAGCCAACTATTTGGTTGCATTTAATTGAAAGGACCATTCAATTGGATTAATAAATGCATTTTATTATTATATGGTCATCTTTATCTTATGTAATAATTATCTACGCATAAGGATAGAAGTCCTTAGATCACAGGGCTATGGGACAACCCGTGGACTGATCTCCAAGGCCGTGATCTAGAATACATTCAAGAGTCGTAGAATCCAATCGAGATAGGACATCGTTGGATTCGGTTAGACTCTCACTGTTGTGTATACTCCGATGAACTGGAGGACGCTGGGGTCCACGAGCGTGACTGGGATAGTCGATACACATAAGTGGGTGGCTTGCTGGGATGGCAAGCGCACTGAATACCCCAATAGGAAATAACTCACCATGGAAGCGGTAGTCGCATATCGGGGTCGAAGTTATTTCATATTTATAATAGTATACGAGGAACGATCCCTAACTACTTGAGGTGATAGGGTTTATCTGGTGCGAGAACGTCTATACTTTGATGTGAGTTCCGACTGACTGGGGATCGCCAGAAAGTCTATGTGGACTCATGTTGGGTATAGAGGAACTCGTATGCAGATTCATATCATCAACAAATGATCCATTGACCCGACTTGATAGGTTGGGAAATTCTCCTATGGATTTCTGTGAGAAATTAATTCTGGTAAAATCCTTGGCCAAGGTATCTGACGACTTTATGTAAGTAGCTCATAAAGATTAAGTCAAAGAGAATTTATTTCGAGACCAGAGTACATAAGGTCAAGACAAAAGAAAAGGGAATCCGATGAAAGACCATACCCTTAAGTCTCGACTGGGAGATTGATCGATGGAGAGATTATGTCGTATATGGAAATTATAAATGATAAAAAAGGTTCACTGAATTAATTCACCAGTGATTGGGCTCCATGGGCTTGTGGCTGGACATCGACCGTGGAGTGTGGGAGAATTCCCAAATTGGCAGGGGTGCTAATTTTGGAATGGTCAATCGACAGAGTGTTCGATTGATTTAGAGTAAGTCTTACTCGAATAATTAAATAATATTTTAATTATAACCCACGGCCAATTATGTGGTGAACCTACGGGGGCATACACAATACACAAGTAGCGAAAGCGAGGAAATAAGAACGACCGAGTCGACTGGGTCGACTAGGTGAAAAATCGACTGGGTCGATTATATTAGGTGGGTCGACTGGGTCGACCCAATTGGAACAAATTGAGATCCAATTGGAATTGGATCAGGATCATAAATTAAATTGGAGTTTAATTTGTGGATTAATTAATTAAGTTGGTTAATTAATTAGAAAAGAATTTAATTAAATAAACTTAGAGTCTGATTTAATTAAATGGGAGATTAAGTTAATTAATTGGGCTATTTAATTGGGAGATTAAATTAGGCCTGGTCAAATTAATTAACTGGGCCATGAATTAATTAGGAGACTAGGTGTTCTAATTAAAGAGGGCCATGGCCCATGTAGGAGAGAGAAGACCTAGTCCTAATATGACTAGGATAGAAAGAAAACTATAAATAGCTTTCTTCTAGTTATTTTTCACATAACTCAAAAAGCAAAAAAATTGAGCAGAGCAAAATTCTCTCCCTCTCCCCTACCAGATCGGCCGAACCCTCTTCTGTGCAAGGAAGAATTTTTTGTTTTTCGATCTTGTTCCAAATCGTTCCTAATTCCTAGTCTATAATATATCTTGTGTTCTAGCTGATCAAGATTTATTATTTTCGTGTAATTGTGGTGTATCAACCCGTAGAGGCGCAACACGTGGGGCGCTACTGCAGAGCTTGGGTCGATTTTGCTGAGGAGAATTTCAGAGTCCGTTTTGCTGACTGCCAACTTGGATTTGCAAGGAGATAGGTATAACGTGCAAACTTATACTATCGTTTTATTTATTCATATATATACAACTAGAGAGTATCCTGGCAAGATTCAGTAAGAGGTCCTAAAATTTTTATATTCCGCTGTGCCTAGGGCTGTTTATCTTACCGAATCCCAACACCTACTTCACGAGACTTTTGGGCTTCCGAACAAAGGACGACATGATGTCACTATTCTGACGGAGGAGAAGCACCAACAATTCTGGGAAATCTGTGCAAAGGAATGTGAGATGTTGTCTGACAACATCAAGAAGAGACAGTTGAAGGATGAGTATCAGCGGATGGCTGATATGGTCTCAAAGCTGATTGAAAATTGTACATTTTCTCTGGATGTTGTTACTATGAAGAAGTTCAGCATCATGGCTGCTATCTAGTACGGACTGGAAGTCAACTGGTCTGCAGTAATTTGGTATATATTGGCTAACTTCCACGAGAAAAAGAAGGGCAAGGGTCCCCAGACCAATCATAGAATCACACTGAGTTTCTTGCTATTCAAAATGGGATGTGAGGTCACAAATGGTAAGGAGATTCATACTGCAAAGGCAATGTCCAACTACTTGCCTGTTACAAAAAGAAAAGCTGAAGAAGCTGATGTGGAAGAGGAGACTGAGGAACCAAAGGTGGCTCCTGCCAAGAGGCAGAGAAAACTTGTTAAAACAGCTGAGCTTGCTACTGCAACTCAAAATAAAAAGGGTACTGAAGAGCCTAAGGAGAAAGCTCCAAAGAAGCTGAAGAAGATGGATGATGCTGAAGTTGATAAATTCATTGATCTAACCACCGCTGATGTCAGGAACATGTCTCCTGCATCATCTTCTAGAACCCCATCTGCTGAAGTTCTTGATGAGAATGTCTCTCGCAGGACCAGAAGTCAATTAAGGGATACTGGTGCTTCCCAACCTGTTCAAGGAAGATTAAGGAAGACAGTAAGAAAACAAATGACTTTTGTAGAAGAGCCCACTAAGCTGGTGGACTTAGTAAAAGAAAGTCCTCAAACAGTAGAGAGGCATGTTGGAGCTGAAGAAGCTTCTGTTGCTGAACAGACTGGTGTGCAACAGATTACTCAAGCAAAGCCAACAGTTGAGGTTGCTAAACCTCAGGATGATCCTGATGTGATGATCATCCATCCCATTGCAGCTGCACCTCTTGCATCTGCTGCTCCTCAACCTGCCCCAGCTGACAAGGGAAAGGGAAAGATTCTGATCAAGAAGAAAAAGGTCTCCAAAGTTGATAAGAAGAAAAGGGAGGAAGCTGAGCAGAGAAAAAGAGATGAGTTGGAAAAGAAGGCATTAGAACTAAGCAAGATTCAGGAAGCTAAGGATGCTGAAAGAAGAAAAATGTCTGAAGCTGAAAGAAAGGCAGCTGAAGACGCTGAAGTTGCTATGGTCATTGAGCTAAGTAAAACTGATGCTCATGGACCAGTTCATGCTGGAGGCATCAAAATTAATGAAGAAGATGAAGACAAAGAAAAGAAGCCTAAAATGCCTGCTGGAAAGGTCAAGCCAAAGGACAAGTATGAAGTAAGAAGAGCTTTTGACATCATCCATGCTGATAAAGCTCTCTTCAAAAGGTTTGAAAAGACCTTGGCTTATTATGACCAGAAGCTGATGCTGAAGACTCTGTTCACCCACGAGAAGCCTAGATACATGAAATGGTGGGATTATAGGCTGAACATATCTGTTGCAGAGCTTCAGAGTTGGAATGAGTTAGCTGATGAAGAAAAATGGGTTCTGAATTGGCTAAGGACTGAGTCTATTCAAAAAGTCTTGGATCCTCACTTTGTAAGGGATGCTATGCATCAATACGCTAAGGATTATGCCTTGGAGGATGCCAAGATCATTCAAAACACGTTGCCACTGAAGAAAAGAAAATCTGATGATGTTGTTGAGAGAGCAATCAACATAGCTGTTATGACCGCCTTGAAGAGATGGGCAGAAAGGTCAAGATATCAGGAAGGATCTTCAAGTGAATTGCCTCAGCTGCCAAGCATTCAACATATTACATTTGGCAAGGAAGTCAAGGATTACTATGAAGTGCCTACGTCAAAGCCAGCTTTTCAAAATCCATGGATTATTGTGCGACAAATCCGTCAAACAACATCCTTTAATAATGATGGCACAATCACTAGTTTAATCTATGACGATGTAACTGATCAGCCCAAAGCTGCTGATGAACCCTTAGCAATTGAGTGGAATGCTAAGGAATCAAGAGCTGATCAGGAGACAGAATTGAAAGATGCCCCTATCCACTAGGAGGATGAAGGAAGGGAAGCTGCTGATTCTGCTTCATCAAGTGATCTGCATTCATCACTGATGGAAGCTTTCCAGTTATTAATGGAAAATTCAATGAAGGAACTGGAAGAGAATAACAGCATGCAGTTGAAGAAGTTGCAACAAGAGTTGGCAGAGTCCAACATATTACAGTTGGAAAATATGCAACTACTTACTGCCAGAACTATCAGAAATGCCATTGATAGTTTTCCCATGCCTGAAGATCATTCCAAGCAGATGATGCAAAGCTTTGTTGAAATGAACAGCAATGTTGAAGATGTGAAGGCTGATGTCAACCATCTTCAAACTGCTTTAAAGAGAGCTGAAAACAACATAGCTGATCTCACTGCAAACTTCATCAAGATCAGTGAAGAAGAGAAAGCTATTAATGTTGGGCTGTTGCAGGAACTTAACAAAGCTGGAGATGTTATCCATGAAGAACTTTCCACCATGCAACTCAACATTGATTGTTTCAATGATCAAACTGACAACATCAGCACACTCTCACTCATCTAACTGCCAGTCATGATGTAGTCAATCAGAATTTGAAGGCTTTGTGTGCTGCTATGAAGATTCCTACTGTTGCACTTAACCCGGCTGCTGAACCTGATAATGTCACCAAGTCTGATGATGACAAAAAGGGGGAAGATAAAAGGGAAGAACCAACTAAGGAAACTGCTGCTGCTGCTGCTGCTAAGAAGACTGATGAAACTGCTGAACCTGAAATGGTTGAAGGCAAAGAGACATCTGCTGAAGTTTCTAAGGAAAAAACCAAGTCTGCTGAAGAAAAGGC
This sequence comes from Penstemon barbatus, assembly GCA_003313485.2. Classification (NCBI taxonomy): domain Eukaryota; kingdom Viridiplantae; phylum Streptophyta; class Magnoliopsida; order Lamiales; family Plantaginaceae; genus Penstemon; species Penstemon barbatus. The sequence goes on along the minus strand of CM064884.1, from coordinate 30,375,626 downwards.
TGCTTCCAAGGATTCTGGTGAAGATAAATCAGAGCCCTACACCAAGTATAAGGATGAAGAGAGGATCAAGAGAAGGATGGAGGAAGCTGCAAAAGAGCAAGAAATGAAAGACAAAATGGAAGCTGCTAAATCCAATCTTCTTTTGGGTGAGGATACTGATGAAGATGAAGAGGAAGAAGATGATGAAGAATCATTTTATGAATATGAAGAAGTGCTGAAAGGAACTGATGAAGAAGCTGATAGTTAGCATATACAAATCTATTTGTAATCAGTTTACTTTATTTTTCTTTCAGACATCTCATCTGATCAGAAACTGTAACTTGTACTCATTTATCAGATTATCAATAAAAGTTCAAGTTTCTGTTTCCAACATATATTTTCTATCTCAGAAAATTTTGAAGGTTACAAACTTTAGCATAGGTAAATTAGGTACTTAGCTGAAGTTTTGTCATCATCAAAAAGGGGGAAATTGTTGGATAAAGATGAAGATGAAGAGCACTAAAGACAATAAGTAAAGGAAGGTTTTGATGAATTCCAAAACTTCAAATCTGCTAAGTATAAATTAACTTAGCTGATATCCCTTAGAAGAATTTTTGCTAAGTAAAGAAGACATCAGAAGAGTCAAAATTCAAGGTCCAAGACTACTGATCTGCTGAAGGAAAGAAATCAGACTGGTGAAGATCAGCCGACTCAAAACAGATTTGTTCAAGTTTGAGATCAGCTTAGTTCGCCATCAGACTTGTACTTTCGTCAGCCAAGTGGAAAAGATCAAGAAGTCATCCAAACGGTAATAAATGCCCCTGGAAGTAATAAATGCTGAAGTACAAGGCTATTAAAGACAAATAATTGAAGAAATGCTTCGCATCAGCTGGGTGCATTTAATGCTGCCTGCAGAAAAGTACTGTTGACAGTACGGACAGACTACAGAGAGCCGTTCGCGGAAATTAAGAACCAGTACCCGAGGTTTTTGAATCTTGTCTCACTTGAACGGACATTTTTCAAACCTGCGAGTATAAATAGCTGTAGAGACAAAGAGAAGAATAACAACACAATCTCTGAGAAGAAATCCGAAGCAGAATCTCTTAAGTCTCAAGAACAGCTCACTCATCAGCTCTATCATTTGTTGATTGAAGCCGACGTTGAAGATCAAAGATAAACACTTTTTTTTGAGTGAAATCTGTTAGAGTGTTGTGAGGAGTAATTATCCGTCTTTGTGAGTGATATTACTTCGGAGAGTAGGAGTTTTTTTGTGATTTCCTGCTGCGAACTTGTGGCTTATCATTTGTTGTAAAGCACAAGCAGAGTGTACTAATTACTTTGTGTTCTTAGTATAACCCAAGATCTGTGTGACTTGGAAGAGTGGATTAAATGATATTTACATCCATATAACCACTATAAAAATCCGTGTGTTTTTACTTGCATTTTTACTTGCATATTTTCAATTGCATAAAAACACTTTGATTTAACTGTTTGAAAAGTTTTAAAAGGAAAGGAGTTTTATAAAACTGGGGATCAAACTTTCAAACTACTAAGTTTACTTGTGAAAAACACTTTACAAATCCGCTGCAAGTACTCTAAGTATTGAAACTGATTTTAACAAAATCAGCTAAGTAATTATCAGATTAGTGGTCAACAAAGCTGTTCAAAGATTTGTTCGCGATCAGCCTTGTAAAATTACTGTTCGGTAACAACTTGGTCTGTTTAAGTTAGAACAAAAGTTTTAAAGTTAAAAATTGTCAAAAAGTTTAGAGGTCTATTCACCCCCCCCCCCCCTCTAGACCTCATCTGACCACTTGGGACCAACAATTATATTGCATGTTATTTACATAATTTAGATTATCATATTAAGTCGGGGTTGAAAATGTCATAAATTATATTTTTTGGGTGCAAAGTGCCAATATTCTATATTTCAGAGTGCAAAGTGTCAAAATCTATACCTTTAGGGTTTAAATTGCCAAAAATATTTGAAAATAACTATTATACTCTTCAATAAATTAATTTTTTTCTTCAAAACACACACTAGGGTGCAAAGTGCCAACTAATTTGTATTTTCAAGGTGCAAAGTGCTAAAACCCTATAATTCCAGGGTGCAAAGTGCCAAAAGCCCATTTATATGTCTTGTGAATATTTTAATATCATTAATATCGCAATCTCAATTACTGAATTACTCTTCATCAATCACTTTCATTCCACTCCTTCAAGAAATAAATGAATTTTTTTTGGCTAGACATGATCTTTCATCATACATAAAATCTTGCAAATATAATTAGTGAATGCACTAATTTTATTCATAGTCTATGAAAGACCTAGCCTAAGCAAGAATTTTCGGAAATAAAAAGACAATTGTTGCCAACCAGCAAATTATTCGGAACTACCTTCTGGACTTTAGTTAGCAACATGTATTGGTCTCTAATTAGTTCTGAATTAATATACTGAATATTGATGGCCCTCCACTTGACACATGTTGCTCACTAAGTTCCGAAAGTACTACCTAAAAGATAGCTCCGAACAATTTCCAACCAGCCCCTGACCTAGGACAAGTGGATAAAGTGCGCTAGCCATGAATATAAAGCCAAGAAAATAGGAGGAGAAAGAAATGTTAAGCAAAAAGATAAGAAAAATAAGAAGTGAAGTATAATATATAGTAGAACGTAGTTAAAAAGACGCAAATATAAAACTATGTTATTTTATAACCAATCAAACTAAAAATATATTCGAATCATACATTTAATATAAACATTCAAAATTATAGTCTATTAAATTCAATTTAATCTATCAATTGCTTTTTTTTTTTTTTTTTAATTGAATTAATTGCTGATTTCTTTCCCATTCACATTCAGATTCGCTCTTCTTTTTCATGACACCAAACACAGCCCAAAGACCTGCCACTAGAAAACAATTACACTAGGGTTTTGTTTGTTTGTCTTGTTCATTTATCACTTTTATTTACAGTATTAAAAACATAAACTACTCTGGTTTCCAGTTTCCACGTGCTCCTGGGGACTCTCCCCAGTAACCAATAACCATTCCCCACTTACTTCAATGCCATTTTTTTCTTCATTTGCATTCATTACCACTCTTAAAACCATTGACCACTCTCTCTCTCTCTATTTCTCTTTGCTTCAAATTGAGTTTTTCTTTGTTTCTTGCACTCAAAACTGTAATTTTCAAGAGTTTTATGCCTCAAAGGAATAATTCAAAGGTATCCCAGATAGCAAAATCGTGTTTTTCCATTTGGGTCTGCAAAATTTTTGTATAAAAATCAAATCTTTCATCTGGGTTTTCAATATTTTGGAATAAAAATCAATTTTTTTCATCTGGGTTTTCAAGATTTTGGTGTAAAAAATCAAAAAAATTCATCTGGGTTTTCAAGATTTTGAGGTGGAAAAATGGTAATGGAAGTTGTGCATGAGGATATGGGGGAAGGCACCATGCAATGTATAAACCATCCATACAAAAACAGTACCCCAGGTGGGATCTGTGCTTTTTGCCTTCAAGAAAAGTTAGGAAAGCTTGTTTCTTCTTCATTCCCTCTACCTGTTTTCCCTTCTTCATCTTCTTCATCTTCTTCTCCTTCATTCAGATCTGACTTTAGTGGTAGCACCACCACCACCGCCACCACCGCCACCTCCGCCGCCGCCGCCCTTCAAATCCGCCACCTTGCTTCTTCATCTTCTTCTCAAAGTGGAAACAATGATTGCAAATACCATGGTACTTACTACACTAAAAGGTCAAAATTGCCATTTGTGTTGACACACAAGCAAAAGAAGAAAAAGGATGGAGTTGTACCTACAACTCATGACTCAACCAACATTAATTTCAAAAGAAGCAAATCCACTACAACCCCAAGAAGAAAAGGTATGCATTTCTTGGATGAAAACTCTTCTGATGATTATAGCCCTCATCACAAAAGAAGATTCTGGTCATTTCTTTACTTGTCAAAGCATTCTTCCACTGTTAAGAAAAATGATACCCCTACTAATAAACACTATAAAGATTTGAATTTTACACCAACCACACCTACTACTGCGTGTAATAACACTGTGGGGCCCTCATCTTTGAAAAAAAGGGAAGATTTTGTGGTGGTGGAAGAAAATGGTAGTCCTAATGAAGCTACATTTGATAGAAAGGTTTCAAGATCTAGATCTGTTGGTTGTGGTAGTAGAAGCTTTTCAGGTGATTTCTTTGAGAGAATTTCAACTGGCTTTGGTGATTGTACTCTCAGAAGAGTTGAGTCTCAAAGAGAAGGGAAGCCTAAAGTACAATCAATTCAAAGGAACAATGGTAGTAGTAATGGTCAAGATTGCATTAAGGAAAGAGTTAGATGTGGTGGGATTTTTAGTGGTTTTATTATCACTTCGTCTTCTTCGTCATCGTCTTCGTCTTCGTATTGGGTTTCGACTACGGCTGAGGATAGTAATGTGAATGGTAAATCATTGTCTGCAACTCATGGGAGGAGTAAAAGTTGGGGATGGGCATTGGCAAGTCCAATGAGAGCTTTTTCAAAGCCTTCTTCTTTCAAAAGGGATGCTAATAATTCAAGTAAGAATTCAACTCCTAATTTGGATGCAATTCCTTCTTTGCTGGCTGTTAGTGGCTGAATGAGAATGAAGAAATGTTTTTCCTTAGATTTATTGAGTGAATTAGATGATGATAATACTATAAATTTTTGCATTCTTGGTTGATGTTTCAATTTGTTGTTTACTCTGTTTTTGAATCATTGTTGATGTTAATGTTGTTAATTTGTTTATTGTAGTTTAAGTTTGATTTATATGGGTAGAGTTTGACCATATTCAGGTTGTGTTACATTTGTATTTTGATGTGATATGTGTATGAGATTGATGATGAAAGATTGGGGAATAAATAAATTTATATGGTTTTCTTTTTTTTTATGATTATTTAGTAGTGTAAATTTGGCCATGGGACAAATAATTTTGTTACTTTATTTTACTCCACATTGGATGAAGATCTACATTCTACAAATTATTCTTGTGGCAACTTTTGGAGAAGAATTGTCTTTTCTCTGTGTAATAACTGTGTGAATACTCATGTTTTATCCACAATTAACAATTTGTTAAGAGAGTATATTAAAAAGTTTGAAGTGAATGGTGAAATTGCAATTTTAGTCCGTTAACTTTTGCTTCTCAACCAACATCGGTCCTTCATTTTGGGTTTGGATACGGCACATTTGGTCTTATTTTTTACAAATTTAATTCCTATCTTTTGGTCAGTTCTCAACTTCGTAGTTTCGGTCCCCTATCTTTTAGAGTAAATAAAATTACCAGTATGTTCAATGTATTAAGTAGGATACAAGATATTTTGCAAGTGTGGCTTGTAAATAAACAAATTTTCATATTCAAGCAACTCTTTATAAAATTTAAAAATAGAGCATTAAAATTGATTATGAAAGAATTAAACTTGTAACTCAAAAGACAAGATCAGATTTATTGAGCCCAAAAGAGAAAAGACCAAATCTATTATAGTTAGGACCATTTTTCTCATGGTATAAAAGTTAGCTGAAAAACATGCAATTTTGACAAAATCAATGGGTTTCATCTTTTGCTTTCTAACTAGAACATTTCTTAAAAAGATTGTTGATATGATTGCTACTTTATGCATGAATTTCTAATAACTTTTCATGCAAAAGATTGGGAATTTGGGGTTAGATCCACATGATGTCTCTATCTAGGAGTTTTTCTAGTTTATGTGTTGCCATTTAATATTGGCCAAAGACTAAAATAAAGAGTGATTTCACATGTCACTAGCTGAACATGTGCAAGGTCCCATTACCTTTGTCTAATCATTGTGAAAAAAGACACAAAAATGAAGAAGCAGAAGAAGAATCCTTAAGTATAGAGTCAAAGAGTTGCACATGCATTTTAGGTAGGGCAAACACACATTTGAATGGTCTTAATCTATAATCAAGAGGAATCCAAGATTATTTTGGCATTGCCTAAGCTTAGCTGTTCCAAAGAAGAGGCTCGAGGTGCGGGTCGGCATAGCTGAAATGTGACATGTAAGTTTTAAAGTTTAAGTTGCACCAAATTTAACGATAAATTTTAGCACAAAATCACGAGTTAGGTCCCACATTAGATGTCAGATTCAAGGTTACGAGTTCGATTCCTACTCAACGTAATTGTTGGTCTTCGTCTGATAACAATTGCTCTTGTGCCGCACCGTCAAATCATGGCCATTGAGTTGTGTTGAAAATTAAAAAAAAAAAAATTTGAATTGTGACATTATTATAAGCTATAGTTTGGAGCACGACAACGAATGTATAGGAAGCCCTTATCACAACATGGAAATTCAGAAACTATGCTTAATGCTATATTTTGGGTTATTTTCACTTATACCCCCGGAACTACTGCTATTTGGCAGTCACCCCCAAAACTTCTTGCCTTTTGCAGTCACACCCCTACCGTTATTTGACCATTCATTCCACCATGAAAAAATAATCAAATGTCAAAATTACACTCTAACGGCCATTGACACTAATGTTTTGTATGGTTTATGTTCAGAAACGGTGAAACTCAGAACTTTTACTCTTTTATGTGACTTATCAAGTTGAACTTTACGCATTTATTGTGTTTTAAAGCTTTTTAATAGTAACATACACAGTGTTATATATTTTAATTTTTTCTTTTAAATTTTTGTTGAAATAAATTAATTCAATTATTTATTGTAATTTTTTAAAATTTGTCTGGTCAACTGTACCAATAAATAAAAAATCATAGGATGAAGATAATATTGATTTTGGTATTTTTATGTATTCGAAAATATTAAGTATGGTGCTATTGCATATAATGCTTTTATTTTTTCATGCTTTGGTTATAGTTTTCATGCATAGATTCAACATCGTCGTCCGAGATATTGGATTAGAAACATGGAATGAATAAGCTTGTGTTTTGTATTGATTTTTTTTTTTTGACAAAATTGCAATATAAATAAAGCAATATTCAGTATTTCATAGTTAATATTATTAGAATCAATTCAACTAGTTGTTATAGGGTAATTTTTACATTTGATTACTTTGTCACAATTTTTTACGGTGGAATGGATGGCCAAATAATGAAAGGTGTGTGACTGTAAAAAATGAGAAGTTTTGGCGGTAACTGTCAAATTAACAAAAGTACATCTGCACATAGTATTAAATAAAAATTCAACATGAACATAGAAAAAAAATGTTAAAATATAAGTCATACTAAAGGTACCTCTTTTCTAATAATGAAAATTTCATAACAAACCTTTATTATTGGTAAATTGCAGACAAAACCCATGATGGTTTTAATTAGACTGAGTGCAGAAAAGTAGAAACTGTGATAGAGACTTGTGAGAGATAATAGGACAGAGATGCAAAAAGACATGAAATAAAAGACTGTCTTGGGAAGCTCCATGAATGGAGCAAAAAAGGATTTGTACTTTTCTCAACCCCACAAAACTTAGATATGATTCACATGAAGAAGGGATTCGATTTCATCATGAGGAGCCCTGAAATTATAGGTATATTTTATTTATTTATTTATTTATTTTTGGGTTATTTCTATTATTATGGTAAATTATTTTGCATTACTGGGGAATTTTTGTAATAAACGACCACAACTAAACTAACAATTAAAGGTAACCTGCATCATAGAAAATAAGTGAATAGTAAATTATCTCCATGTATTATTTTATTTTAAATAGACAGTTTAACTTTATGTAATAAATAAAAGGATAAAATACGTATGTTCCTCTTAATTTTTAAATTTTTGTAAGGGGGATAAAATGCCCATTATGCAATATCTCAGAGAGTTAAAGTGTCCATTTACGCATATTACATGGTGATAAATTGTCTATTTACGCATCTCACAGGGGAAGGGGGTAAAGTGAGTTAAATATGTTGTCAAGAGTAATGTTAAATTGGTCATTTTTATATGAAACTGAAGTCTCAATCGTATTATAGAGTGTGTGTTCGACTCCTCCACTAGCAAGGAGGTAAACAGCTTATTATTTCATATCACATGAAAGTAAATTCCTCATTATTTTATTTCACAGATATGTAAATTGCCCATTACATATCACATGTAGTTAACTTGCCAAAACCCCCATAGAAGTCTAGAAAACAGAGGATGGTAAAGAATTGATATCTAGGGTAACATACGGATACCTTTACAAGGTAAGGTCAAATTATAAAAATTTCCTTCACACATTGGATATCAGGATTTTTTTTTTCCAGGTTTATCATTATCTTAGAATTAGCACATTATCCCTGAGAAGTTCCAATTTTACCCTTCGAAGATAATTTATAATGTTTGTAACATCTTATAAAATTTAAAATCTTGGGTATTAATTATAATATCTTTTAAATTATAAAACTAAAAATTAAATATTTACCAAAAAAAGTTTATAAAATCATAACCTACAGTCCTGCACATAAGTTTCAATAAATATTTAAATTATATATTATTGACATATTTATTTAAAATTTAATTTTATAGTAATAAATAAACTAGAATTTCAATAATAACATGTCACAAATATAAATATTTATTTACATATTTAATTAATCAAAATAATTTTTAATGATTATAAAATTAACTTTGTAATAACAAAAAATTATTTACACATTCAATTAAATATAAATATTCCTTTTACGATTATAATAGTAAACTTTTATAATAGTAAACTTCAACTAAATTTATTAAAACATCATAAAAATAAATTTATTTAATTTAATGTGTAAATTTTATATCTATAAAATATTTTTATTAAAATTCTATATGATTTTTTTATGATGGAACTTAATTTTTTAATAAATAAAATATATTTTTAATATTTATTGGAATTTTTACAATTTTATAATTTATGAGATATTATAAATAGAAATACACAAGTTTAAAATTTTATAATCCTTTAGGAACAAAATTGAAACTTTGAGAGGTAAGTGATAATTGTAGAACAGTGACAAATTTGAGGAAGATTTTTCGTAATATTCATCTTATATTTTGACATTATCTTATAGGCTATCTGAAATTTACCGTTTATTATTATATTAAAAAATAAACGGATGCACGCGTTTTAGCAACAATGACTGGTTCAATTGGCAAGAATTAAAAGATCACTTTTATTTAAAAAAAAAAAACAAATGTTTAAATCTATTATCAGTAGTGTACATGTTTTGTTCCTGGGTGATCACTTCTATCACCTAAATTGTTTGTATTGTATTTCCACTCAAAAAATAAATAAATAAATTGTTTGTATTGAAATTATGTGCTCAAAGGGTCTACTTAAGTCAATTTGATTAATTTATTGTTTTGCGATTTTGAGTTATTATACATATTCCATAAGACTCCTTCGGGATTTCTAAATTACTAGAATTCAGTAGAACTCCCAACAATTTTATCCTTTTATCGAAATATGTCGACATCACCTAATAAATATGAATAGTTGTAAGTATTATTAATAGCTATTAAAACTACTCATTCAATCATTCTACAAAAGTGTACTTGTGGCCCTAAATCTTGAGGAATAATTACTCAAATTATCCATGATGTTTATCGTAATTATACTGATAACCCTTCATTTTTGGAAAAATACACAAACCACACGAGATATTAAATTTATTACATCTACCCCTTCACGATGTTAATTTTTGATAGGGTATGCCGACATCATCGAAAAACTTTTGATGTGAAGAAGGGTGAAATTGAGTTAAATGAAGTACGAATGAAATCGATGAAAAAATAGGTGAAATCGTTGGAGAAACAAGTGAAATTGATTTGCCACCCTTAATGTTTCTAATATTTTAGATAATACTCAGCGGTATTTCTAGAATTCAAACTTTCTATTAATGAAATTAATGTCGTAAGAAGGTAATTATAATAATTTTAATACCTCAATGGTAGAGGTCTGACAGTGTAATTACACTAAACAGTAGTTTGAATAATTTTAAAATGTTTTACACTTTTGGTCATGCTTTTTCTCTTTTAATCCAATTTAAGATCAAATGTACAAAAATTAGGACCAATTATGCAAAGAAAAAAATCAGTTAAAAAATCGGATGAAAAAAGGGAAATTAGGACCAACCATAAATTATTTCAGTTAAAAAAATACAATTCTATCCTCAAAATTATTTTGAGAATAAGTTTAGATTGGTTTTAACGGATCTAAGAAGCTTATACCATTTCTTTTTAGAAGTTTGAGCATAAGGTAGCTTATACCATTTCTTTTTAGAAGTTTGAGCATAAGGTAAATTAGTACCTACCCCGAAGGATTTAATCCAACCAAGTACTAAATGAATGCCAAGTGAACATGTCAAATTCTAAAACATTAAAAGTTTGGACAAAACTGTTGGCTGTGATTGTATCATTTAATACCAAATTTTTACTATTATACAAAATTGATATATCATTTATGTGCAGTGGAGGTGAGTTATTTAGGTGATTGTTTTGGAAGAACATTAATACTATGTCATCAGTACTTGCTTGTCTGTAGACATTAGAATGATCAATTTGCACATGCTATGACTGATTCAATTGTCAGGGGCAGATTCCACCAAATTAAAACAGCATTTGTCATAGGGGTTTTTGACACTTTTGCACTTAGAAAATATATGATTTTGACTTTTTGCATTTTGACTTTAAAGTTTTGACACTTTATATATATACCTTAGAAATACAATATATTTGACACTTTAGTGTGTGTTATATTAAAAAAATTTGTATAGTGAAAGGGTATAATAGTCAATTTTGAATTTTTTTTTGGCACTTTGCATCATACAAATATAAAAATATCGGAACTTTGCACCCTGAAAATAATTTTTTTTTTGACTTTCCACCCCAACATAAACTTTTGGTACATTTTTATTTTAATAAAATTACTAAGCTATTAGTAATTAGGTAAGAACTCTTTCTTCTTTTTTGTAATTCCTAAGTTTGACATGCTAGTAGATAATAATTATATATTGTAGAGTATGTCGAGGAGAATTTTTTTGGAAAAAAAACAAAATAAAATTTGTATCTATTATACAATTTTGTGTGATTATTACAGTTCATGCAAATCAGTATCTATTTAAGGACACAATGTATATATAATTGCAACAGAAAAATTGAGTATTTTTGTGATTGAACTCGAAATAATTTTTTTTCCCTATGTTTGATTGTTATGCATTAAAAATGACTATTTTATCTCTCACCTGACTATATTCAAGGACTTTTTTTAAAAGGAAATCATTAGGGTGAAAAATGCCAAAAAAAATGTATTTTTAAGGTCCAAAGTGCCAAACTTTTTGAATTAGGTGGATTGTTCTGGTTTTTTGCACTTTGCACCCCCGTAACATTGGAAATAAGCACTTTGCACCCTCGAAACTTAGATTTAGCACTTTGCACCCTCAAAATATGAAAAATACAGCACTTTGCACCCTCTTTTATTTTCAAGCAAAAACTCAAGGGCAAAATAAGTAATTCAATTATAAATCTTTGGCACTTGGCACCCCCAAAACTTGAGATATTGGCACTTTGCACCCCCAAAATAAAATTAGCGCTTATCACCTTCGAATTAAGAACAAATCAGCAACTTGCACCCTCGAACAACAATAAATTGACAGTTTGTACCCCGAAACACAAAATTAACACTTAACACCCTCAAATTAAAAAAAAAAACTCAAACCCCTCATTTTCTCCGACAAAGTCGACCATCGGGGTGAAAAAGATCTAAGGCAAAGTTGAACTTACTAATGTTTACTTATTCAATTGTTTTGCATAGCATGTTTAATATAACAAATTAATTAATTTGTTATATGATATAATCATTCCAAATTCATGGTATTTAATTTTATATATGTATATAAATGTAGGTTGTTCAATCGGATCGGAAACTTACCTATTTTGCCTTAGATTTTTTTCACCCCGATGGTCAGCTTTGTCCGAAAAAATTAGGGGTTTGAGTTTTTTTTTTTTTAATTTGAGGGTATCAAGTGTTAATTATGTATTTCAGGGTGCAAAGTGTCCATTTATTGGGTGCAAGTTGCTAATTTGTTCTTAATTCGAGGGTGATAAGTGTTAATTTTATTTTGGAGGTGCAAAGTGCAAATTTCTCAAGTTTTTGGGGTGCAAAGTGCCAAAGATTTATAATAAAATTACCTATTTTGCTCTTGAGTTTTTTACTAATATAAAAAAGGGTGCAAAGTGTTGCATTTTTCATATTTTGAGGGTGCAAAGTGTTAAATCTAAGTTTCGAAGGTGCAAAGTACCTATTTCCTATATTTCGGGGATGCAAAGTGCAAAAAATCCGGATTGTTCCAAATTTTATATTTACAGGATTCAAAGTGCTAACATCTTATAGTTGTAGGGTGTAAAGAGTCAAATTTATAATTTCAGGGTACAAAGTACCCAAAAAAATCGAAAGTGACTATTATACTTTTTCAATAACAATTTCTCACTAAAACACATACTAGGGCGCAAAGTGCCAAAACTTTTAAATCAAGGTGCAAAGTTCCTTTTGAGTGATTTATTTTTTGGTAAAAAATAGTATAGAGTTGGTAATCCACACCATTTATGCGAGGTTTTGCAATTACTGTTATTGTTAGTTGTAATTAGGAAAAGATATCGTGTAACTTTTATTAGGACGGTCAATAGATCGAGTGGATTTTAATTCGTGTTAGTGTCGAATCCATCCTTTTACTAAGGTTTTTTTTTTTTTAATGATAAACAGATTAGATTATGACATGAATGACTATATGTTTGAAATAGAGTGAGCATGATGTTAATGTCTCTAAATAAGAAAATAAATAAATATTAGATATATTAACAATATTTTGTCATTATGACAAAAAGAAAAGTATACGTACATTGTATAAGTTCATTTTAAATTTATTGTACGAATTTTCTAAATTCAGTATGCAATTAATTTTCATATTAGAAAATGAGATAATTATATTTTTGGTACCGAGCTTTATGTCAATTTTTACTTTTGATATTAAATAAATGCAGGTTAACACATTTGATACGATAATTTAACAAATCGTTTCACATTTGATATCGCTGTTAACTAAATTTGAAATTCATCATCAAATTTATGACATGGCCGTTAAGTCAGTTTTAATTATTGCAAATTTAGTGTCATAACTAATACTAGCTCATAATTCTTCCTTATAACATTTCAGTAGAATCGTCAGCTAGTATAAATTATGACACTAGGTTTGCAATTATTGAAACTGATTTAATGGTTATGTCATTAATTTGATGGTGATTTTCAAATTTAGTTAACTGCGATGCCAAATATAAAACTATTTGTTAAATTATAGTATCGAATATTATTTATTTGTTATAAAAAGTAAATATTAACATAAAAAATTGAATTATAACGTTATAGAACTGCACAAAAATTATTTCACATGGTATTAATTGATAATTACGTTTGTGTTTATATTGCGATCATAATTTGATTTAATATTGCGATGTCTAAATTATAAATTCGATCATTACAAATATGAAGAAACACAATTGCTCATTTCCGACTACAAATAATGTTGATCCCATGGATAAATAATATTTGACAATTTTTCTTGGTTACAAATGAAGTATATCTTCACATAGTTTGAGTCATTAAAAACAGACTCTAAAAAATAAATAATCAGCAAAAATATGAAAGAAATATTGTAATTTATTGCAAAAAAAAATAATTGTTCTTCCAAAGCGTACATAGAAGTTAAAAAGGTGAACTACCATACGATCCAGAAATTGAGAAAACTTTGTGCATGTCAAGGAAAGAACTTCGGGAAAACACTTAGGAAATCAATACAACTGATGCAGGATTTATGAACGCAAGAATACGCAATCGCAACAAGTAAAATAATGATAAGTAGAGTATCGTCTTCACAGGGAATTAATGAGCTAACCTAACTAATTACTAAGGATCACTCTTTTTCTTATCCAAATTAACGAATCTTTGTGTTTACTAAGCAACAATGAAAGTAAAACTAAATTATAAACTGACAAGATTAACTAGGATGATTAAAGCCTAGGATTACAACTTCCTTCAGTGTTAAACTAATTGCTTTTATTTTCCCAATAATTCTATTTCAATTAAGATTTATTGCTAGTTTAGGGCACTTAAGTTTTTACAATTTCTTTCCAGAATATTGTAAAACTAATCTAACCTAATCAAAGAGCTATATTCCTATGCCAATGAAGTTAGGCTAAATTGAATCAAGAAAAGCCCTAATTGTGACTACCTAAGGCAATTAAGTATATTCCTATCTTAATTGCTCAACAAATTACCCAATTCGATGTGGGTGCAATTCGTACAAAGGTTACCCAATCTTTAATCTAAAACCTAATTTCCTCTCCCGATTCAATTAGATTTGTGAAACAATAGTTGGCCAGACTAATGAAATTTAAGCACAAGAATTGGTAAACAATAATCTCAATAAAATAGAATAAGGAAAAATAAACAACAATCAATTTAAACAAAGAATTTCATTGTAATCCTAGATAAGTAAATTTAGTTCCTTGCTAAAACGGAAATAAACTCAAGAATAATCAAAGTCATGATTACAAGAACACAAAAGAGAAAAGAAATTTCAAAGGATGAGAAAAGAGAAGTAGATATGTTTCCCAATCTTCCAGAATTGTCTTCTCCGATATTTTTCCACGCTTCTCGATGATATTTTCTTGTTCTAAGTCTCTCCTCTTGTCAAAAAGTGTTCCAAGATGTCTTTTCTCTCTCTTCCTCCACTTAAATATAAGTTTCCAAGTGAAATTAGGGCACTAGTAGTGAAATTCGCGGAAATCTTGTGCCCCAGCGGATAATTAGTTTCGCCCCAACGGAAGTCTGCTTTGTGATTTCGCTCTAGCGGAGAGATTTTCCGCCCCAGCGAAGAGGCTTCTGTTCGCACATCCAAAAATCAAGAGAAAAATCTGAAAAATTCACAAGAAAATACCAAAATGAATACGTGATTCACCAACGAGAAAAACCAAGTTAAACCGACTGAAAACGATCTAAGATCTCCAGAAATTCATGTCATTCCCCGCAAAAATACATAGAAATTAACTCTATTTTGTAGAGTTAACAACTTCTCAAGATTTAAGTGAATCTTGGTCAAACATTGAATTAACCGATACACCTACTACCATGGACCAACTTGAAAACAACCATGCACGTTCCCTAAGGGAATACCTACACCCAAACCGTACATTCACTCCCTCATGCATCATGTTTCCCGCAAATACCCCGCAAATAGATTTCAAACCTGGATTGATCCAACTCTTACCAACCTTTCATGGCATGGATAGTGAGAATCCTTACTTACACATTAGGAAATTCGAGGAGGTCATCGTCACTTGTAATAGTCAACCCAATGTCGTAGAGTCAATTAGGTTGAAATTCTTCCCTTTCTCCCTTTCTCCCTAAAAGACAAAACAAAAAGTTGGTTGTATTCTTTGAGACCTAGATCTATAGGTACATGGGCAGAAATGACCCAAGCCTTTTTCAACAAATACTTTCCCCAACATAAGACCAACAACCTTAAGAGACAAATCTGTACCTTTAATGAAACTTTATACCAAGCCTGGGAGAGGTTCAAGGAATTGTTGAATATGTGTCAGCACCACGGTTATGAAAATTGGTGTCTTATTAGTTATTTTTATGAGGGACTTACATCTAGGGAGCGTCAATTTATTGAAATGATGTGTAATGGGGAGTTTTTTGAAAAGGATCATGATGGGGCCATAGATTACCTAAATGACATAGCCGAAAAAGCTCACACCTGGACTGGACCTAGTACTACTGATGGTACTATTAGAACAAAAACTAGTGGAATTTACTATCTTAAGGAAGAAGACAACTTTAAAGCACAGGTTGAAGCATTGACTAACAAATTAAAAGCTTTAGAAACAAAAGATAGTAAAAAACATCAATCAGTTGAAAGGGTAGAGTCACGAGATAGTTGTTTCATTTGTGGTGGGGTAGATCATTTAGCTCAAGTATGTCCTACACTTGGTGAGATGAGAGAGGTTTACGAAGAACAATGTAATGCCTTAGGAACATATAGGAAACCTTTTTCACCTTATTCTGAGACGTACAATCCTGGTCGGAGAAATCACCCTAACTTTAGTTGAAAATCCAAGTTACAAGCACCTAGAACTTACCCTGCACCTCAAAATAATGCTCACCAAAATAGGAAACCTTTAAAGGACACACTTCAAGCATTTATTGAGGCACAAAGTAAGACTAATCAAAAGGTAAAAGCCGTAATAACTCAGATTGTGGAAGAGAACAAATAGATAAAAAATCAAATTGGTAAGCTAACTAGTGCTCTTACTATACAAGAACGAGGCAAGTTCCCTTCCCAACCACAGTCAAATCCTAAGGGGCAACATAAGGTAGAATCTTCATAATCACATAACATCAAAGATATCAATGCCATCACCACTCGTAGCGGTAAGGTCATAGAGGGACCAACTTTACCTAGTCCCCCAAACGACCCCCCTAAGGAAGTAGAGCAGAAAGCCTTGATCCATGTTCATTTCCCTCAATCACTGAAAGTGGGAAAAATACCGGAAAATCATGGTGAAATTCTTGAACATTTGAAACAAGTCAAAATTAATTTGCCTTCGTTACATGTTATCAGACAGGTACCTTCATATGCCCAGGTGATTAAGGATCTGTGTATTGTGAAGAAGACACAATGTTAAGCAAACCGAATTTTTGACCGAGCAAGTAAGTGCAGTGGTTGAGCAAAATATACCACCTAAATATAAAGATCCTGGGTGTCCCACAATAACCTGCCAGATTGGTCCACACGAGTTTAGTCAAGCTTTATAGACCTTGGAGCAAGTGTAAACCTTATGCCATACTCAGTTTACTTGCAACTTGGCCTTGGAGATATCAAGCCCACATCTGTTGTTTTGCAACTAGCTGACCGAACAATTTGTAGATCGAAATGAATAGTCGAGGATGTTTTGCTTCAAATTGATAAATTCTATTATCCTGTTGATTTCTTGGTTTTGTATACTCAATCTGTGGTCAATATGGAGTGTAAGATACCACTGATCCTAGGTAGACCTTGCTACAGTAAACACTCTCATCAATTGTAGGAATGGTCTTATGAAGCTTACATTTGGTAATATGACACTGGAAGTCAATGTATTCCATGTTGGGAAGCAACTACAAGATGAAGATGAGTGTCACCTTACATATATGATAGACTCATTGGCGTCAGAAACATTCGAAATGGAAAACTCTAAGCCTTTAGATTATCTCCTTTGTGATTCTAATTTTGATTACTCTCTTAACTCTGTTAATTATTTTAACTCATCTGATATTTTTAATGAAACAAAGGTGAAAGAAAAGAGATTTTGGCATCCACACTTCAAGGATCTACCAAAAGAAAGGAGAAAACCAAAGACATCTTCCGTTCAAACATTGAAAGTGGCTGACAAGTATAACGTTAGGAAGAAATTTGACCCTGGAAAGTTGAGATCAAGATGGACTTGTTCTTTTGTGGTAAAACAAGTCTTTCCCAATGGTTCTGTAGATGGGAGACTTTTTCGTGTGAATGGCAAACAATTAAAGCAAATTGTGGAGGGGGTAGATGAACGTGAGGAGATTTCACTGGCATCTCCTATCTACCATTGATCAGGTTGTATCTTTCCATTATGTACTATAGTTTTATTTTCCCTTTTTCCTTTCTTTTTTGTGTGTTTTGTTTTCCGTTTGTGTGTTTTAAGATCATCTCTAGCTTAACCTACATCATTCAAGTAGTCATTTGTCTCTTGTATTCTCTGCATTCATGTTATAGTGACAATGAGGACATTGTCATATTTAGGTTGGGGGTAGTAGCTTTCCGAGAGAAAAAGATTGCATTTTAAAGAAAGATTAGTTTATTGCTTTTATATTAACAATTCTCTTGAAAATGGGCTATAAGGTATGTATGAATGGATTGATTTGAGATGCTAGATTTGTTTTTTAGGTATGATTTTATCGTGTAAAGTCTTAGTCATTCTTCTATCTTTATTATTAGAAAGTAGCTTCCAAAATAATTTCAAGAGCACATTACTAAGCTTGTGGTAAGATGGATGTTCGATGCATGTAGCCTAGAAATATTCCAAGTTAAAGGTCTTTTTTTCTATACTCACACATCTTTTGTGAGTGAAAGGAGAGGTTGAGAAAACAACTTATAAACTTATATTGCTCTTTTGAATTGGTTAATTGCTATTTAAAGTAACATTCTTAAAGAAAAATAAAAGAGATGGATGATATTAGTCAAGAGTAAAATGTCTTCATGAGCCATGAGGAAAAAAAAAATTTCAAGAGCACATTACTAAGCTTGTGGTAAGATGGATGTTCTATACATGTAGCCTAGAAAATTTTCAAGTTAAAGTTCTTTTTTTCTATACTCACATATCTTTTGTGAGTGAGTGGAGAAGTTGAGAAAACAACTTATGAACTTATATTGCTCTTTTGAATTGGTTAATTGCTATTTAGAGTACCATTCTTAAAGAAAAATAAAAGAGATGGATGATATTGGTCAAGAGTAAAATGTCTTCATGAGCCATGAGAAATAAAAAAGTGAAAAGAAAAAAAAACAGAAAAAAGTGAAAAAAAAAAGAAAAGAAAAAAAAGTGAAAAAAAAAAAAGAAAAGAAAAGAAAAGAAGAAAGAGAAAAGTTCTTAGTTTTCGTCATTATAGAAGACGAATCTTTACTCTAAAGTATGTATTAGCCAATTGAAATCCTGAAGCTAAATTGTGAAAGAATGTGACCTCTAGATAGTTATGTTTCCTATCTTTGGATCAATGTTTGTTTGTATGCTTGTCCGTAAAAATATTGCCTATTTCTTTGAGTGATTATCTGTTTTCCAACTCCATAAGTGAAATCCTTGTCTTAAAATTTTTAAACACTTTACCCTTGAGGAAATGGAGTTGATACTTTACTTGGTAAATTTTTGAAAGCTATGTGTATTGTGGTTTGTGGTATGAAGGTTTTGGCTTAGTATTCACACACACACATTTTGGGAGTTATGATCGAACTAATCTTGATAGCGATTCTGATCATTGACTAGCTCTTTGATTGAAGTAGTTGGATAGTTTATCTAATTTCTTCTCAGTTTTGTTCATCATGCTTATATCTTATTTGCGCTTGAATTGCTAGAGACTAGCAATAAGCTGGTTGGGTGTTGTGATTAGTTCTTGAAAATGCACTTAAGTAGTTCTTATTTTCTAAATAAATTAAATGTTAATTTAATATTTTTATGAAATTAATAGAAAAATTGTGATTAGAAAATATTGAGTTTTGATTTATCTTTATAGGAAAATAAAATAAGGACCCCGGAATATTTAGCTTTCCCAAATTATACAAGTATCAAAGGCATGATTTGAAACAAGGAAAGGTTCAAGGAAGTCAATTAGTGCAAGAACAAATAAGGAATCTGCCAGAAATATTGCTGCTACTTCCAAGGACGATAAATCTCGTTAAGAAACTCTTTTTAAGCTGAATTTCGGATATATTGTAGAGGAAAGAGTTAGCTACATTACGGACTTTACGGATCTAAATTTGGAGTTCGGAGCACAAAGATATATATTTTTCAAATATGTCGCGCAGAGCAGAATTTACTATGCGGAAAACCCAATTTCTGTCCTAAAATGATTAGGAAACTTGCATAAGTTCTTTCCATACGAGGAATGAGCATCCTAAACATCTTCCTATTAAATTTCTACCTCCTAAGCATTCTCCTACTTGGATTAGGGCTCTTTAGCACCTATATATAGTCCTAGAATCATACATCTCACACACAATTCTTAGCCTTAGTTACAATTCTCTCTCAAATCATGATCATATTTTCTCTCTAGAACTTGTGATAATGGTTAGCAAATTAGGCTAAGAGTTCTTTGGTGAGATTAGAGATGAACTTATATGCGTAATGATCTTATTTGGATTCGATTCTTCAAGGTTTTGTAAGTTTAATAATTTTGAGTAATTTATTCTTCTTCATCTATTTTCAGCAACACTTATGTTAATACAATTGTTCTATTAGTTTTCATATAAAACTAGTCAAGCTCTTTTTATGTGGAAATCTTTATGATATAATTATATTGATATAATTCTTTCGTTTTATGGGTAGTCTTTTAATGCAATATGCCTTGGTATATAGTATGTTTTCGATTTTTCATAAGATGATATTTTGTGTCAATTCTAAAAGCGAGAAAATTATTTACTCAAATACATTAGAAATCATGTGTTTTTCAATTCTTTATCTTTCAATTGATTGTTTGGGATGTGAAACTTTCAATTAGTAATTTTATGAATCAATATAAACAAGTGAACGAAGCATATAAGAGATTCTTGATATCTTACCGTTTTAATTATCGTATTTTCCAACAACCAAAATTTCACTTTTCTTTAAGTTTTCTTAACATCAAATCGCTTCGTTAATTTAGTTTGTTTATTTATCTCTAAAGCTACTTTGTCTATTAATGGTTTTAGCTTACTTTAGTCATCTCCTCGTGGATACGACCGCCCAATCTATTCTATATCGATCGCTTTGTTTCGACAAGTTTGGGCGTAATCCAATGTTAATGACTAACATGTGATAGACCATTTTTCTCATTTACTGAACAAGCTAGAGAAAATACTTGAATAAAAATAGTCTAATTATAGTAGTTGGAAAGAGTTGGTATTTTATTTGGGAAATTTTGATAATTATAATCATATCCTACTAAGTAATATGAGATAGGGATAATTAAATATATCTTTCTTGACGTTTGATGAAATTAGGGAAACCTCTTGTTGGTCCCAAGTGGTCAGATGAGGTCTAGAGGGGGGGGGGGGGGTTGAATAGACCTCTGAAAATTTTTAATCAAATTTTAACTTTAAAACTGTTGCTCAAACTTAAACAGACTAAGCTGTTACAGAACAATATGTTTACAAGGCTGATCGCGAACAAATCTTTGAACAGCTTTGTTAACCACTAATCTGATAGTTACTTAGCTGATTTTTGGTGAAAATCAGTTTTAATACCATAATACTTGCAGCGAATTTTTGAAGTGTTTTTCACAAGTAAACTTAGTAGTTTGAAAATTTTATCCCCATTTTTGATAAACTCCTTTTTATAAACTTTTCAAACAGTTACCAAAGTGTTTTATGCAATTTTATAAGTATGCAAAAATCAAACACCAGAATTTTTATAGTGGTTATATGGATTTAAATCCTTTAGTCCACTCTTCCAAGTCACTCAGATCTTGGGTTATACTATAATCACAAAGTTTACAGTATACTCTGCTTATGCTTTACAACAAATGATAAGCCACAAGTTCGCAGCAGGAAATCACAAAGAAACTCCTACTCTTCGAAGTAATATCACTCACAAAGATGGATATCTACTTCTCACAACTCTTTCTCTTACAGATTCACTCAGAAAATGTGTATTCTTTTAAACTTCAACGACTTCTGTCAACAAATGACTTCAACAGACGAGTGAGCTGTTCTTGAGCTTTTGAGACTTAGAAAATATTTTGCTTCGAAATCAGTCTCTCAGAAGTTGTTGTGTTATTTTCTCTTCGTCTCTCTCAGCTATTTATACTCACAGTTTGAATTTTGTCCGTTGAAGTGAGACAAAATTCAAATCTCTTGATTTCTGGTCCTTAATTTCCGCGAACGGCTCTCTGCGCAGTGACAGTAGTGTAGACTGTACTTTCTGTCAGGCAGCATTAAATGCACCGAGCTGATACGAATTGTTTCTTCAATCATTTGCCATTAATAACCTCGGACTTCAGCATTTATTACTCCAGTGGCATTTATTACCGTTGGGACGACTTCTTGATCTTTCCACTTGACTGATGAGAGTACACGTCTGATGATGAACAAAGTTGATCTCAAACTTGAAAAAATCTAATTTGAGTCGCCTGATTTACACCAGTCTGATTTCTTCTCTTCAGCAGATCAGTAGTCTGATATGTCTTCTTACTTGGTCAAAATTCTTCTAAGGGATTACGACTAAGTTGTCTTTACTTAGCTGATATGAAGTTTTGGAAATCATCAAAACCTCCCTTAACTAATTAAATTCAGTGCACTCCATCTTCATCTTTATCCAACAATTTCCCCCTTTTTGATGATGACAAAACTTCAGCTTGGTACTCGTTTACCTGTACTAAAGTTTTGATCCTCAAAGTTTTCTGAGATAGAAAAAATGTTGGAAACAGAACTTGAACTTTTATTGATAATATGAAGTTTATTACAAGTACAATTCTGTTCAGATAAGATGTCTGTCAGAAAATAAAGAAAAACTGATTACAAACAGATTTATCTTATTTTAATCATCAGCTTCTTCACTTCCTTCAACTTCTTCATAATATTCATATGAAGATTCTTCATCTTCATTTTCTTCTTCACCTTCTTCATCAGCTTCATCATCTAGGAGCAGATTTGACTTAGCAGCCTCCATCTTTTCTTTGATTTCTTGCTCTTTGTCTATCTCGTCCATTTTCCTCTTAATTCTTTCTTCATCTTTGTACTTGGTGAAAGGCTAAGATTTTTCTTCAGAAGGTTCCTTGGAATCAGCTTCTTCACTTCCTTCAACTTCTTCATAATATTCATATGAAGATTCTTCATCTTCATCTTCTTCTTCACCTTCTTCATCAGCTTCATCATCTAGGAGCAGATTTGACTTAGCAGCCTCCATCTTTTCTTTGATTTCTTGCTCTTTGTCTATCTCGTCCATTTTCCTCTTAATTCTTTCTTCATCTTTGTACTTGGTGAAAGGCTAAGATTTTTCTTCAGAAGGTTCCTTGGATGCAGCTTTTTCTTCATCAGTCTTGGCCTTTTCTTTGGGTTCTTCAGCAGATTCCTCTTTGCCATCAGCCGTTCCAACTGCACCAGACTTCTTGGTATCATCAGACTTCTTGTTTTCAGCAGCAGCAGCTTCCTCAGCTTTTTCTTCAACTACTTGACTGTTGTCAGCAGCAGCTTGAAGAGTTGGCTCTTCCCTTTTCTCTTCCCCCTTTTTGTC
This sequence comes from Penstemon barbatus, assembly GCA_003313485.2. Classification (NCBI taxonomy): domain Eukaryota; kingdom Viridiplantae; phylum Streptophyta; class Magnoliopsida; order Lamiales; family Plantaginaceae; genus Penstemon; species Penstemon barbatus. The sequence goes on along the minus strand of CM064884.1, from coordinate 30,352,644 downwards.
ATCATCAGGGTTGATAGGAGGGTTGAGTGCAACAGGCTGAATCTTCAGGGCAGCATACAAGACTCTGATGTTCTGATTAACCAAATCATGGCTGGCAGTGAGATGATTGAGAGAGGTGGTGATGATATCATTCTGATCATTCAGACAGTCAATGTTGAGTTGCATAGTGGCAAGTTCCTTGTGAATAGCATCTCCAGCTAGATGCACGTCTTGCAATAATGCCACATTAGTTGCCTTCTCCTCTTCACTGACCTTGATGAAGGTTTCTGTCAGATTAGCAATATTGTCTTCTCCTCTTTTTAGAGCAGTATGAAGATGATTCACATCTGCCTTGATGTCTTCAATGTTTCTGTTCATATCCAGCACACTTCTCTTCAAAGTGCTGTCATCAGGCAGTGGGAAGTTGTCAACAGCATCCTTTACTATTGTTGCAGTGGATTTCTGCATTTGCTCAGGTTGTAGCTTGTTGGATTCTTCCAAGGCTTGCTGCATTTTCTCCAGCTGTACTTTGTTCCTTTCTTCCATTTCTTTTAGGGTGTTCTCTAGCAGCATTTGGAAGGCTTCCATCAGTGATGATTGCATATCAGCTGATGAAGCAGAAGGATCAGCAGTCTGGTCATCTTCAGTTTCCTGGTGGACAGGTGCATCTTGTAAATCAGTCTCCTTATCAGCAGTTGACTCCTTAGCTTTCCACTCAATTGCTAAGGGTTCTTTATCAGTACCAGGCTGATCAGTGACGTCTTCAAAGATCTTATCTATGATCTTGCCATCATTAGTAAAGAATGTTGTTTGACGAATCTTTCTTACAACAGGCCACAACTTTGGAGCAGGATTCTTTACCTTAGGCACTTCATGATATTCTCTCAGTTCTTTGCCAAAAGTAATCTGTTGAACGCCAGGCATGGATGGCAGATCACTTGGCGAGCCTTGTTCATATCTGGATTTATCAGCCCAATTCTGCAAGGATGTTAGAACAGCGATTTGCACAGCTCGTTCTATTGGATCATCAGACTTTCTTCTTTTAGCTGGCAAAGTGTTAGAGATGATTTTTGCCTCTTGAGTGGCAAACTCATGGGCATACATGTGCATCCTATCTCTAACAAAATAAGGATCCAAGGCCTTGGTGATGGAAGAAGTTTGCAGCCAACTTAGAACCCATTTTTCTTCATCAGCAAACTCTCCCCAGCTTTGGATCTCTTCCATTGATCTGTTCACTCTGTACTCTCTCCATTTGATGTATCTTTTCTTCTCATGAGTGAACAGAGTCTTCAGCATCAGGTTCTTGTCAAAATAGGCCAATGCCTTCTCAAATCTATTGAAAATAGAAGAATCCGAGTTTATGATTTCAAAGGCTCTTCTAACCTCAAATTTCTTCTTTTCCTTCACCATGCCAGCAGACATCTTCTTTTTGGCCAGTAAAGATTCACCAATCTTTACTCCTCCTGCAATTTCAGGACCATGAGCATCCTTCTGTCTGAGCTCAATGACAGCAGCTAACTCAGCATCCTAAACAGCTTTGCGTTCTGCTTCAGATAACTTCCTTCTCTGCTCATCTTTTTCCGCCTGAATTTTGCTGAGTTCCATGACCCTCTGTTCCTCCTGTTCATCTCTCTTTCTCTGCTCAGCCTCTTCTCTCTTCTTCTTATCAGCAGCAGAGATCTTTTTCTTTTTGATGATGATTTTTCTTTTCCCTTTTCTCTTATCAGCAGGGGTAGGTTCAGGAACGGGTCCAGCAGATGCAAGAGGTGCAACTGCTATTGGATTGATGATCTGCACTTCAGGATCATCAAGGGGTCGAGCAACCCCAGCTGTTGGTGCTGTTGAAGTAGTATGTTCTTCAGCAGCTTTCTCCTTAGCAGACTTCTCTTCGACACCAGCAGGCCTATCTGCTGATGGAGGACTTTCTCTAACCAAAGTTGACAGCTCAGTAGGAGAATCAATGAAAGTCATTCTCTTCCTGATTGTCTTCTTTGATCTTCCTCCTTGAACAGGTTTGGAAGCACCTGTATCTATGAGTTGACTCCATGTTCTGCGAGCAACGTTCTCATCAGGTTCAGTAGAAACAGTTCTTGAAGGGGAGGCAGGAGACATGTTTCTTATCTCTGCAATTGTCTGATCTATGATCGGATCAGCAACCTTCTTTTCACCAGGCTCTTCTGTTCTGGCTTCAACAGCTGGCTGGGCTGTTTGAATAGAAGTCTTTGTCTTTTTCTTCCGAGCCACCTCATTTGGCTCATCAGCCTTCTTCTTTTTAGCCTGAACAGCAGACTGAGCTGTCTTCTTCTGCTTTTTGGCAGGAACCTTTTCCTTAGGTTCCTCCTCTTCTTCTTCAATTTTTCTCTTCATAACAGGCACATATATGGCCATTGCCTTGGCGTTGTGGATTTCTTTTCCATTAGTCATTCCACAGCCCATAATTGAAAACAGATAACTCAGGGTAATCCTGTGGTTAGTCTGCTTTCCCTTCTTCTCGTGGAAATGAGCAAAGATGCACCAGATAACAACAGACCAATTTACCTCTAAGCCATAGTAAATTGCCAGCATGATACAGTACCTCTTCATGGTTACTGCATCCAGAGAAAATGTACAGTTTTCTATCAGCTTAGAGACCATATCAGCCATGCGCTGATATTCGTCCTTTAGCTGTTTCTTCTTGATGTTCCCTGTCAAAATTTCTCCTTCTCTTTGGCACAGATTGCCCAGAAGTCTTGAAGCTTTTCCTCCGCCAAAGTAACTACATCATGTCGTCCTTGATTTGATAAACCAAATTTCTCGTGCAACAGAGCAGGAGTAATGGTGATGGCCTTTCCTCCAACGGTTGCTGTGATTTCCAGTTTGTCAAAGTCAACCTCAGCAGTTTTGTAGTATTCCAAGACTTGATCTGTCCAGATTATGTCTTCGTGACATTCCATGAAATTTACCAGTGATGCGGCTTTGAATTTTTCCAGTAATTGCTTCATCACATCGGTGCTTGACTGGTAGTATGCATCATAGATCAGATACATTCCTTCGGCCTTAGCTTCTTGAGCAGAACCCATTTTGATTCTGTGCAAAGTTAGTGAAACAAAGAGAATTTGCAGAAAGATAGAAGACAAATTTTCTCACAAGAGCTCTTGAATATTTTGTGTGCGTAAAGAACAACAAGTCTGATCAGATCTGAATTTATAGAGTTAGGGTTTTTCGGTACGTTTATGTCAGTTCTGATCGTGCGGGCGTCAGTTACACGATTCAAATTTCAAAAAGCATTTAATGACAGGCGGGAATGCGAAGCGCCATATCATATTTGTAAAAGCGTGTTTTAAATAAAACGTTTTGAACATACACATCTTTTACTTAACTGATCAGACGAGTAAACTAAAATACTTATCTGATGGGACTTCCGTCCTGATGACAGATTGTTATCAGTGAAAGCCAATAACTGATAACCTTCCTCGGCTGTTTGTCAATCCAGCTAGATAATTAATCTTCAATCTTCAAGACTTTAATCTTCTGATGAAAACATAACTTCAACTAACTTTCATCAACAAATTTCATCTTTTAATCAGAAGTACCGCTAGTCTTACACGTTCCCCCTAACTTTAAGAATCCATAAGTTAACTAGTCTGTTGAGAGTTAATCCTTGAAGATAATATGATGTGTGAGCTGATGAACTTCAGTCTTCTGATGAGTTCCCCTCCAGCTTATGCATCCAATTTTAGTAGACCTAGTTCAACTCTTAGAGTTGAAAACCTTGTCTCACTTAGAGGTTTTGTGAAGATGTCAACAATTCGATTTTCAGTGAAAACATATTCTATCATGACATTTCCTTTCTCCACATGATCTCTGATGAAGTGATGTTTGATCTCAATATGTTTAGTCCTTGAATGACTTGTAGTGTTTTGAGTAAGACTGATTGCACTTGTATTATCACAGTAGATGGGTATGCCACTGATTTTGATGTTGTAATCTTCTAGTTGATGCTTCAACCATAAAATCTGTGCACAGCAAGCTCCAGCAGCTATGTATTCAGCTTCAGCAGTAGATATAGATACTGAAGTCTGTTTCTTACTCATCCAAGAGATCATACGACTACCTAAGAACTGACAGGCACCTGTTGTGCTTTTTCTGTCAATCTTACAGCCAGCAAGGTCAGAATCTGAATATCCAATAAGCTCAAATCCAGATTCTCTAGGGTACCACAATCCCAATTCTTCAGTGCCTTTAAGATATTTGAGTATTCTTTTGGCAGCTAAGAGATGAGATTCCTTAGGATTTGATGGATATCTCGCACAAACCCCAATATAGTACATGATATCAGGTTTGCAAGCTGTTAAGTACAACAGTGACCCAATAATTCCTCTGTACTTGGTTATGTCTACTGATTTGTCATCCTCATCTTTATCCAAACGAAGACTAGTAGACATTGGAATATTGGCAGTAGAGCTAGTTTCCATACCAAATTTCTTGAACAGATCATTTGTGTATTTTGCTTGGCTGATGAATATTCCATCAGGCAACTGTCTTACTTGCAAGCCAAGAAAATAGTTAAGTTCTCCCATCATGCTCATTTCAAACTTGTTCTGCATCAGCTTTGAGAACTTATCACACATCTGTTGATTTGTTGAACCAAAGATGATGTCGTCCACATATATTTGCACAAGTAATATATGATTTTCCCATTCAATAGTGAACAATGTCTTGTCTACCTTACCTTTGCGAAATCCTTTTATTAAAAGAAAATCAGATAGGGTATCATACCATGCTCTTGGAGCCTGTTTCAGTCCATAGAGTTTTTTTTTTCAGACGATACACTTTGTCTTCTTCTTGATAAGCTTCAAATCCAGTTGGTTGTTCAACATAAACTTCTTCTTGCAATTCTCCATTGAGAAAAACTGATTTCACATCCATTTGATAGACTGTGAAATTCTTGTGAGCAGCATAGGCAAGAAAGAGTCTGATTGCCTCTAGTCTTGCTACTGGTGCAAAAGTTTCATCAAAGTCAATACCTTCTTCTTGACAATAACTTTTGGCAACTAATCTTGCTTTATTTCTGGTGACAACACCATCTTCATTCATTTTATTTCTGAAAACCCATTTAGTGCCAATTACCCTTTGATGACTTGGTCTAGGAACTAAGTACCAGACTTCATTTCTTTCAAATTGATTTAGCTCTTCTTGCATGGCTTCAATCCAGTTTGAATCACTAAGAGCTTCTTCAATCTTTTTAGGCTCTATTTGAGATAGAAAGCTGACGAACATTGCTTCACTTGCAGCAGCTCTCCTTGTTTTCACTCTATCCAAAGGATCACCAATCACCAGCTCTGGTGGGTGATTCTTGAGCCATCTAACATCAGGTTGCAAGTCGTAATATTGTCCTCTGTTTTGATCTTGCAACACTACTGTTGGAGTTCCAGTAGTAGTCTGTTGAACAGTCTTTGGTCTGTCAGCTGTTTGCAACTCTTCTGTTAGACAATCAGCATTGTGATTTTAAACAGCACTTGAGTTAGCAGCTGAGTTGAGATCAGGTAGTATGATGGGAACATATTCTTCATTCTTTTCAACATTCAATTTCTGAAAATCAGTAGACAGGTTTTGATCAGTACATTGATTCTTTTCAGAAGATTGATTAGGCTCATCAAATACTACATGAATGGATTTTCTACAAGTAAAGTTCTTTTGTTAAAGACTCTATATGCTTTACTAACAGTAGAGTATCCTACAAATACTGCTTCATCAGCCTTTTCTGCAAAAGTAGTAAGGTGATTTTTCCCATTATTTAAAACAAAGCATTTACAACCAAAAATTCTAAAGTAATGAATGTTTGGCTTCCTGTTGTTCCAAACTTCATATGGAGTCTTGTTTTGGTGCTTGTTGATCATGCATCTGTTTTGGGTACAACATGCTGTATTTGTTGCTTCTGCCCAAAATCTTTGAGGCAGCTTTGCTTCAGCTATCATGGTTCTGGTATCTTCTTTCAGAGTTCTGTTTCTCTTTTCAGCAACTCCGTTCTGTTGAGGGGTTCTGGCAGCAGAGTACTCATGGCTAATTCCTCTGGCATTACAATACTCTTCAACAGTAGAGTTTGTAAATTCAGTCCCTCTATCTAATCTGATCTTTAGTATCTTCATACTCTTTTTGTTCTGAATTTGCTCCATCAGATTTGTAAGATGCTCCTTGGTTTCACTTTTCTTCTTCATGAAAATCACCCAAGTGTATCTTGAATAATCATCCATAACAGCTAGGCAGTATTTCTTTCCTCCATTGCTGATTGGATCAATGGGTCCAAATAAGTCCATGTGTAGCAGCTCCAAGATCCTTCCAGATGATTGGTGCTTTTTGCTTTTGAATGATGACTTGATTTGTTTACCCTTCCGACATGCGTCACAAAGCTTGTCTTTGCTCATGACTATCTTTGGAATTCCTTCTACCAGATCATTCTTGATGAGTCTGTTGATGGTCTTGAAATTCACATGATTCATTCTTTTGTGCCACATCCAACCGACTTCACTTGGTGTTGATACCACCAAACAAATACTTGAATTCTTGTCAACATAATTTCAGTCCACTGTGTAGACATTCCCTTGTCGTCTTCCAGATAAAATAACCTTCTTTGTTCCAATCTGTTCAACGTAGCACTTATCTGTTGAGAAGATGACTGAATATCCTTTGTCACAAAATTGACTTATGCTCAGCAAATTGTATTTGAGGCCTTTAACATAAGAGACGTCAGATATCTCAATGTTGCCTTTGATCAGCTTTCCACTTGCTACAATCTTGCCTTCCTTGCTGTCTCCAAACGTTACATTTGGACCATCCACAGCAACAACATCAGTCAGCTCATGTATGTTTCCACACATGTGTCTTGAACAGCCACTGTCCAAGTACCAAATCTTTTCTACTTTACTCCTACTCCTAGTCCTAACCTACAAAACAAAATAAAATTGTTTTAGGTACCCTTATTGAGAGGGTCCTGAAGGATTAGTTCCACCTTTGACAACCCAAGATGTTGAAGTCTTAGGCTTCTTAGGTTTCTGAGTTTCAACAGGAGTATGAACAGTTTTGCCTTTATCACGTTCATCAGATTTGCCATGTTGTTGATAATCAGCATGATAAGGATAATGTTCATAAGCAGAATAAGATGCATGATAAGCAGGATAAGCATGCATTGGATAAGCAGAATATGGTGCATAGTAAGTTGGAAATTGAGGTGCGTGATACATAGGAGGATATGCAGCAGGTTGCACATAATAAAACTCATTTCCATACCAAGCATTTTAATTTTTCTTGTTTTTATGCTTCTTTGGTTTACTAGATGCTTGCTCATTAACAGACGATTTAGCTTTATCACTAGTCTGATTGGTTTTTGCCTTATCAGAAGACTTCCTAGGACTCTTCTGTTTGGACTTACTAGTCTGTTTTCCTATATTAGGCTCTTTGCTCTTTTTAGCCTTAGGAGTTTTCGTCTCCTTTAACACTTTCTCAGGTGAAGCAGATTTAGTAGTCTGAACATACAAAATGACCTTACTGTTGTCAGCTGATATAAATTTTTCAGTATGGTTCAGTTCTAACTTATCCTGATCTAAAGGTTTTATTCTGTTTACTAGACATGTGAGTTGATGCAACATATGACTTTTCATGAGACTCAATTTTTTTCTCAAGTTCCATGACTTTTCCTTTAAGAACTTCACATTCAGCTTTCAGAGATTCATTTTCTTGCTCAAGCTGTTTATATTCATCTGATTCTTTTGGCTTTTCAGCCTTGAGTTTCAGTGAATTGTTTTTGCTCTCTTAGCAATATCATCTCTTCCTTTTGTAAATGCTTCAGCAATACTGGTATTGTTAAGCATCATTTGTTTAAATGAATTAAATAATTCATTATCAAGATGAGTTACCTCTTCATCCTCCGAGCTATCAGATTCCTTAGCCATCAGGCAGAGAAGAGCAGGACTCTCTTCATCAGAGGACTCTTCATCAGACGTGTATGAATCCGAATCTGATGAGTAGATAGCAGCTAGCTTTTCTGCTTCTGCTACCAGCACCTTGCCTTTTTTATGCTTTATTTCCTTTCTGATTCTCTTTTCTTCTTCTGTATACTTCTCAGCTTTAGGATATGGGCAGTCTCTGAAGAAATGACCCAATTTCCTGCAGTTATAGCACATCATTTTAGATTTATAAGAATCTTTGTCATGAGAAGTAGAAGCAGTGTTAGAAGTAGAAACATTGTTGTATTTGTTCTTCATTTTTCTTTTATAGAACTTCTTGAAGTTGTTCATCAGCAATGCAACGTCTCCAGCGGTATACTCCTTTTTGTTGAGTATTGTGGCTTCATCAGATGAGTCCACATCTTTACTTTTATAGGCTGGTCTTCTGGGATTTTCAGCAGCAACTAGGGCAGCTGTGGGACTTGAAGTTGAGGTTTCTTCAACACCCATTCTTGGCAGTTTATACTCGTATGCCTTGAGTACTGAGAACAACTCGGTGAGTGAGATCTTTTCCAAGTCTCTTGACTCTTCCATAGCTGTCACCTTCATGTTGAACTTTGGAGGTAGAGCCTTCAGCACTCTGACGGTTATCTCCTTATCAGTGAAGATTTTTCCAAGCTTCAGAACTTCATTCAGCGTCCTTGTAAACCCTGTATCCATCTGTTCAATGGTTTCCGCAGATTTATCTTGAAGTTGTCCAGCTTTTCCAGAGCAACACTCAGCTGATGCTCTTTGATAGCGTCGTTTCCTTCGCTCATATCACGAACCTTATCCCACATTTCTTTCGCAGTCTTGTAATGCTTGACTTTGTCAAATCTGTCGTTGTCAAGGGCCTTGGTCATGATAAATTGCCCAACTTTGTCCAGGTTGAACAACTTTATTTCTTCGGCTGTCATTTCGTGTAAATCCTTTTCCACAGTTATATCGACTTCATCAACTTTGATGGTCTTGGTGAATTTGAATGGACCTTTGATTATACATGTGTACATGTTATCATTGTAGGCAGCTAGGAAGATCTCCATTTTGATCTTCCGGTCTACGAAGCTCATACCAGTTATGTGGGGAACATGGCTGATACAGTCCATATTTCAAAAAATTTAATTTTTCAAAAAGATGCTCTTTTGAAAAGTTTGAAAACCTTTGAAAAACACTCGGATCAAGCTCGTTGATCAGGCAGCTGATTCTAATGAACCACCTGCTCTGATACCACTTGTTGGTCCCAAGTGGTCAGATGAGGTCTAGAGGGGGGGGGGGGGAGGGGTGAATAGACCTCTGAAAATTTTTAATCAAATTTTAACTTTAAAACTGTTGCTCAAACTTAAACAGACTAAGTTGTTACAGAACAGTATGTTTACAAGGCTGATCGCGAACAAATCTTTGAACAGCTTTGTTGACCACTAATCTGATAGTTACTTAGCTGATTTTTGGTGAAAATCAGTTTTAATACCAGAATACTTGCAGCGGATTTTTGAAGTGTTTTTCACAAGTAAGCTTAGTAGTTTGAAAATTTTATCCCCAGTTTTGATAAACTCCTTTTTATAAACTTTTCAAACAGTTACGAAAGTGTTTTATGCAATTTTATAAGTATGCAAGAAAATTTATGCAAAAATCAAACATCAGAATTTTTATAGTGGTTATATGGATTTAAATCCTTTAGTCTACTCTTCCAAGTCACTCAGATCTTGGGTTATACTATAATCACAAAGTTTACAGTATACTCTGCTTGTGCTTTACAACAAATGATAAGCCACAAGTTCGCAGCAGGAAATCACAAAGAAACTCCTATTCTCCGAAGTAATATCACTCACAAAGATGGATATCTACTTCTCACAACTCTTTCTCTTACAGATTCACTCAGAAAATGTGTATTCTTTTAAACTTCAACGGCTTCTGTCAACAAATGACTTCAGCAGACGAGTGAGCTGTTCTTGAGCTTTTGAGACTTAGAAAATATTTTGCTTCGAAATCAGTCTCTTAGAAGTTGTTGTGTTATTTTCTCTTCGTCTCTCTCAGCTATTTATACTCACAGTTTGAATTTTGTCCGTTGAAGTGAGACAAAATTCAAATCTCTTGATTTCTGGTCCTTAATTTCCGCGAACGGCTCTCTGCGCAGTGATAGTAGTGCAGACTGTACTTTTTATCAGGCAGCATTAAATGCACCGAGCTGATACGAGTTGTTTCTTCAATCATTTGCCATTAATAACCTCGGACTTCAGCATTTATTACTCCAGTGGCATTTATTACCGTTGGGACGACTTCTTGATCTTTCCACTTGGCTGATGAGAGTACACGTCTGATGATGAACAGAGCTGATCTCAAACTTGAACAAATCTGAATTGAGTTGCCTGATTTACACCAGTCTGATTTCTTCTTTTCAGCAGATCAGTAGTCTTCTGGACCTTGAATATTTGACCCGTCTGATATGTCTTCTTACTTGGTCAAAATTCTTCTAAGGGATTACGACCAAGTTGTCTTTACTTAGCTGATATGAAGTTTTGGAAATCATCAAAACCTCCCTTAACTAATTAAATTCAGTGCACTCCATCTTCATCTTTATCCAACACCTCTCCTATAATTTTTATAATTACATACACCTCTTTAAGTTTAACCTTATATATTCCCCATGACAATGAAAATAATTGATATCATCCAAAGAATTTAATAAACCAGCTCGTTTACCACTAATCCAATCTAGTAAATATATACCTTAGGCTTGACCATATATTTTTGACAAAAATAACATCTTCTGGTTGCATGGGTTTGGGGGGATCTTTGTAATATTATGTCAAGCCTTATGGAGAATGTCATGCCCTCATCACGTGCCTGGCCATTCTGTTTAGCATGTGTAACGATTCGACTCCACGGAGCTGGTCGGATAATACTTGATTAATTTTTTATTTAAAAAAATATTAAAATATCGATTTTTTATCGGGTACTAAACCAATACCAAAACTAAAAGTTTAATTCGAAAATGATTAGTTCATTTTCATCCAACAATTATCGTATAAAATAATTTATATTATTTAGTTTATTGACAAAATAAAATCAATTTTCAATTGAAAAAGTTTAAAGAGGAAGCGGTTTAAAACAATACATATAAGAATGATTTAAATTACTAAATTTTTTAAAGAAAAATAAATTCGATTTCATATTTATAGTTTAAAGCGGAAGTATTTAAAATATACCTTGAAGGAAAACATGATGTGGTGAAACAACTTGTTATTAGACCCAAAGGAACAAAGCAATATTAAGTTCAATACTTGAGAAAATTTAAAATCATCTTCGATAAAAATGATCACTTTACAAAATTGGCTAAAATACAAGATATTATAAAAATTGACTTAAACGTTATAGGAGTTTTGAAACATCAGTTCAAGGGATGATCTTAAATCGAATAAGAACCTTAACAAATGTACAATTACTCTCTAAGAATTGGATGAGACCGCAACCGCGATGACCTAACCGCAACCTGAACTATCGTTTTCCCAAACACCTGTAGCTGGAATGATTGAAACACTGAATGCATAAGTTGATCGTCCAACTTAGTGAGGCTGTAGTGCACATATGCGTGGATGTAACATAATATACGCGAGCTTATATAATAGTACAGTAAATAAACACATGCGATAACTATTTAAGCACGTTAAACAAGTTACCAACAATTGATGACGAGGTCCTCTTCTTACCCTCCAGTTCATATTATGACGCCCGCACCGAACACTCCAAGGAAAGAGCTACCTTACTAACTGTGCTTATAGACATCTAATGCAAGAAGTTTTGACTTCATTCCCCAAGTGTAACCTCTACACATGGTTTGTGAAGCTGGGTCTACGGTGGATCAAGGTAACACCACGACCCTAACCTTCAAGGTTACCCATGATTCCGTACACCAAAAATAGGGCCCACACAAATATAACAAGCAATACAGTATAGTAACAATCTAATAACAGGATATCAATAAACAACTCAATAACAGTAATTTAAACGGTTCAATATATAATATCAAGGACTCATAAGCACGAAGGTATTAGCATAATAATTCAACGTGTATAGTTCGTCCTAGCAATTGAGTTCTTCGTTGTATCCTACTTCACATGTTTGTTCGTTTAGAGAGTAAGTTGCAGTTCTGACTCGACCTACTAGCACATTCATACTAACACATAAGTAACACACAACACTCACCTGTATAGCTCACGAGTCTCGAGAAATACCGAAAGGTAGCGTCTTCGGTTCTCGTACACGTTTATATTTAACGATATTAGAATCTAATCATGCTACAATGATTCTAGAGTGACTAAATCAATGTTTTAATCAAGCAAATAATTGAATCGTGGGTTGATCATTATCGAAGCCACGACCAAATCTTTGAAATTTACATCCGATCTGAATGTTCTATAGTTCGTTCATGAGCAATAGTAAACATAGCCAAGAAAGAGTTAAACTAGAATAGAACCGTTCTAAATTGAGTTTTAAAATGTTTAATTAAAGGTTTTAAGTTAAATTATTAACTTTAAGGAACTTTATATACCTCAAGTATTCAAAAAATTATTTATTTTTAAATTTAGAATTTAAGTTTCTGAATCATTTTAATTTGAAAACTAAACTTTGTTTATAATTGTCTTTTTTAAAATATTAATTTATTTATCAATTTCATTTGAAAAATTATTTAAAAAAATTCGGGATATTCATTATTCATAATCATTATAATTTATTTTCGAAATTACTTAATTTCAGAAAAATGTTTATCCAAAATTATTTTAATTTACTTTTATTTATAATTATTCACTTCGAGAATAAATATTAAAAAATATTTATTAATTTTATTTATTGTTCGAGAATAATTATTAAAATTATATTAATATATATCATAATATAATTACAATTTAAAATTATTTAAAATTTATTTTATTTATATAATTTTCTTTATCGGAATTTAATTAATTATTTTATTCCAAGAATATTTATTACTATTATTATATTTATTATTATCATACTCTTTGAAAATAATTATCCAAATTATTTTTAATATTTTTTCGGTTTATTTTCAAAATTACTTAAATCTATATATTTTCAGAAACTAACATTTTAATATAATTACTAAAATATTTTTTTATATTAACAATTTAATTATTCTGTTTTATTATGTGATTTTACCATTCAAAATATTTACACATATTTAATATTATTTATCTGATATGTCCAAATTTTTTACCCGAGGGCAATTAAGAGATACTCTAAGTTGCATAAATAAGAGATTTGTAACGTCTTTATCATAAACTCTCGTAACGTCTGTAACGTCTTTGTATTTATTACTTGTAACGTCTTTCCTGAAAAGACTATTATACCCTTGTATGTACTTATAAATAGGTCGCCCTATTTCCAAACAGAAGAACATGAATTCACTATTACAATTATAATTCAATTTTTCTATCGATATAAGTGTGCAGACCTTATTTCATTATTGTGATGATGTTATAGATCTGATTAGTAATCTTTTTTAGAAATTGAATGGATTCGGTCTTATACATACGCGATGAAGGTAATCAAAAAAGAAAGAAGATGAGTCATTTTGACTGACTGACTGTTTTTACGTAAATGATAAGGGCTTATTCTATTTTTGCCCTGAACATTTTTACACAACATCATAATTGGCGCCGTCTGTGGGAAACGACTGGTCTGCATCAGTAGAGGAAAAAAAACCATTTTTGGAAAAAATTTACTACGGGCATGCCGAGCCCAAAACCCATGCCAACTATTATACGGCCTTTGAGATAATTTACGGAATCTACCACCAGAACAACGGGCCGTCGATTCACCTGCCGACCAATTTCCCATAAAATTGGTGCAAAGTTGACCCTGAAGTATCTCAACATTGCAGAACTACACAAAAGACTTGGTAAAATTTACATTTTATGTCTTTCAGTTAAAAGTTTATTATATTATTTACTTACGGACACACGAAACCAATAATAAATGAATCTCTAAAACTACAAACGGTAAACCGATGGTCTCTTCGCTATCAAGAAGGGTAAATTGATCATCCCTAAAAAAGTAAAGGGTAAATCGATCATTGCTCAACGATCAAAAAAGGGTAAATCGGTCATCCCTAAACGATCGAGGGTAAATCGGTCATCTCTAGAGATCAAAGGGTGAATCAATCATCCCTATGCAAAATGCTAGGGGGTAAATTGGTCGTCCTTCAGCGATTAAAAGGGGTAGTCCGGTCGTCTCTCGGCACCAAACAAAAAATAAATAAATAAAGAAAGAAGAAGACAACAACGACGATAGAATACTATCAAAGTCAAAACATAGAACAGCGTGAATCAAGTTACACTTGTGGCTGCAATTTAAATTAATTTTTACTACATTTTCTTTCAAGTGATAATATTTGACCACACAAATTTGTGTTTTACATGCAATTATGGCTTTGGGAGGCAACTTTTGACAAACAGATATCTCAAAGAAGAATATTTACTCCATATAAGAAAGATCAGCTAAAGAGGAGCAGCCCTACTCTTCACCAAATTTACAAGGGGAGCGTGTCTAAGCACTGTACTCTTTTTCCTTCGTCCAAGTTTTTGTCTCAATGGGTTTTTCTTGGCAAGGTTTTAACGAGACAGTGTTACACGCTTATTTATCACATATGGAGGTATGATGTTTGCAGCTACAATGCTCAGATACTTGAATCAATTTTCAACAATAAATGCTCGCGTAATTATTCCCAAAACTGGGGGGGCAATATGATGTGTCCAAATTTTGTACCCGAGGGCAATTAAGAGATTACTCTAAGTTGCATAAATAAGAGATTTGTAACGTCTTTATCATAAACTCTCGTAATGTCTGTAATGTCTTTGTATTTATTACTTGTAACGTCTTTCCTGAAAGACTATTATACCCCTGTATGTACTTATAAATAGGTCGCCCTATTTCCAAACAGAAGAACACGAATTCACTATTACAATTATAATACAATTTCTCTCTCGATATAAGTGTGCAGACCTTATTTCATTATTGTGATGATATTATAGATCGAAGGACTTATTCTATTTTTGCCCTGAACATTTTTATACAACATCATTATCCAAATAATATTACTATTTGTATTTTTTTTAAACGCAAAATAGCAGATCAAAATGGGGCTAAATAATATACAACAAGCCCATAATGGGCCTGCTATTCATTATGCTGCAAGCCCAAAATAGGCATGTTGCATATTATTCCGCAAACCCAAAAGAAGGGCTGCATAATATGCAGCAAGCTCCTGTTGCATAAGCACCAAGTCGGTAGTGGCTGGCGGTGGTTCGCCTGCCGGCGGTAGGGGTGGCTCCGACCACCCTTTTAAGTTCTAGTCCCCAAAGATTTCAAGTACACATAAATCACCCAAAAATTTTAAAAACATTACTTTCTTGCAATATCCTAAACAAGATTAAAAAAAATTTAATAAATCAAACTAAAGGTTCAAAAGCACACTTTAGTAAACAACTTCCAAACCAAATCATCAACTTCTTATCACCAAAAAGAGAGATCACCCTCTTCGTTTGCAAATTCTCAAAATCCCAAACTTTAAATCCTCTACTAAAATCTAGGAATAAAAACCAATGCTAAAATTCAATATTTAGAATTAAAAGCTAAGATTTTAGGACTCTTCTTTCGTAAAACCATTTTAAACAACAAAAAAGGAGTGTGAATAGATCGTTACCCAACTTGAAGAATCAAATAATAGCACCCTCTTCTCCTTATATAAACTCGGCGGATGGCAATGGGTCTCCTGAGGTTGCATCGGCGATTGGGTGGCAACGACGATGATCATGGTGGTTGCCAGTGGCAGTGTTCTGATGATGGAGGCGGCGACACTACAGCGATAGTAGTGGTGGCTATGGTGGTTCCTCTCCTTTATTCAAGTATTTCATAGATAAAAAACATTTATGTGATTACATATTTGTTTTTGAAATTTTTGGATATAAAATACGATTATGAATACAGAATATTTATTTGCAAAATCTATTTTATAAATTAATGTTCGATAATAATTATTAAAATTATATTTAATATTTTTCAGAATTTAAATTAAAAAAATTATAAATTTATTTTATATTCCGAATTTGTTTTATTTATAATTTTTTTCGGAATATAAATAATCTTTTATTTTGATGAATATTTTTTTACTATTATTATTTTATTACTTTCATAATACACTTTAATAATAATTATCCAAATTATTTTTAAATTACTTTGCGATTTATTTTCAAAATTACTTATATATATATATTTTCATAAATTAATATTTAAATATAATTACTAAAATTATTTCTGATATTTAAAATTTAATTATTCTGTTTTATTATGTTATTTTACTATTCAAAATATTTATAGTGATTTAATGTTATTTATAAAATAATATTTTTATTTTTATTTTTTTTTAAACGGACGCCTGCAAAATAGCAGGTCAAAATGGGGCTGAATAATATACAACAAGCTCATAATGAGCCTGCTGTTAAGTATGCTGCAAGCCCAAAAGAAGGGCCTACATAATATGCAGCAAGCTCATGGCTTGTTGCTTGGCAACAGGTCACCATGACCTGTTGCATAAGCACCAAGTTGGTGGTGGATGGCCGACTTAGGGGGTGGGCGTTGGGTTCGGGTAATACAAACCCGATCCGTTTCATTTTTAAAATACTCGAATTGAACGAGTATTTTTTGGGTTTGGATACCCGAAGTTGAATACTTGTATTTTATGACGGGAATGCGAGATAGATTTAGGATTGGTCTCTCCAACCTCGAATATCCAAACCCGTCTCTATAATATTAATATTATATAATTTATACACTATAGTTATATCATTAATTTATTTATTAATTAATTAACATTGTCTAATAAATGAACTTTTTTACTATATCCTAATATTTTTTTTAAATATTTCATTAGTTATTAGTAATCATTATTATGGGTCATTATATGATTTCAGACTTTTAGTTATTTTAAAAAAATTATAACTTTTTGCAAATTTAAGTGTGGGCTTGGATAAATTATTTTGGTATTAACTATAGATAGTATTTTGATTGGACTTTTCTTATAGAGACTCGATGTTGATCGTATTTTATCATTGTCTCATCATATGATTTCACTTTGTGATCGTATTTGAATATATTTGAAATAGTCATTATGATGAATTGATGATATGTTTAAAGTAATAATGGTTAAAAGTTATACGATTTAGCAAAAGGAACATGACGAAAGATAATTACGTAATATTGTAATATTATTTTGTTAGGTGGATGAAAATGAATAAAAATAATATGGGACCCGTAATCCGGTCCCGCAATAATTTGAGAACCCGCTTCCGGGTACCCGAATTATTACGGGGCGGATTTGAGATGAGAAGTGTCAATCCCGAAATTTCTTAACTCATATCTCTAGCCCCAAACCCGTCCCAAACCTGCCCCATACCGACCCCTAGGCCGACTACCCCTGTTTAAGTTTTAGTCCCCAAAGTTTTAAAATATACATAAATCACCCAAATATTTTAAAAACATTACTTTCTTGCAATATCTTAAACAAGATTCAAAAAATTTCAATAAATCAAACTAAAGGTTCAAAAGCACACTTTAATATACAACTTCCAAACCAAATCTTCAACTTCTTATCACCAAAAAGAGAGATCACCCTTTTCTCTTGCAAAATCTCAAAATCCCAAACTTTAAATCCTCTACTAAAATCTAGGAATAAAAATCCAATGCTAAGATTCAATAATTAGAATTAAAAGCTAGGATTTTATGACTCTACCTTGGTAAAACCATTTTAAACAACAAAAAGGGAGCGTGAATAGATCGTTACCCAACTTGAAGAATCAAATAATAGCACCCTCTTCTCCTTATATAAACTCGACGGATGGAAATGGGTCTCCGGAGGTTGCATCGGCGATTGGGTGGCGACGACGATGATCATGGTGGTTGCTAGTGACAGTGTTCTGATGATGGAGGCGGCAACACTACATCGATAGTGGTGGTGGCTATTGTGGTTCCTCTCCTTTATTCAAGTTTACCATAGATAAAAAACATTTATGTGATTACATATTTGTTTTTGAAATTTTTGGATATAACTACATTTTACCCCCTGAATTTTTAAAAAGTCATAATTTGACCCACATACAAGAGTTTCGTACACATTAGTCCGAAATAATTATATAATAACCCCGAGACTTTTAAAAGTTATTTTTCCATTTTTTAAGTTATTTCTAGATCCATAATGATACATGAAATACTTAATTCACGCAATTTAGCATAAGAAAATAATTTACTAAAACATAATAGCACATAAAATTTATTTAAAAAAATACAATTAAAGGGTCCAAAATTTTCGCGGCGTTATAGCACGTGGCCAAGCTTGTTGAGCATGCAGCCCAACATACAGGCCATTTGGTCAGGCTAGGCCCAACAAACAGGTTGTCCGGCTACACCAACCAGTGCTAGCCTAAAACATGGGATATATTACACCTAGTGTATTGGGCCACAACCCAACAAATTTCCAAGCAACATCACAAAATATTAGCTAGTGTGGAGCCCTCAATGTCAACCCAACTTAGCCTAATTTTTTAGCCTAATTACTTAGTTAAGATTCCAAAGTTTTCCCATCTCGTGTATATAGTTCTAGAATTATGATTTTTTAATAACTCAATGTAAATAGTATCTTGTAGAGTTCTTGAGATGATAAATCTTAGTCATTAGTTCGTATGATCTCCACTATCCATTTGAGAAGGTGGTTAGTATAAATAGGGGTCATACTTTATTTATAAATCATCCAATTCTTTGAGAAGCAATAAACACACGAGCATTTGTACAAACGTCCACTATACTTACTTATTTCTCTTAAGAGTTAGGCTGATTCAGACAAAACTGCAACAATTTGATTCAAGTAAATGTGTGCAGGGTATGTCATGAAACAAGGTCTCGACCCAGACTCTGTAGACATAGTCCAAGTCCAATACCCAAATAATTAAAGGACGGGACACCCATTTTTTTCTTTAACAAAAACTCTAATGACATAGTACAACTAAGATATAAGTACGAAGACAATACTAAATACCAAACAAATTGTGCAATATATTCTATCTATGAAGTTCGATTTGGAAGTACAATCATCAAATGAAAATAAACTAGCGATTCTCTTTCTCATTGTCTTGAAATCTTGTGCCTTAGGTAATACTCTTTGGGGCCAAGAACGAACAACGTGATACATGCTCAATATCTAAAACAGAAAACACATAACACGGATATCGTATCTCGTATATTATTGTTAAAAAAACTTCTAAAGAGGTCTTGTGAGATGACATCGACCCTGTCACAGTACAACAAATATAGTATTGCTTACAAGGAGAAGGGAATTTGATTTCGCTATGAATCAATAACGAGTCGCCATCAATCAACACCCATTTTTTTAAATGAAAATCATATTCCCAATTCTTGCTTTGGAGGCGCATGTTCTGAATAATGGTACAAATGTTGAGTCTTCCTATTGTGAAGAATTATAGGTTTATCATGGTAATGTGGGGACATATCTTATTTAGAAACATCTTACAAGTATGTTCAATTCTAAACTTTGGAGCTTCATAATCCCAAAGCTGTAAGTCCGAGGACCAAATTTGTGTTCGATCAAGTCAAAAGTAGAGATTACTTAGCTAAGATGATAGAAATAAAATATTCAATGCTCGAGTTGATCTGGATGTTCGTGTGCGGAAAGCTTTCAATTTTTTCTTCACATGTTACAATACCTCAGCATACATTACCAGAGGAGTTCCGTGCATTGAGAGTTTGGATAATGAACGATCCATAACTTTGTAAATTGTGAGGGTGTTCTTGTTCGTTGCCTTTCTCCTTGGAGTCTTAAATATTGATGTCGTGCTATATAGAAATCTCATTGGTCTTAGATGGGGGTTTATTACTCTTGCGAGGAAAAATAAAAATTAAGAGAGCTTAAAGAATCTAGACAATGTCTGACAGGAGTAATTTCTTCACACATTTTTTTCGACAGAGTTGACCATCGGGGTAAAAAAATATGGGGGCAAAATTTATAAAATACGATTATGAATACTAGAATATTCATTTGCAAAATCTATTTTAACATATTCTTTAATTACCAATTATTCAAATGTCCTCAAAATATCCAAAAGAATTCGTAAAGTTTCTAGAAAGTTAATACATAATTGACTGAATTATATCACGAATATTTTTTTAAGATGGAGAGAGAAATAAGTATTCTAGTATTCATAATCGTATTTTTGCAAATTTTAAGATAAGAACGACAAATTCTTGATTTGTAACCTTAATTGATCAATTGTTGAATCTTTTTTTTTTCTTTTTTTTTGCGGAAGAATATACTAACAGTGGGAATGTTTCTAATATAAAATACCACTACAAGAAAAACAAGATTTTTCGTCGCATTTCAAGGATAATCCATCAGAATATGGATTTTTCTCGTCGAAAATTCCGTTCAAAAAGTGGCGCAGGAAAACTTTATGATTGGGTAAAATCCATCGGAATACTTTCCGACGAATTTTTCAACTGCCAAACTCCATTGGAAATGGGATTTTCCGACGGAAAAAATCCTTCGGAAAAAACTTCAAAAAAAAAATATAAACTTTTGGGCAGAATTTTTCTGTAGTAAAATAATAAATTTAAAAGAAAAACACAGGTTTCGAAGGAAAAAATTTGTCAAAAATTATTAATTTTTTATTAATTCCGGCGGAATAATTCATTCGAAATATGTAAATATTTTTTAATTTCCAAAAGAAAAATTCTATTGAAAAAAAAATAATCAAAATAAGAAATTCTCAAAATTAGTCAAACCTATTAATAAAAAAACTTAATCTATTGAGAATCATGAAATATTTTACAACTCAATCATCATCCAAAAATAAAATAAGTTCAAATCATAGTCATAATTAATAAGTCTCAAAACATCACAAACTTAAATCGTCGGAAAATCACTAAGTATTCAAATATAGTAGGAAAATATCACAGCATTCAACAAGTCTCAATCCGTCGATTACTCATCATTTTTCTCGTCCTCGTCGTCATCAGATTCAGAATGTTGGTGTTTTCCTGGTCGGGTACGTGGGCGGTTTTGATTTCTTTCTTTCTTTACAAGTCCTTTGACCAAACACTTAAATGTATCCATCAGTTCTTGAGATTTTGGCCAATTGTTCTTGAGATTTAGCCAATTGTTCTTTAGTTTGCTCGTACTGTTTGTTCCAGAGTTTGAAATATCGACTAAAGATCTGCATCGGCTGATGAACTAGGTCTGGAACAACGTGACGATGAACTCGGCTTAACTCGATGATTAGTGCTTGAAAATGAACTTAAGTTGTTCTTATTTTCTAAATAAATAAAGTGTTAATTAGATATTTTCATGAAATTAATAGAAATTATTGTGATTAGAAAATATTGAGATTTGATTTGTTTTTGTACGAAAATAAAATATGGACCCCGGAATATTTAGCTTTTCCAAAATGTACAAGTATCAAAGACATTATTTGAAACAAGGAAAGGTTTAAGGAAGTCAATTAGTGCAAGGACAACAAATAAGGAATCTGCCAGAAATATTGCTGCTACTTCCAAGGAAGATAACTCTCGTTAGGAAACTCCTATTAAGCTGAATTTCGGATATATTGTAGAGGAAGAAGTTAGCCAAATTATGGACTTTATGGATCTGGATTTGGAGTTCGGGGCACATTTTTCAAATATGTCGCGCAGAGCAGAATCTTCTATGCGGGAATCGCGATTTGTGTCCTAAAGTAATTAGGAAACTTGCATAAATCCTTTCCATACGAGGATTGAGCCTCTTAAGCATCTTCCTACTCAATGTCTAACTCCTAAGCATTCTCCTACTTGGATTAGGGCTATTTAGCACCTATATATAGTCCTAGAATCACACATCTTGAAACACACAATTCTTAGTCTTAGTTACAATTCTCTCTCAAATCATTATCCTATTTTCTCTCTAGAACTTGTGATAATTATTAGCAAAATAGGATAAGAGTTCTTTGGTGAGATTAGAGATGAACTTATATGCGTAGTGATCGTATTTGGATTCGATTCTTCAAGGTTTTGTATGTTTAATAATTTTGAGTAATTTATTCTTCTTCATCTATTTTCAATAACTTTTATGTTAATACAATTGTTATATTAGTTTTCATATAAATCTAATCAAGCTCTTTTTATGTGAAAACCTTTATGATATAATTATATTGATATAAGTCTTTCGTTTTATGGGTAGTCTTTTAATGCAATATGCCTTGGTATATAGTATGTTTTTTTATTTCTCATAAGATGATATTTTGTGCTAAGTCTAAAAGCAAGAAAATTATTTACTCAAATACATTAAAAATCAAGTGTTTTCCAAATCTTTATCTTCCAATTGATTGTTTGGGATGTGAAACTTTCAATTGAGTAATTTTATGAATCAACCAAAATAAGTGAACGAAGCATATAAGGGATTCTTGATATCTTACAGTTTTAATTATCATATTTTTCAACAACAAAAAATTTACTTTTCTTTAAGTTTTCTTAAAATCAAATCACTTCGTTAATTTAGTTTGTTTATTTATCTTTAAAGCTACTTTGTCTACTAACGATTTTAGCTTAGTTTAGTCATCTCCTCGTGGATACGACCGCCCAATCTATTCTACATCGATCGCTTTGTTTCGACAAGTTTGGGGCGTAATCACTCGAGCATCCTCAGAACCTTGAACATAAATATTGCCTTTCTTTTGCAATACCTACAGTCTCTGCCCATGTCTAAATAATAAAAGAGAACAATAATTAGATTATAAACTAATTTTAAATACATAAATTTTATTTAAATAAGTTAAATTATTATTTGTTAACCCTTTTTGTTACCTTAAACTCAAAATCTGGTGAGATTAGAATTGTTTCACCGATTTCGAGGTTTGGATCAATGCCAATTTTTCCGCAAATTTATTCGAACATACACAAATATTATAAGTTAGTTAATCAAGCACAACACATAGCATTCAATAATTTTTGGGTTATGTTACTTACATATATTCTCACCACACGTTCAATACCTTACTAACTGTGCACATAAATGTCTAATCCCATGAGTTTTGACTTCATTCCCAAGTGTAACCTCCCCACTTGGTTTGTGAAGTCAGGTCTACGGTGGATCAAGGTAACCCTCCGACCCTATCTTTCAGTATCAACATCACTATCAGCATCAACTTTCACATCATACTTCTTCGGGTTTCCTTTGATTGTGCTCATTCGCCATTTCACCTGATCCTAGCTCACGCCGAACTCATCCTTAATATCAACGTGGACATCCTTGATAGCAGCAGTTCCAAGCCCTCCATGGGCTTTGACAAACTTCATGAACGCTAAATGCATTTTCGTGGTCCACTTCCCTTTGTGAGTAGATTCTTGAACTTTGGCTTTGGCTTTCACTTTTCCTTTCTTTTTCCTCTTCGCTTTGTGAGAAGATTCTCCAGCAACATCCTTCTTTGGAGGATTCTCAACATCCTTCTCTTTCATATATCGTTTATACCCCTCTTTATATATCGTTCATACCCCTCTTCGAAATTCGCTTATGCTTCTTCAAGAAGAAGAACTGCATAATGAGGTCGATCTGGCATATCTTTGACAAGATCGATGGCAGCTTGTATCTTCATTCTATAGTCATTCATCGTTTTGACTCCCTTGAGAAGATCATTAATTTCCCCAATCTCCAAGATTTGCGGATTGGCACGCCCAATGGGACATCTCTACCTTTCATCTCTTCTCTGGATGAGAGGTAACAAATAAGTCTGCAAATCTAGATAGACCATAAAATAAGAAGTAACAAATAATTTTATTTGAAATTTAAAAGTGGTTACAAATTCCTGTGTAAATCCTCTGATTCTTCTCTTCTTTGAACTTATGGATTCAAGTGCACTAGGTTTGTTCTTGAATCGTATGATGCGACTTTCTCCAAAATTTGCGGATGGAGTCACGGATTTGAAGAGCTTGGCAGATCTTCAAAGCTTGATGAGAATATATATGCGTATATGTGAATTTGTATGTATATATGTATATACGTGTGTCTGTGTATGTATGAATTCACAAGACCTCTTTATATAATTCTGAAGAGTCTCCTTCATAGCAGCTTGTGATGTGTCGCGACTTGATTGGCCCTTACTTCCTTGGAATGAAAGACTTTATTTGGTTGGCTAAAACACCTCACTTTGACATGTGACGCATTTTGAGTGGCCACTTACTTATATTGCCAAAATATATTTTGATTGGCTTTAAATATAAAATTTTGACACATGGCTTGATAATTGGCCAATAAATAAATATTAGAAATCAATTAATATCCTTATTTACTTTCGGGATTTAATATAATAAAATCACAAAATAGAAAATTAATTGATTACTAATAAATTATTTATAAGTGTCATTATTTAATTGGCCGTAAATTTCATGTATCTACAGTAACAATAATAATAATAATAAAAAAAAAAAAAAAAAAAACTATACTAACTTGGGACCAAAGGTGCAAATGAAAGGGAGAAACGCATCTACTTTGCTAAGCTTGGATGTGCAAGGAGTCGGGTATAACTTTGTGAGAAAGTTTTATCTTCGTTATTAAATATTCATGTATATACATCCAGACTGTATCCTGGCAAGATTCTTCAAAGTGGTCCTTAAAAATTTATATTTTCGCTGCTTGAAGGGCTGTTTATCTTACTGAGTCCCAACAGATAAAATAAAAATAATAAAATACAAAAATAATAATAATATAATAATAATAATAATGTAATAATAATAAAAATAGTAATAGTAATAATTTTATAATTCGATTAATTTGTACAATTTTTCTAAATTATAATACAAATTTAAAATATTTAATTAAAACTAATTCCTTTAAAGATTTAATTTAAAATATAAAATTATTAAATCATACACAAAATTTATAAAAATAAAAAGCAATGAACCGAAAAAAGAAAAAAGGTGTAGCAAGTGGATCGGGGGGCAAAGAAAGTATAAGCTTTTGCCCTTTCTTTCCCACTCCCACTTCCCCCCCTCCCCCCTACGACCACAATTCTAGAAATACCGCAAACTTCCCCTCCCCCTCCCCCTCACTATTGTAGATGGCCGAAGGAAAAGTTTTTATCCTTTGTTTCTTATTCCCCCTCCCCACTCCCCTCCCACAATTGAAACCACAATTCCCCCCCTCCCCCCCCCCCCCCCCCAACCCTCAAAATCTCCCTCCTCCTCCCCCTCACTATTAGAGATGGCCTAAAGTTTAGTATCACAAGTGCAATTCTCTTGTTGATTAATACAAGTCTCAGTTCTGCGAAGTTTGTATCTCATGTATTTTCAAATGCTCCTACTGGTGGGGCAACCTCATGAATCAATGTCTAACATCGAAAGCTGGATATAGTTTATAATGAAGGTTTATTTATTTATTTATTTTTTTTTAATTTTCAAATAGTGTTATGTTGATATCATAAACATAATGGGTCATTATCTCCTAGAAATTTGACAATGAATTTGATGTTGTGGAAAAGATTTACAATAAAATTGTGCATTAATGAAAATTATTAAATGAATGAAATTGCCACTCTTTATATATATATATATATATATATATATATATATATATATATATATATATATATATATATATATATATATATTTTAACTTTATCAACATTAATAAGATAATTATAACTACTAAAATAGTTACAAAAATTATTTCTTAAGTTAGCAATAATAAATGTGTGATAATTCAAGTTGTCGGACAAGTAGTGATACTCTGTTAGTGATAATGAATATTTTCACAGAGATTCAATAACAATATTTGTGTAGCTAGTTATCGTGTACACTTAATAATAATAAATATAACTTAGTTAGAATTCTTGCTAGTAAATGTATATGAAAATCGTTTAAGAGACAAAGTTAAGTAGTTGTACTTAATATATCCCATAAAAGAAGATGTACATGTCTAGATAATTTTATATTATTTTCTTAAATTAGAATGAGATTAACTTTAATATGTATAAAATACAAAATATCAATAACCGATTTTTAATTTAAACCAAAAGTGATGAGTTGTTTAAAAAAGAAAAGACATGATTAAGAAACGAACAACATAAGTAATAATGTAGTATACAAATTTAACATAAAAACCAATTGAAATAAAATATTCAAACGAAGGAGCTCATATAAGATAATATTATATTTGAACTATTATTATGCCATGTCTTAAAATTTATTTATCCTCTAATCCTATTTTAGAACTAATATTACGTGATCTCCTGACTAAAACAAAAACCTATTTATGTTTTCTATTATAATAATTTTATAACCATCATGTTTTACAATAAGAATTTTAATAATACAGTCTCTTGGTTTCCATTTTAAGGGTTATAAGTTATTTAATCAATAGCTTGCGTAAAATGAAGAATTGACGTAGTATTTTACTAAATTTTAGTATGACACACATATTTTTATTATTTAATGAAATTAGGGAAATGATTTTAAACTTTAAGAATTGAAGATTTGTTAGAAGGTGCCAATTTAGAATAACAATGAATTTATTTTATTGAAATTTTAATGTTAATATTATGTAATATTTGAAAATTTTAAACAATAAGAGAAGAATTAGTATAACAAATATTTTCTAACTATTTTCTTTTTGAGAGAAAAATATTTTCTAACTATACTTTTTGAATATATATTGGTGCACTAAAAGGAAAATAAGAAAACACTATAAAAAATCATACTTTTATATAAGTGTATGTAATTATGTGTATATGTATATGATATTTAAAATGAAGATAAGTAGTAGTAGTAAGCTACTTAGGATGGGTTCGGTTGACAAGATTGGGCCAAATTAACCTTCGATTGGGTCACAATAAAACTAATATGGGTTTAGTTTTCTGTTCGAATTGCATGACAAAATCACGGACTGCCCGATCTTATCTGAGGCTTATGTGGGCCATACCAACTTAATGACACTATTATAATTCCCCCCCCCCCCCCCCGAAAAATAGTGCCGCAAACAAAAAATTTCATTCCTAAATTGCCTTTCAATTTCACCGAAATTACATGAAAACCTTGAAGAAATAACAAAACACCCAATTTTTTCCATTCTTAAAAATCTCCCTCCTCTTCGAACACAGTTCCCCCGCTCAAGACAAGGTGAAGAACCCTAATTCGACTTTCACACCATTTTACTTAGATTTTGAGATCTCTGAAAGCGATTAATTAATATCATAGAGTATTATCATGAATCTCACTAATTAATTTTTAGATTTGAAGTTCCCACATCCGTACCTGCTCCATTGTTACGGTGTTTGTCCCATTTCTTTAAGAAAGAAGAAGATTTGCAGTAAGGTAAATTCAACAAATATGTACTTGTTCAACTTTAGATCTCTAGTTCATTTTTTGCAATATGAGTCACTTTGTTTTTGTGTTATGCATAAAATTATCGGGTATTTTTTAGTATGCTAGTTTGTTGGACATTGATTACACAAATTGCTATAAAGTATGAGATTCTTTGTGCAATAGTTAGTTACTTATGATGAAAATGTGTTTTGTGTGTTCCAATCCATGCCACCTGTTTATGTTTTCTATTTTGAAGGGTTAAAAAATTTGTAGTTTTTTCGTAATTTCTTTTCTTGTTATTAAGGCTGAGCATTCGGTCTGAACTGGATCGAACCGAACCGAATTTCGGTTCTAGGCCGGTTCAGTCCTGAAAAATCGAGGACTGCTTACCAGACCGAAATATTCGGTCCAGTTAGGTACAAAAACCGATTGGTTCGGTTCGTTCCAAAATGGTTCGATTTGGTCAGATTCGGTCCAAATTTTTTAAATCTATATTTTAACATCAAGGTCGCAAAAATTTCAAAAGTCACCAAATAACAACATCATCTCAAGTATCAACAAATAATCTCAAAACATCCACACAAAGTAATAATCTCAAAACATCCACACAAATCACAATTCACAAAGTAATAAGTAATATCAAAATATCCACACCAAATATTCAAATTCTTAAAAGTTTAAACATAAACAACAATGTATCTTCAATTTTCATTCCCAAGTAGCCAAGTCTCAATTCCCAAGTCCCAACTTTACACCAATCTACAATGATTTATTCCAACAAACATTAATTATTGAAAGTTGTAACTAACAAAAATAAAGTAAATATGTAATGTAAAACAAAAGTATACCATTAGGCCTTAATCTCTTCTTGATCTCATTGGCAACATTACGCTAAAAAATTAACCGACTCTTCACTAATCAATGTTTGTGTTGAAGTCAAATCTATATTTGAAATTTTAAAATAATTAGCAATTTAAAATAAATAAATTTAATAACAACACGACAATTAATTTACCGTTATAAATGTTAGAAATGAGTTCGACTTCACTTTCGGGCTCCTAAAATTGAATGGGTGCTTGACGAATCCAATCTTGCCAACAAATCAAAGCTTGAGTGGTCTTTAGTGCCAACGGAGCACGATCATCATCAATGACACGACCTCCGGTGCTAATAGCAGACTCCGAAAGATATGGGCATAACAAATACATGACGTGCCAATGACGATAACACGGAATACATTGGAGTGTGCATTTTCCACCACTCCATAAGATCTAATCCTGGAGAATCTTTCACTATATGCTCGCTCAAATATCTTTCCAATTAAGTTTGATCATTCATCCCGATCTCGCACAACATTTGTTGATGTTGCTTTCTTACTGATCTCATTTTATGCCTTTCTCGTTCAGCTACACTATTATCAGATGCTCTGGTAATCGTGCTTGTGCCACTTTCATTAGCACTTGAGGAAACTTCCGCATCGGGCATATTTGATTTATACTCTTTAAACAAATCAGTCATAGCATCCTTTGCCTAATTTGCAATTCTTGACCCTTCAGTAGAACCGTGCATGTTTTTCATAACATGATGCACATAATTGAATTTATTACGTGGTTCTAGCATAACTGCAATACACAATATCATGTTCATCTTAATATTGTCTCCGAAATATTTATCAAATTTCAATTTCATTCGTTCTGCAATTTCTCCCAGGTGAGTATCGGAAGACCCCATCCATTCTTTTAACAAGTCCTTTACATCACCAATTTCATGAAGAAAAGTGTTCGATGTCACGTACAAAGAACCCAACACTTGGAGGGTGAGATCATAAAAGTGTTGTAGTATTTTCACCATTTTTGCATCAACGGTCCAATCATCTCTTGTGGGGAAACCAATTTTTCCATATGGTCCAGTCGCGTGGAATTCGACATCACACAATTCATACATTTCAAAGACACGTTGGAAAATCAAAGCCGTCTCCAACATCAAATACACATAATTCCATCTCGTTGGACAATCCAAAGACAACATTTTCTTGCTTTCAATATTTTCTTTAAGTTGAAAATGTTCAAATTTAAGCTACCGAGCTGGTGATTGCCTAACATACCTCACCAAATTACGAACCTGTTCAACTGATTGACTCACATCTTTTAATCCATCTCTAACAACAAGATTAATTATGTGAACCACACATCTCATATACAAGAATTCCCCCCCCCCCCAAAGTGCAGTCCTTTTTCTCACAAACCTCTCTCTCAGACATGTCACACTAGTATCATTTGCAGAAGCATTATCAACAGTAATTATGAGTACATGAGAAATACCCCAATCACCTAAACATTTTCTATCAAGAGACCAACTTCATTAC
Source organism: Penstemon barbatus (assembly GCA_003313485.2). NCBI lineage: Eukaryota > Viridiplantae > Streptophyta > Magnoliopsida > Lamiales > Plantaginaceae > Penstemon > Penstemon barbatus. The sequence goes on along the minus strand of CM064884.1, from coordinate 30,322,932 downwards.
CTTTATGACTAGGGCATTGAATGAAATTAATAATTCTTTTATGTAGCTTCCATTGATCATCAATAAAATGTGCATTCAAACACATGTATTTAACATAGGATTTGATCAAGTGGGATCGAAGGTGTCAAAGTTGACAAAGAAGATTAAAAGAAGAAAGAGAGGAAGAGGAAAACACCTGAGTCGAACGGTTCCGATCCATTTAAGCCGAACATGGATAAGTTCATATTTTCCGCTAAATTCGCTTGGGGAGATCTTAGTCAAAACTTTGGAAAGAAAGAAAACACTTATGATGAAAAGGCACAAAAGATCATTGATGCATTGTATAACACCAAATCACTTTCTTATGAATACCTGATCTTTCTCTTGTTCAAGATAATGTATAATTCGAAGCATATAAGTTTGCTTTTTAACTCCAAAGAGCGTAACCGAGAGAACATTGCACATATGATGCTTGAAGGCAAGATGCCTTGATAGCACATAGCTAGAGAATGAATAGAAGTAAATGACCATTTTTTTGTTAATTAGGTCACTTAAATTATCTTCAAAACATGAAATTATGCACGAACCTTTTCTTTTTGTAATCGCGATATACCAAGCTTTTTGGATGTTCTACGTGTTACATAAACTTGCTCTACTTGTGAATGATGGAATCTAGAAGATGTTGGGGTGTTTTTTTATTTTTTATTTTTGGTATGGGGGTTTGACATATTTTATTGGGTTAATGAACTTACTGTACTTCGTATTACTTCCATTTTTTTTTATTAATGTCGGGTGAATGTAAAGGAATTGGATAAATTTTTCTTGGAGGTGTGGCATATTTAGTGGTTTAGTGGTCAATTACATCTTGTTGGTCCCAAGTGGTCAGATAAGGTCTAGAGGGGGGGGGGGGGGGGGGGCGGGAGTGAATAGACCTCTGAAAATTTTAACTTTAAAATTTTCCACTAAACTGTTAGCATACTAAGCTGTTATAGAACAGTAAGCTGACTAAGCTGATCGCGAACAAATCTTTGAACAGCTCAGTTGACCACTAATCTGATAATTACTTAGCTGATTTAGTCAAAATCAGTTTTAACATCAGAATACTTGCAACGGATATTTTAAGTGTTTTTCACAAGTAAGCTTGGTAGATTGAAAGATTTTATCCCCAGTTTTATCAATCTCCTTTAAAAATCTTTTCAAACAGTTTTTCAAGTGTTCTTATGCAGTTTAGTAAATAGGCTAGAAAATAATGCAAGTGAACACACATAATTATTATAGTGGCTATATGAATTTAAATCCTTTAGTTCACTATTCCAAGTCACTTAGATCTTGGGTTATACTATAATCACAAAGTTTACAGTATACTCTGCCTGCGCCAATCAACAAATGAAAAGGCCACAAGTGCGCAATAGGAAATCACAAAGAATACTTATTCTACATAGTCTTATCACTCACAAAGACGGATAAGAACTCCTCACAACACTCTCTTAACACAGATTCACTCAGAAAATGTATTAGTTTTTCTTCAACAAGCTTCTGTCAACAAATGACTTCAGCAAGCGAGCGAGCTGTTCTTGAGCTTCTTGAGACTTAGAAAATATTCTGCTTCGTAAATAATCTCTCAGTTGTTGTGTTGTAATTTTCTCTTCGTCTCTTCAGCTATTTATACTCACACATTTGAAAAATCTCCGTTGAAGAGAGACACAATTAAAATTTCTCGGGTACTGGTCCTTAATTTCCGCGAACGGCTCTCTGCACAGTGACAATACTGCAGACTGTACTTTCTGTCAGGCAAAATTTAATGAACCGAGTTGATACGAGGTATTTCTTCAATCATTTGCCATTAATACCCTCAGTCTTCAGCATATATTACTCCAAGTGCATTTATTACCGTTGGGGAGACTTCTTGATCCTTTCCACTCTGCTGATGAGAATGCAAGTCTGATAACTGAACAGAGCTAATCCCAAACCTGAACAAATCTGATTTGAGTCGGCTAATCTTCATCAGTCTGATTTCTTTCTTCAGCAGATCAGTAGTCTTCTGGACCTTGAATTTTTTACCCTTCTGATTTGTCTTCTCATTCTGTCAAAATTCTTCTGAGGGTTTTAACCAGTGTTCCATACTTACCTGATCTTGATGTTTTGGAAATCATCAAAACATCCCTTAATTCTCTATCTTCATCTTCATCCAACAATTTTCCCCTTTTTGATGATGACAAAACTTCAGCTAAGTACCTGTTACCTATACTAAAGTTTTAATCCTCAAAATTTCTGAGATAGAAATTGTATGTTGGAATAAAAACTTGAACTTTTATATATGATTGAAAATGATTATAAGTTACAAGCTTTTATCAGATGAGATAACTGAAAAAGTAAAGTAAACTGATACAATGATAAAACATTCTATACTATTCATCAGCTTCTTCACTTCCTTCTTCTTCAACTTCCTCATACTCATATTCAGATTCATCATCTTCTTCCTCTTCATCATTTGCATCATAAGTAAGCAGATTTGCCTTAGCAGCTTTCATCTTTGCTTCTCTTTCTGCTTCAGCATCCTCAAGCTTTTTCTTGATGCGTTCTAAGTTCTGCTTCTTCATCTCAGGATGTAGTTGCTCTTCAGGAGTGTCCTTAGTTGCAGCCAATTCCTTATCAGACTTGACTGGTTCCTTAGGTTTTTCTTCGGTAGCTTGTTCATCAGTTTCCTTGTTATCAGCTTCTCCATCTCCTTCAGCTTTGTTTTCAAGTACTTGTTGCTCTGGCTCTTTTGGTTCTTCTTGAGCAGCAGCAGAGTCTTCTTGAGTATTTTGAACAGTTGTCTCTTCCCTTTTCTCTTTCCTCTTTTTGTCATCATCAGCAGGGTTAACAGTAGGGTTGAGTTCAACAGCTTGGATTTGGACAGCAGCACATAAGTTCCTGATGTTCTGATCCATTATGTCCTGTCTTGTACTTAGATGATTCAGAGTAGAGTTGATGTTTCCAGTCTAATCATTGACGCAATTAACATTATGTTGTAAGGTGGAGATTTCTTGATGGACTTTATTGGCAGTGATTTGAATTTCCTCAACCAATAACAGATTCTTTGCAGTCTCTTCATTACTGTAATACTCGAGAATTTTTTTTTGGCCCTTTAGTTGTAATTTAATTGGATTAATATCCAATTTAATATGCTAATATGATTTAAAGTTAAATTGAACCTTTTTGGGGCTATGTTAAATACATTAATTATTTCTTATCGAATATTGGACTTAGAAATAATTTATATTGCCTTTTAACATGTATATTGCCTTTTAGAAAGTTGATAACAAAGGAAGAGAATTTTCTTATCGAAGAGAAAAGGGAAGAGACAACTGATCAAAATACTCAAGAAGACTCTGCTGCTGCTCAAGAAGAACCAAAAGAGTCAGAGCAACAAGTACTTGAAGACAAAGCTGAAGGAGATGGAGAAGCTGATAACAAGGAAACTGATGAACAAGCTACTGAAGAAGAACCTAAGGAACCAGTCAAGTCTGATAAGGAATTGGCTGCAACTAAGGACACTTCTGAAGAGCAACTACATCCTGAGATGAAGAAGCAGAACTTAGAACGCATCAAGAAAAAGCTTGAGGATGCTGAAGCAGAAAGAGAAGCAAAGATGAAAGCTGCTAAGGCAAATCTGCTTACTGATGATGCAAATGATGAAGAGGAAGAAGATAATGAATCTGAATATGAGTATGAGGAAGTTGAAGAAGAAGGAAGTGAAGAAGCTGATGAATAGTATAGAATGTTTTATCATTGTATCAGTTTACTTTACTTTTTCAGTTATCTCATCTGATAAAAGCTTGTAACTTGTAATCATTTTCAATCATATATAAAAGTTCAAGTTTTTATTCCAACATACAATTTCTATCTCAGAAATTTTGAGGATTAAAATTTTATTATAGGTAACAGGTACTTAGCTGAAGTTTTGTCATCATAAAAAAGGTGAAAATTGTTGGATGAAGATGAAGATAGAGTGTATTGAAGATAAAAAATTTAAGGGAGGTTTTGATGATTTCCAAAACATCAAGATCAGTTAAGTATGGAACACTTAGTTAAAACCCTTAGAAGAATTTTGACCGAATGAGATAACAAATATTACACAAATATTACTTATAGATGAACAACCCCATAAGTAGAATTATGATTAAAAATATTACACAAAGGTGTTGTTGTTAAAGAGAATGTTATAAAATAAAGACAGACTTTAATGTTTTTATAAGGATAGATGAACAAACATATCAAAATATGTAAAAAGGAAGAAAAATACTTACATGTTAGAAGATATGAATTTCAGATATGTTAACCTTTTGACAATGTTGAGGTCAATTTATAGAAAGGTTGAACAACCACTCAGCCTCCATCATTAATGTTGAATTATTGTAGGGTGGATATGCATTAATGAGTATTTTCAAAAGTGAGGCAATCAAAGAGTCAATGAAGCATTAATTTTCTTTCATCAACTACTGTCATTTTCCATTCATAGACAATAACAACAATAAATTACTCAATCAGGCCAACTATTTAACACAAACATATTTATAGATACAACATTAGACTAGGAAATAACCCCCTGGATTATTTAGTAGCATTCACATATGATACCTACATTATATCAAATTCAGTTTAAAAAAACAAGAAACACAATATAGAGTATCCACATTAAGAATAAATGCAGCACATATGAAAAATGATTTAAACAGTATAGTCACAGTTCACTTCTCCTTGTACCAACAAAAACAAGTTTACAATATACATTGCCCAAACTGGTAATAAGGTAGACATAAACCAAGTACGTACACAAATTAGACATAATAGCTTCATTCCAAATGGATAACAAGTCATGACATACATTACATGCAAAACAAAATATTAGACTATAAACACGTTAGTCCGATTCACATAATAAAGTAAATTATCCACACAAGAAGAAGGATGACACAGATCATCATAAACTTTAGTTTACGACGCAATGCCATATTTTCCTTCTCAAGTGTGGACATAGAACTAATAAGCCACTCCATTTCAGATTTCAGTTCATGCTCCCGGCGGGTCCTTTCTGCCTCAACCCGATTAACCCGACGTAACAAACCATGAATTATCAATCTGGACCTATCACACATGGGTGGATCAACCCACTGAAAGTAGCCACATCGCCCCCCCTGTGACAACAACGTAATTGCTATCAACTTTTAAATCATAAGAACCAACAAACAGGCACACACATTAATTCAGATTGGGTTCATGAAAGTGGACTACAATTTGTATACAATGGCATGATATAACCCCTCAAAAGATTACCAAAGAATATTGAAACACAATACTTGGACGGATGCTTACCTCTAATCCACCACAACGGGAAAACCGACGGCCAGGGTTACCCTTGGTCCACGAAGTTTGAACCTTGATCTGTTCACCGCAAGCACATGTTTTTGCGGCTATGGCAGGGTCAATTTATGAACTGCTTGAATCCATGCTTCATAAACAAAATAAAATGTGTTATTTAAATCAAAAATAATGTATTACTTTTGAAAATATAAAATGCAAACAGATTACTACAAAAATAAAATACCCTTGTTAGAATTCAATTTCAATCATATTTACCCCTTACAATTCAGTTTTAGATTTCAAATCACCAGAACATACAAACCTATATATATTTATGAAAACTGATTAGCATAAAACAATTTATAGGTTTTGAAGCCAAAAACCAATTGAAATTAATTCCTACATGCTAGAAATGCACTTAATACTATATAAGTCAGCATTTTTAACATAGGCAAGAAAAATAATCCATATAGCACCTCTGTACATAGCTAATTATGACACTTCATAACAAATATCACCCAAGTCAAAATTCTTCATAAACTATCCTTTACAATGCAAAATTCCAGAAAAATATATCAGCTACTTGAATGCAGCGATGAACACGAAAAAAAAAATCCCAATGTAACAAAAAAAAACCTATTCCACATATTACGAAAACATGTATCACTTTGCAAATTAAGAAAAAAACCTAGAAATTGATACCGTAATACATTTTACCTTGAAACCGTGAGAGATTCTTGAAACCATAGAGAATATGGCCACCGTAATTGCAATCACCGTTTGTTCAAGGTTCTTCCTCAATTTCGCACCTGAAGACAACAACACTTCAACCCTTAGTGTCGCGGATGAAAGAGAAAAGTGTAGGGAGCGAATGAGTGAGATTAGGGTTTCAATCCAGGTTATTATACCTTGACTTCGACGGTTAAGATCAATCACGAAGCATCGGACAAGATTAAATCAATTTTATAAGATCGGGGGTATTATGGGGAATTCAAGAATTGCTGGATTTATTGGGCTATCCGAACCGAGAATATATTGTCAGCCCAATTATTAATCATCCTATTAATAATATACTGAACACCCAATTATTCTGAGAATTGGACTATTAAGTAGCCCAATATTACAATTTGGGCTATTACCAATAACCCAATCCGAACCCAGCCTAAGAATATCTAGTTACAATTATCATTCATGATCTCGTCTAAGAATCTGAGCTCCAACTTATGAAAATAAAATATATTTTAATTGTCAACATCATTAATTTGAAAATCTCATAAACATTAAAGCAAGTGGATAAGTGCATCGATGACTCATTCTTTTACATTAGTGTTTAATGGACAATCAAGAAAGTTTAAGTTTGTGAATCGAATTGAAGGATTATGTAGTGTTAAAAAACTTGTTGACAAATAAAATTCGACGAAGTTAAAGTTTGATTATCGAATATAGTTCTATATATACGGTTAAATATTTGGAGAACATGGTAGCATTCCTTAAACCAAATCTAATTACTAAAATGGATCGCCTGTAATGGCACATATTTTAATAAACGCACATAATTTAATAACAAGAATTTCAGTTCGTAATTAGGTGAAGGTATAATACCTCTTAATATCTATGCGGGAAGTACCATTTTAGATGAAGAAATAACATTTCAACTCCTTTTGGTTTTTTTGCAGTTTGGACCCCCGAAACATGGAAAATATGCACTTTACATTCCGAAACACAAAATTAACACTTTGCTCACCCCATACAGGAACACTTCAGCACTTCGTACCCCTCCTATTTTTGGGCAGAGTTGACCGCCGGAGTCAAAATACCTAGTGGCAAAACAGGTAAATCCATTTTTGGATCTTTGGCACTTTTTACCCCCGAAACATGGAAATGGACACTTTGCACCCTCAAATAGAGTTAACACTTAACACCCTCAAATTAGAATTAAGACTAACTTAGCAACTTGCACCCCCAAAATACGAGAAAAATGGCATTTTGCATCCTCAAATTAAGAAACACTCAACAACTAGCACCCCTCGATTTTTTCAGCAAAGTTGACCGCCAAGGTAAAAAAATCCTAAGGGATAAAAATAGGTAATTCATTTTATTCCTTAAATTTTACAGAGTACAATTATGATACTCATTTTCTTCACCATCTTTCTGTTCATCAATATACATATCTATGTTGTAGACTTGAATTAAAATTATGTATTTGTGATATGATTCGATCAATTTTATATGTTGAAACTTTTTAGAAGTTTTCCGAATTCCTTTGAAAATTTTCGAGAACACTTGAAAATTTGGTAATTAAGGATATATGTTAGAAGTAGATATTACTTTATATTTTCACTTCGGTTGACTCAAAAAAGGAACTTCGGTGTTTTTAGAGGAAACATATCAAATTATGATCCCGATGGTCTTAAGACGAGGGTACTAAGTGTTAATTCTATTTGAGGGTGCCAAGTGCACATTTATAATGTTTTGAGAGTGTAAAGTATCCAAAATGCAAAAAGTAATTACCTATTTTGTCCCTATATTTTTTCACATGTGGTCAACTCTGTAGGGAAATAGGAGGGGGTGCTATATGTACGTATATAAATATTTTATTCAACTCAAGAGAAATACGTTAGAAAGAGAGGTCTACATCACAATTATCGTCTAATTAGACACACATGCAATAATGATTCTTGGACAAATTTAATTGTGAATTTTAAACATATGAAATTTAAATTTAACAACTACAAAGCGTTAATAACAGGAGTAATATAATTGAAAGTTAATTACTTGTGTGATTGTTGACCATAGCAGAGAATAAAAAATAATATATCAAGTTTATTCATCACAATTATCGTCTAAGGCCTCCATCACAATTATCGTCTACGGCTCCGTTGATGCCTTCTTCTTTTGTTTCGTCCGATCACCGATGTATGTGTCACTCATGCTAGATATAAAAAAAAAAATTCGAAAAGTTTTCAGAAAGGTTTTGGAATTTTTTTGAAAAATGTTACTGAATTAAGAAAAGAGAAAAATTCAAGACAAATATAGAGTTTCAGAAATACACTATATTTTCGTTTCAATTGATTAAAAAATAGAAAATATTCATTGTTTTGGAAATTTTAATCCATGTTTAAGAGTACTTTAACACGTTCGCAATTAAGTTGCAATGAAACTTAAAACTGATTCAAATGAAGGAAAAAAGTTATCTATGATGATAATGTGTCAAGTTATATAAAAACCTTTCCTCTTCCAAAGTTATTATCTTTAATTTAAGTTATGTTTTAAGAATTTCATTATTAGAATTTGTGAAGCCTCAATTCCTCCAATCCTTCATTAGTTTTTACTTTCTAACTGTTTTCTTTGTTATATTTTTATCTCTTTGCCAACCTGAAAGCTAGCAATTTATCTGCTTCTGTCAACCTTTTTGCTTGTTTCCGAAATCCAATAGTTGATTTTAGACAGTGACTATTACTAATTCAAAGTTTAAATTATTAGAATTTTGCCTACTTCTTTTGTTTAAAAGCATGGATTAAAGTTTCGTTTTCGCGTGATGTATGTGTTAGTCAGATAAATACAAAAAAAAAATTCGAAAAGTTTTCACAAACGTTTCTGAAAAATTATGAAAAAAAATACTAAATTAAGAAAAAAAGAAAATTCCAAGGGAAATGAAATACACCTTATTTTCATTTTGATTAATTAAAAAAAAGAAAAAATTTGGTGTTTTGGAAATTTTGATCCATGTTTAAGATTTAAGACCTTCGCAATAAAGTTGCAGTGAAACTTAGGCCATCTCCAACCGAACCCCATCCCCAATAGCTCAATTGCCCCATTTTTTGCCCAATTGTTCTTGCTCTTTTGCCTTGTCCTCGTGCCTTTTCGATCCACCTAAATACTCTTTTCCAACTGAAGGGCAATCAACCTCTATTTAATTCAATTTCACAACTTTCTCCACTCTCACTTTCCCACTCTCCCCACTTATTTAATAAAAACGATGATAATAATAATAATAATAATAATAATAATAATAATAATAATAATAAATATTATAATAATTTTCTAATAGTTACACAACCATGAAAATTAAGGCATTAATAATTTTTTAATAGTTACACAATCATGAAAATTAAGGCATTCTTAGTAATATGAAAATCAATGACGACTAAACATAATTAACAGAAAATAATAACTTATCATTAATGCACTTGAACAGAGAGGGAAAACAACAAAGATTAAACACCTACGACTATACATAATTTAAGCAAAACAACAATGATTACAAGAAATTGGATCATGGGTATCGAGGGAAGGGAGTGAAATTGTCAACGCCTAGATTGGCCTCTCCTCCATGCGATGCTTCTCCAAATTGTAAAGGGCCTTTTACTTTTTTTCCTGGAGGATTTGCTTCATCGTGTCAGTTTAAAATTATTTCGAAGGCGGAGTCATTTGAGATATATTCATTGAGAACACTCTCATTACTCTCTCTTCCTCTTTAGCGTATATTTCCTCCTCTTTAAGACGCATTATTTCAGAATGTCTTCTTTGGCGTCGTTCCTCTAAATTATGAAAAAATTACTAAATTAAGAAACATAGAAAATTTGAAGGCAAATATAGAGATTCGAAAATACACCTTATTCTCATTTAGTTGATTAAAATACAGAAATTTTCGGTGTTTTGAAAATTTTGATCCATTTTAAGATTACTTTAAGACCTTCGCAAATTATGTTGCAATGAAACTTAAATTGATTCTAATGAAGGAAAAAGGTTATCTATGATGATAATGTGTCAAGTTATATAAAAATTCTTTCCTCTTCCAAAATTATTATCTTTAAAAGTTATGTTTTAAGAATTTCACTATTAGAATTTGTGAAGCCTCAATTCCTCCAATCTTCATTAGTTTACTTTCTAACTGTTTTCTTTGTTATATTTTTATCTCTTTGCCAACCAGAAAGTAGGGGTGTAATCGAGTCGAGTAGTGTCGAACGACACACTGTTCAAGCTTGGTTTGATTTTATCGAGTTTGAAATTTTGTGTTTAAGCTTGGTTTGATATGAAATCGAGCCGAGCTCAAACGAGCTTTTATCGAACGAGCTAGAGCCGAGTAGCTTGATATTTTATATGTATTTTTTTAATTTTTAGCTTATCGAGTCGAGCCGAGCTTCAAAAATTATCGAACGAAAAATGATGTTCAATGCAAGCTTGTTTGATTAGTGTGACGAACCGAGCTCAAACGAGCTTTTATCCAACGAGCTCAAGTCGAGTATCGAGTAGCTTGATTTGATTTTCAGCCCTACCTGAAAGCTAGCAATTCATGTGCAACCTTTTTTCTTATTTCCGAAATCCAATAGTTGATTTTAGATAGTGACTATTTCTAATGGTGGATTAATAATTAATTAAAATAATTATTTATTTGGGCTTCATTCGAGCTCGGTACATAAATTAATTGAGTTTCGATCCGACTATAATTGAATTGAATCATCGGGCTTCAGTACTCGACTCAATTGACGGTGATGCTGCTACATAAAATAAACCCTTGGATAATTAAAATAAACACACATTTAGTCTGTAAAACTAGTGAAACATTCCACTTATTGTTTCACATAATATAATTTAGACGATACAACATATTACAATTAACACATACAATGCATGAACATTACTAATTCAATTTTGCATTGAACAAGAACCCAGTAGGGATTAAATTTGCAACATTTAAGAGGCCAAGAACACTACTTCCAACTTGCTGTAAGGTTGATGCTAAGCTACCAATCGACGGTAGACTCGCATTGCAAGTCGCCAGCGGCGTGTTCACTACGAGCTCGCACCCGGAAAGGAGCGTGGAAGTGACAAAGCTTATAGGGTCTAAAAGTATAGAAAATATTCCGGAGATATCTGTGGTTGCTGTAGAAATAACATTTCCACCACATTGTAGCTCCACTAGAGCATCTGCATAAATATTCAAAGTTTAGTTTTTATATGGGATCATTGCATTTCTGGTGCAACAACTATAGCTCACTGGCATTTCTTTCCCGTAACTTTTTGGGCTGACGCATTTGGTGCCACAACTTCAACATCAGTGGCAATTTTGGTGCCAATTGAGGCTCAATTTCACAAAAAAAAAAAAAAAAAAAACCAAAATTAAATCCTAACTTTTCCTATAAAATTCTCCAAACATTCCCTTAACATATTAAATTGCTACCCACCTTATTCTTTTTCTTCCCCAAATAAAAACATCCAAAAAGCTTAATTCTTGGTGAATGGAAATAATTTTTTTTAATGAAAAAGGTGTTGAATGGTCAAATTCTCAATTTTCATTTCACATGGCCAGCACATGGAAAAATTTCGGGCCAAAAATTTGGCCTTAATTGGCATCAAAATTGCCACTGATGTTGAAGTTGTGGCACCAAATATGCCAGTCCGAAAAGTTACGGGGTAGAAAAGCCAATGGACTATAGTTGGAGCACCAAATATGCAATAATCCCCTTTTTAATACCTTTGAAAATCTGTTTGAAGCCAATATTTCATTGATTCACTCATGGCAAAATTCATCCACTGGGCAGGTTAGGTACCCATCTAGGCGCTCTATTTTTTTATTTCCCATAATTTTACAAATATGGAGGTATACTAATCTTTTTATACCAAAAAATGGAGTATATGTAATTTATTTCTTCCATTTATAAATTATATATAATCGACATGTTTACCCATTATGACTAGGGCTGAAAATCAAACCAAGCTACTCGATACTCGGCTCGAGCTCGTTCGATAAAAGCTCGTTTGAGCTCGGTTCGTCAAATAAATCAAACAAGCTTGAACAAGATTTTTCGTTCGATAACTTTTGAAGCTCGGCTCGAGCTCGGCTCGATAAGCTAAGAATTGAAAAAATACATGTAAAATACCAAGCTACTCGATACTCGGCTCGAGTTCGTTCGATAAAAGCTCGTTTGAGCTCGGTTCGTTAAGAAATCAAACCAAGTTCAAACACAAAATTTCAAGCTCGATAAAATTCAAACCAAGCTTGAACAACGTGTCGTTCGATACTACTCGACTCGTTTACACCCCTAATTATGACAAATCGTGAGTACTTTTCTAGCGTGGTTATAAGAATAACAAAAGTGTAGTTTTGTAAGTATTGATTTTTCAAGTCTGAAATTAATAAAATTAATTTAAATTTAAATGTCCATTTCTCAGAAAATATTAATGAAATTGTCAGCTTATCTGTAGAAAGAGTAGATTTGTTCAATAATTTTCATATTTAAAAATAGGACTGATAAATATAAAATTATTTTGTGTAGTCGTTCTACTTCGAAAGAGCAAGTTCAAACACTTGAGTCCAGCCAGTCCTCTCATGTACAATCCATGAACACAATTTACTTAAATCCTAAACTCAGAACATTTTAATTTATAAGATGAAATTATTTTGAAAAATTGAAAATTAATGGGGAAAAAAATTTGTTTGTTAGGCTTTTCTTTTAAGAGCGCCGACATGATCTTTAAAAAGGCAAGAAAAACATGTAATTAAGGCTTTTCCTTTTTATGTTTAACTTACTAGAAAAAACTGGAGTAGATGTGCCATTGACACCAATATCGCCATTAGATGTGCAATAAAGAACGCCTTGGATCCTGACCAGGCCCAAGAGAGGCCCAAGGAGTCCACCAAGTTGGGCTTGGGCCATTGGCACAGCAATTGCAGCAGCAGCAACCAAAAGGCTAAGTAAAACAAGAGATTTTAAAGCCATTTTATTTATTTGCAGTTTTCTGGCTGATTTGGCTCTATAAAATTTTGTTTCATGCATATAACATATTTATAGGGAAATTTTGGGAATTTTGAGATATGAAGTGGTCCCCTATAGCCTAACAAACCTTCTCCATGTTCAATATTCTTTTGCCAGCTATGATTATTAAGCAATCCAAGTCAATAAGTACTGCAAGTGGTAAGTTAAGTTTTGTTTTATTTGTTGTGTCCTGAGGTTAATTGAAAATTGGTTTGTTAGCAATTAAGTACGTAAAGCATGAAACATTAAAGGATCGACATTAACATGCATTAATTGCTCAATAAGTAAATTAGGTTTAGAGATATCTAATTCTATCGTAAAAGACATCAATGCGGAAAAGGTATGGAATCTCTGGTTTCTCTCTCTTGCCACAGATTCGAGTTTCTATGAATGCGGTTAAACTATGAGGGGAATTTAACTGCTCTAAAAGTGTGTAGAGAGAGGACCAGTTTCCTCATTATATAGATGTAGAACCCTAATCCTCACTACTTAGGGATTCTTTATCAATGGACCTACCCTAATGGGTTACTCTTAATGGGCCATAAATTTACATTCTCCCACTTGGCCCATGAGAGAATCATCGTTAATCGTCTTTGCATAATAAATCACATACACGAGTCATGGCGGTCCTAAGTTATCATTATCCAACAAAATTCCTTCCTTGTACCACGATATAAGTGACTTATCACACAAGACCTAAAATTGGAAACTTTCATAATGTCCATTCCTATTATTATTCACATAATAGCCATAAAAGTGTACACATTCATTAAATAATAGGAACGTGGCTTTAAGTTATCAAAAACATGTATGTAGAGCTCAAAAATGTCAATATCAATAATAAACTCATAAAATCCTCAACAAATTACATCAAATACTACCAAGACCCATACGTTCAGGATGCTCCAAAAACGATTTTGGTGGTATTGCCTTAGTTAAAGGATCAGCAATCATCAGATTAGTACTGATGTGTTCAATTGACACTGTATGTTTCCAAACTTCCTCCTTCACGATAAGAAACTTCAAATCCATATGTTTCGCACCTTTGGAATACTTATCGTTCTTTGAGAAGAAGACGGCTGCGGAATTATCACAATAAAGTTTCAGCGGCTTGGCAATACTGTCGACAATTCCAAGTCCTGAAATGAAGTTCCGCAACCATAATGCATGATTTGTGGCCTCGAAACACGCCACAAATTCAGCCTCCATAGTAGATGCGGCTAGAACAGTTGCTTTTGCGCTTTTCCATGATATTGCCCCCTCAGCCAAAAGGAACAAATAGCCAAAAGTGGACTTTTTACTATCCAGACATCCAGCGAAGTCTGAATCGGAATATCCAATCACCTCCAAGGCTCCAACCGATCAGATCGTCTATATGTGAGCATATAGTCTTTAGTTCCTTGCAAGTAGCGTAGAACTTTCTTGGCAAGTTTCCAGTGATCCAAGCCTGGATTACTTTGGTAACGGCCAAGCATACCAACAGCAAAGCTTATGTCAGGTCTGGTGCATGTTTGAGCATATAACAAGCTTCCGACTATCGAGGCATACAGAATATTTTTCATTTGTTTCCTCTTGAAATCATTCTTTGGACATTGTTTGAGACTAAATTTTTCTCCCTTGTTAATTGGGACAACACTAATATTGCAATCTTTCATCCCATACCTTTCAAGAATTTTGTTGATGTAAGCCTTTTGAGACAATCCAATCCATCCTTGTGATCTATCACGGGATATTTCAATCCCTATCACATAAGATGCCTCATTCAAGTCTTTCATCTCAAAATTCTCAGAGAGAAATTTCTTAGTCTCATGTAGCAAGCCAAGATCGCTACTAGCCAAAAGAATGTCATCAACATACAGAATCAAGAAAATAAACTTACTCCCACTGACTTTCAGATATATACATTGATCAACAATGTTTTCCTTAAATCCAAAGGAAACAATTATATCGTTGAATTTAATGTACCATTGTCGTGAGGCTTGTTTAAGTCCGTATATTGACTTATTCAATTTACACACCATGTGTTCGAGTCCTTCAACTCGAAAACCCTCAGGTTGGTCCATATAAACCTCTTCCTCTAATGTTCCATTAAGAAAGGCTGTTTTCACATCCATTTGATGTAACTCTACGTCAAAATGAGCTACAAGTGCAAGAATAATTCTGAGAGAATCTTTCTTAGAGACAGGTGAAAACGTCTCATTGTAATCAATGCCGTTTTTCTGAGTAAAACCTTTGGCAACCAATCTTGCTTTATATCGTTCAACATTGCCTTTTGAGTCGCGTTTAGTCTTAAAGACCCACTTACAACCGACTCGCTGTGATCCCTCCGGCAATATGACTAGCTCCCATACGTGATTGGTTTCCATAGATTTCAATTCTTCCTTCATGGCATTGATCCATTTCTCAGAATTTTCACTTTCAATGGCTTGTGAATATGAAATCGGATCATTGTCTATCCCAATATCATTCTCCAATTCTTGGAAATAAACAACATAGTCATCAGGTATTGCAGATCGTCTTTCCCTTTGCGACCGTCTTAATGCAATTCCTTGTGGCTCTTCTTCTACAGGTTCATTTTGAATGATTTCATTATGAATTGGTACTTCAGTTTGTTGCTCAGCATGAAACTGCTCAACCAATACGGGAGTAATGTCATGGAAGATTGCAGGTGGTAAACCTTGCTCTCTTACCTCGTTAATAACAGTTTGTCCACTGTCACTCCCACTGATCTCACCATTCTCAATGAACCTTGCATTTCCGGTTTCAACAATTCTTGGAGTATGTTTAGGACAATAAATTCTAAATCCTTTGGATTTCTCTGGGTAACCTATAAAGTAACCACTAACAGTACGAGAATCCAATTTCTTTTCATATGGATTATATAGCTTAGCTTCTGCCGGGCAACCCCAAATATGTAGGTGCTTTAAACTGGGTTTCCTTCCGGTCCATAGCTCATAAGGAGTTTTTGGAACCGCTTTACTGGGAACTCGGTTTAATACGTACATGGCAGTTTTAAGCGCATAAGTCCATAAGGATTTAGGTAATGATGAATTACTAATCATACTTCTAACCATATCCATTAGAGTTCGATTACGCCTTTCGGCAACACCATTTTGTTGTGGTGTGCCTGGCATAGTGTAATGGGCACATATGCCATTTTTTCGAGATATTTTGCAAAGGGACCAGGGCATTGTCCCGATTCAGTAGATCTCCCATAATACTCACCACCTCTATCAGATCTAACGATTTTCACTTTTCTATCTAATTGTCTCTCAACTTCAGTAATAAACACCTCAAGGGCATTTACAGATTGAGATTTTGCATGAAGTAGATAGAGATAACCAAAACGTGAAAAATCATTGATAAAAGTGATGAAATATCGTTCACCATTAAATGAGGAAGTGTCAAAAGGACCGCAAATATCGGTGTGTATAATTTCAAGAAGCTCAGTGCTTCTTGTGGCTTTAGATTTCTTAATGTGTTTGGTTTGCTTACCCTTAATGCAATCCACACACGTGTCAAAATCAGTAAAATCCAGACCAGAAATGGTCCCATCTTTACTAATCTTTCCATTCTTTCTTTGGATATATGACCCAAACGTTTATACCACAAGAAAGCAGAACATTCATTTACCATACTACGTTTCACACCACCATAATTGTGAGTTGTAATTAGAGATTCAGCATAAACACCATTAAGTTTTAGTTGATATAAACCATTAGAAAGTAAACCAGAACCAACAAAACGGCTACCTTTAAATAAACTAAAACTTTGATTTCCCAAAGTAATTCGAAATCCCATAAGGTCTAGTCTAGACAATGAAATCAAATTACGACAAAAATTGGAAATAAATAGTGTCTTATACAAATCCAGATGAAAACCAGTATCTAAAATAAGTCGGTAAGTCCCAACTCCAGCAACTGGAACTTTATCCCCATTTCCAAGAGTCACGAAACTTTCACTAGGTTGAGGTTTCTGGATTGTAAGGAATCCCTGCATGGTATTAGAAATGTGAATAGTAGAACCACAATCAAGCCACCAAGTATCAGAAGGAACGTAACAAGATTTGATTCGAAACATACTAAAGCCAAAGGCTTACCCTTCTTTTCAAACCACGCCTTGCGTTTAGGGCAATCTTTCTGATAGTGCCCACGTTTGTTACAAAAGTGGCATTTATCTTTACCCAAGTCCTTCTTAGGTGCCAATATAGCTTTCATTGGCTCCTTGCCCTTAGACATCGGCTTATTTCCTTTCTTGGCTCCCTTCTTATGCTTCACATTTCTTTGGGTTACCATATTAACAGAATGAGTTCCTTGTTGTTTAAGTCGCGTCTCCTCCTGAATTAACATTCGAGACAATTCCTCCAGTGACCACTTCTCCCTTGAAGTGTTATAACTGATTTGGAAAGCCCCATATTCAGAAGGTAACGACGCCAATATATAACTAACAAGAAAAAACTCATCCATTACGATACCCAATGAAGATAGCTTCTTGATCAGATTAGTCATCTCCAGTACATGGTTTTGCATGCCCTTGGACCACTCATACTTGGTAGCAAGTAATTTCTGAACGAGGGTCAAGGCGAGCGACTTATCTGTGTTTCGGAAACGTTCTTCCAAATATTCAACAAATTGTTTAGCACTCTCCAGATCATCAGGAAGAGTACTTTTGATATTCGGTTCGATAGTCATGCTTAGGAATTTCATACTAAGTCTGTTGGCCCTTGTCCAAATTCTATGAGCCTTTCTTTCCTCCTCACCGGATTCCTCGGTGGGAACAGGGGGCTCATCATCAAGGAGGGCAATGTCGAGATATTGTAAACCCAATTCATACTCGACTTGCTCCTTCCATTCAAAAAAATTGTTACCATTAAAGGAAACAACAGACTTAGCACGATAATTCGTTTGAGACTGTTCAACTGGAATATTACAAGGAATAAGCTCACGTTAATCATAAATCCAGATTATAGAATAATTAATTCAAATGCTGGAACATACATAAAAATACTTTATTGGCTTAACTCGTAATGTTTGCTAGAAAAAATGACCAAGCCTCCTTTGGGTCGACTCTTATGCCATTTTATAACAAACTGATTTATTTATCTTTTAATTGATAATTTAAACTTAAGGTTTGTGCATATAAATTCACTAACAATATTGATCAGACCACTTTGGTGACTAACAAATCTTCATAATATGAATATATACACATACGTATTTATCAATAACCAAATAAACAAATTAACATGTGAAGAAATTCAACAAATATATCAGTCAGGCCACTTTGGTGACTAACAGACTAATATGATTTTGTAAATCTCTTTTACGAAATATGCTAATTTAATATTTGGTAATAAATAAATCATATAATTTCACCAATTAAACTAATTACACAGGACAATTTGGTAAATATATCAATCAGATCACTTTGGTGACTAACAAACTAATATACTACTCATTTGCCCTTTCATAACATGTAAATTAGATATCGGTAATATATAGATTTATTGTAACTCAAAATTCATTATCTCTAATGATCAGGCCACTTTGGTGACTAACAGATCATCATAATATGAATTTTAAATAGTATGTCACATTATTCCATTAAATATAAATCATACATAAGGAAGTTTACTAATTATAAGATCAAGCCACTTTGGTGACTAACAAATCAATATAATTTTCGAAATCCTTTTTCATAAATGTACAATTAAATATTGGTGACAAAATTTTAACGTGCTTCGAAATTTACTAAACATAATGATCAGGCCACTTTGGTGACTAACAAATCGACATAATATAAATTTCAAACCTTTATGCACATATTCATTTCTCGAATTATGAATTTGTTTACATAATTGGAAAATTAAATAGTTATTTAATTCCTTCAAATTCACAAATAAAGAGCCCAGAAAATTTTAATTATATAATTTTTCATTATAAAAACCCATGATCCCACTTTAAGATGTTTCAGCCAATATGAAAATCAATTTTAGTAAGACCATAAACATAATAGTAGCGATTGAAATTCATTTAACCTTCTCATCCATAAATCAATTCAGGCCCATACAAAAAAAAAAAACATAATATCAGATTTTAATTTGGGTAAAAAACATGAATAGATCTTAGACACAAAACCCATAATTTATGGCCCAAGACCCAAATTGCTGAATTTGCTGAGCCGCCGCTATCAACATTCGAGGACGGAATTTCTCAGGCAAATCAGAAGAGACCGAAACAGGGGATTTTGTGCTTTCGCACAAATTAATCTACAACTATTCATCGGAAAACTATAAGGACATAATCGATGTTCTCATAAGAATTTTCCAAGAACATGTACAACTAAACATACATAAAATATTCAAGAGTATGGTAAAAATTCTATGTACAGAACACATAACCCAATATCATGTACTGTATATAATTAAGCACACATAAGGGTCTCATAATCACGCTTGCATCATTATAAGGGTCAAGCTGATGAAACAAAATTTAGAAGTGAAATTTGGTTACGAATAGCACGTGAATCAAATTATAAATTTTGTTTACATGAATTTCATAATAATATGAGTCCGGGTGCAGATCTAAGAAAATAAGCCTAATTATTAGATCATGCAAGTCATGTATTTTAATTTACAAAAAATACAGATCTAAAGATAAACATAAATTTTAGATCATAAAATTTAACCGAATTAAAGTTAGCCCAAACACGGGCTCTGATACCACTGTTAGCAATTAAGTACGTAAGGCATGAAACATTAAAGGATCGACATTAACATGCATTAATTGCTCAATTAGTAAATTAGGTTTAGAGATACCTGATTCCATCGTAAAAGACATCAATGCGGAAAAGGTATGGAATCTCTGGTTTCTCTCTCTTGCCACAGATTCGAGTTTCTATGAATGCGGTTAAACTATGAGGGGAATTTAACTGCTCTAAAAGTGTGTAGAGAGAGGACCAGTTTCCTCATTATATATATGTAGAACCCTAATCCTCACTACTTAGGGATTCTTTATCTATGGGCCTACCTTAATGGGTTACTCTTAATGGGCCATAAATTTACATGGTTTGCACTTAATAATAAAGAGTTTAACGATCGACGTTGTTCAAGTTGAGTTTGAGATTATGTTTGACTTTAGTTTGTTTGTTAACTGAGTCGAGATCTAACGAGTTTTATTGAACGGACTCGAGTTAATATTGAATAGCTTGATATTTTTACATGTAATTAGCCAATTTTTAGCTTATCGAATCAAGCTTCAACAAATCTTCAAATTTTCTCAAACGACAGGATATCCGTCAATCCTTTTTCATATATATGAAGAACCAAGCCCAAACGCACTTTTATCAAATGAGTTTGAGTCGAGTATCGAGTAGCTTGATTTGATTTTCAGCCCTACTCATGATAATCTTAGAGATGCAAATGAGTCGACTTTAGTCGTTGTTCAAGTTGGAATTTAGTTTCTTTGATGTATATGAACTAAATTTAATCTAAAAAATCCAGAATAGGCTTTATTTCGAATTGACAAGTAGGTTGATATTTTACATATACATCGCTTCTAACTTATCGAACCAAACGAGCTCATATTAAACTTCAAACTCTATTAAACAATATTTATTGTACTTGGCGTGTGATATATAACAAACGAAACTCAATTAACTTTTTTTCAATAAAACTCGAGCCAATTTCCGAGTAAGATCTTCGACTTGAACCAGGTTCTTCATATATATAAAAGCCAATTGTCTTGGCTTCAGTTTTTGGGCTTTACCCTATAAAGCTTAGCCAACTCTACTACATTGCCCATACTAGAGAGGGGTGCTTTTTGAAACTTTAACAAAATTAAAATGGTCTTCTTGTAATTTACAAATTGTTTCAAGCTGAAACAATGGTGCAAGTTTATGCAATTGGATCAAGAACAAATGGTTTCCACAAATTTTTCTCATTCTCTCTCTTGAATCTGGTTCAGACATAGCTTGATCAAACTCGTCACATGACATGTGTATCGCACTTACTTTGTGATTGATCGTTCTTCAAAGAGTTTTATCCAATCTCAAAGCAAGTGTATCGCACTTGTCAAGTTTTTATTTTGGGTTCAGCCGAACTGGGTCTGAAATAGAATTCTCCAAAAATTACTTCACACCACGTGGCATAAGTGATCAAGTGTGTGATGACGTATCATATATGGTAGGATATTCCACAAATGGTCGACCTACTCAACCTCGGTATTGATTGAAATACCATAAAAGAAATGACCATCAAACTCACTAAGTATCAACGCAATAAGATTGCTTAGCCCTTGATTCCATGTATTAGATCAGGGTCGACCCGGTTCTCGAAGTTAGACCAACTCAAAAGACTATAAACCCCATAGTTTTTGTTATAATGTAAATTTGATGAGGGGTAATTTATATATTCCGAACAACATGGAATGCATGTGCCCGATAAGCATTTCGAACATAATTGTGTGCTTGAGTTTATGGGCTTTTCGATCACAGTATCCCAATCATGACCAACGCTACAATGGGCCAGGCTTGAGCCTTTAGAAAATGGATTGCACCTTTTACTGGAACGATAGTACACCTATAAATAGAAAGCACATTTACTGTCAGAGACATGTATTCCAAGGTTGTACTGATCAGACCTTAGCTAATGCTAGTTTTAGGATACATGTATTGTTTGAACAAGCCTATTATTGTAACCATGTAATTGATACTCGAATATATATACAAAATTTTTTTGATCATTAATAATATTATCATTGGAGTTATATTTCATTGAACAAACGAATTTGTGTTAAATCAATTGACGCCCGCCGTTGGGCATGTTTAGACATCAGGTCAAAATATACTTGTAACGAGAAGACGTTCGAATAATTGAGCTGTTGATTGACAACCTTCAATGCAGCTAAGTCAAATGACAATTAGAATCAACCAGGAGAGCAACTGACATCTCTCCCTGATAATCAACCAATTCAAATGACTATAGGGGATCTGAGATCGATTATTGGAATTATGAATAAGGAATTTCTCAACACGGAGAAAGAGCAGCAAGGTGTCCGACCAACTACGGACGCGCACATTGCTCCGTCTAGAGACGAAATACCAATCTCAGAGGATGACAGGGCTATAAGTGTTCGTAGGTCCACAATTGGAGGTGTGTCTAGAGGGGTTGCTGATGCTCAGGCAAGAACTGTTGTTCGTTCTGAGTGGGATGATCGCTTAGGCGATAAGAAAATTCAATAATCGAGGAAAGTTGTGTGTGAGGTCGTGATAAAGGAAGAAAACAGTAGTTCAAAGAGTTTCTGAGGACGAGTTGGAGAAAATAATTGAAGAAAGGGTCGCTAAACGATTAGCTGAAGAAAATCGACTCAGAAATCTCAGTCTCGCAGCCAATCTCAAGAATAGGGAGGTCGAAGTCAATATAATGAGATGTTCATTGTAAAGCGATAAGGGAGGGTCGAAATTATGAAATTGTACACACCCGTCTCCCGCATTATGATGGCATGAGGGGATCCAAATAAACATATTTTAAGTTTTATCAACGTTTTAAGCTTATATGATCATTCGAAAGATTTATGTGTGAAGTTTATGGTTACGAGGTTGACAGAATTTCCCTGGATTGGTCGAAAAGCTACCGGAAAATTCCATATTTTCTTTTTATGAGTTTTATGAGAAGTTAAAACACCAATTCGCTAGCCAAAGGAATCCAAGGTTGCATGCTAACCATCTGGGACAATGAGACAACTTGAGGGAGAGTCGTTAAATCAATGGCTTGTCAGGTTCAATATTGAGCTGTTAAAAGTTGATACTTCTCAGATTGAGTATATATTATCTTTAATGTTTAAGCTCACAAGGAATGGGCAGTTATGGAAAACTTTGTGTAGGAAGCTCATATGGAGATTGCAGAGAAGTACATGATCCATGAGGAGATGAACAAGTCAAAAAACTCTTAAAATACAAAGTATATGGCTACCAAATAGTTGGGCACCGATCCCGAAGGTCAGAGATTATTGTGGGTCACAGAATAATAAGAGGGATAATGTTTTGCAAAGACTTGATTTCTATAAACAAACAATGACTAACCAAGATCTAATGTCTACGTTAGGCCACCATCACCAAAACAAGCACCAAGGAAGGACATGGGCTATTTTAATTTTATCGAGTTGAATGCCTCGAAGGAGGAGATACTTGATGTGCTCGAACATAACAACTTGAACCCCGAGCCAAAGTGGATTACACAGGCAAAACTCGGTTCAAAGAATTATGATCGTTATTGTAGATACCATAAAGTTCGAGGCCATAACACTGAGGATTGTATGAATTTGAAGCAGGAGATAGAGAGATTCCCGAACATAAATTCCCAACCAACGAATGATCAATGTCATCTCTGGAAGTCCTGTAGGGGGAGATAGCAGGAACGCTCGAAAATGTACTATGAGGTTGATCATTGTAGGGGTCTCCGTAGTTGTAGAAATCATGTATGTTAAGCAACCACCCCTCTTGAATCAAGTGATTACCTTCAGTGAGGGTGATAGACCCAAGGATGTTACATAGGATGTAAATCAAGTGATCTATGTTTGTTTTTCCAGACAATGTTTTAACTCAACTTAAGTAACATAGACATTATTCACTGCATCATTGTTTGAAACTCCAATAACTTACATAAGAAACGTAAATCAGCTGAGTGATCTATTATGTTCATAAGGTAAGTGCAAATCAGCTCAATAGTTCATGGTACTGATTGACGAATTCTTCTTAAGGAAAAATAGAAAAGTTTAAAAGAGATTAAGCTCAATTGACCCTCCTCCACCCCTCTAGACGTCATCATAACCACTTGGGACCAACAGTTATAGTATTGCGTTGTCCTTCAAGCAAAAAATTGAGCATGTTACTCCATTCAAAAGGCAAATCGTTGATTTATAGTCTAACTCGGTTTTTGAGCAATATCAAGGTTGGAGGTCCATTCACATCCCTCCCCCCCTCCCCTCTAGTCCTCATCATAACCACTTGGGACCAACAATTATAATATTATGTTGTCCATCAAGAAGAAAATTGAGCATGTGACTCCATTCAAAAGGCAAATCTTCGATTTAGAGCCTGACTTAGTTTCCGAGCTTGGCATTCCAGACTATGAAAAGTTGCCCGAGAAAGAAGTGACAACTAAGGGAGAATGTGTAATGATTTTACCGGTCTAAATAAGATTTGCCCTAGGGATCCTAACCCTTTTTCCATGATAGATATTGTTGTAAGAATTTATTAACTCAAGGCAAAGAATTAAGTGAGTGATCAACCAAGTGAGTTAAAGGTTTCTTTGATAACAAGTCAGAAATAGGCAAGTGGAAAATCATCAAGACAACTGAAGAGCTAAGTGAAATTCTTAGTCAATATTTTCAAACAGAAAAAATACTGAAAATTCAAGTATCATATTCAAAGGTTTGAATATGAAGAGTTAATCAAAGTTAGGTTTTGACTGATTAATTATTTGAAGCTGCCAGCTAAGCTCAAATGAAGACAAATGAGTGAAGATTTCATTGAAGAGCTTAGTAAATAAGCTTAGTAAGACAAATGGTCGTCTGATCAGCGAAGTCAAAATAGCATATTATTAGACATCCAAGTATTCTCTTAAGTTAAGTGACTTCAACAAATGACTGGTTTCGTGAGTTAATTCATTTATTACTTCAGACATCAGAGGAGTTAATGAAGTTCATTCATTGCTCAAGATTCAGATAAAATAAGTGTTGGATGAAGATGAAGATGAAGTGCTAAGAAGACAAGTAATTAAGGGAATGTTTTGATGATTTCCAAAACATCATAATCAGCTAAGTATGGAAAGCTTAGTTCCTTTAGAAGAATTTTGAACAAGTAAAAGAAGACATCAGAAGAGTTCAAAGTTCAAAGCCCAGAAGACTAGTGATCTCTTGCTGAAACAGCGAACAGAAGGGTAGGTCATCAGCCGAGTCAAATCAGATTAGTTCAGTATTTGATCAGCAGAGTATCTATCAACAGAGTCGTTTTGATCAGCAGAGTAGAAGAGATCAAGAGATTAGTCCAACGGTAATAAATGCACTTGGTGTAATAAATGCTGAAAGAGAAGGGTAGTAATGGCAAATGATTGAATTTAACTCTCGGATCAGCAGAGTGCATTTAATGCAGCTACAGGAAAGTACAGCAGAAAAGGTACTGTAGCAGTAGCCGTTCTGAATTTCGGGCTAAAGCTATGGATTTGAAGATTTGATTTCCTTCAACGGTCATATTTTCAAATTCAAGTATAAATAGAGCCAAGTTCGAAGAGAGAGAGACACAACAACAATCAGAGATTTCGATTTTGAAGCAGAAATTTTCTAAGTCTCAAAAGCTCGAACAGCTCACTCGTCTGGTGGAAGTCATCTGTTGACAGAAACCCAGTTGAAGAAATCAGAAAAACATTATCTGAGTGATTTTGTAATAGCTGAGTGTTGTGCGAAGTGAGAATCCATCTTTGTGAGTGATTCTACTTTAGAGGATAGGTCTTCTTTGTGATTTCCTATTGTGAGCTTACAGCCTTTTCATTTGTTGTCTTGGTGTAAGTGGAGAAATATTGTAATCTGTGTGATTATAGTATAACCCAGAATCTAAGTGATCTGGAAGAGTGGACTAAAGGATTTTTATCCATATAACCACTATAAAAATTCTTTGTGTTATCTTGCATTCAAGTTTTTGTGCATATTTAAAGTTTGCATATTTAAAACACTCTGAATTACAAAAAGATTTTATAAGGAGTTTCAAAACTGGAGATAAAATCTTTTTAAGAACTTAGTCTACTTGTGAAAAACACTTTCAAACAATCCGCTGCAAGTATACTCTTTGGAAAACTGTTTTTCTGAAAAACAGCTAAGTATATATAAGAAGAGTGGTCACTCTGTTGTTCTAGACTCGTTCTTGATCAGCGAAGTAATCTTACTGTTCTTCATCAGCTTAGTCTGCTGACAGAACACTGAAAAGTTTTTAAGTTCAAAAATTTTCAGAGGTCTATTCACCCCCCCCCCCCCTCTAGACCTCATCTGACCACTTGGGACCAACAAGTGGTATCAGAGCGGGTGGTTCATTAGAATCAGCTGCCTAATCAACGAGCTTGATCCAAGTGTTTTTCAAAGGTTTTCAAAACTTTTTCAAAAGAGCATCTTTTTGAAAAATCAAAACTTTTTGAAAATGGAATGCATAAACCATGTTCCCCACATTGCTGGTATGTCATTCGAAGACTGGAAAATCAGGATGGAGATTTTCCTCGCTGCCTACAATGACAACATGTTCACTTGCATTACAAAAGGTCCATTCAAATTCACCAAGACGATAAAGATCAATGAAGTTGATACTGTGGTGGAAAAAGATTTGAACGAAATGACAGCTGAAGAAATCAAGCTGTTCAACCTGGACAAAATTGGAAGATTTATTATGACTAAAGCCCTGGACAATGATCGGTTTGACAAGATCAAACATTGCAAATCTGCAAAAGAGATGTGGGATAAAGTCAGAGATATGAGCGAAGGGAACGACGCCATAAAAGAGCATCAGCTGAGTGTTGCTCCAGAAAAGCTGGATAACTTCAAGATGAAATCCTCTGAAACCATTGATCAGATGGATACAAGGTTTACAAGAATATTAAACGAAGTTTTGAAGCTTGGAAAAACCTTCACAGACAAGGAGATAACCATCAGAGTACTGAAGGCCTTACCTCCTAAGTTCAACATGAAGGTGACAGCAATGGAAGAATCAAGGGATCTGGGGAAGATCTCTCTTACAGAGCTGTTTTCTGTACTCAAGGCTTATGAGTATAAACTGCCTAGGATGGGTATTGAAGAAACCTCAACTTCAGGACCCACAGCTGCCTTAGTTGCTGCTGAAAACACCAGGAGACCAGCACATAGAAGTCAAGATGTGGACTCATCTGATGAAGCATCACTACTCAACAAGAAGGAGTACACTGCTGGAGATGTAGCATTATTGATGAACAACTTCAAGAAGTTCTATAAGAGAAAGATGAAAAACAAATACAATCATGCTGCTTCTACTTCTAAACCTAATTCTTCTTCTCAAGAAAAAGATGATTATAAAGCAAAACTAATGTGTTATAACTGCAGGAAATTGGGACATTTCATCAGAGACTGTCCATATCCAAAAGCAGAGAAATACACTGAGGAAGAGAAGAGAATCAGAAAGGAAAGAAAGCATCAAAGAGGGAAAGCAATGGTAGCTGAAGCAGAAAAGCTTGCTACTGTCTACTCATCTGATTCAGATTCAGACACGTCTGATGAAGAATCTTCTGATGAAGAGAAACCTGCTCTCCTCTGCCTGATGGCTAAGGAATCTGATGACTCTGAGGATGAGGTAACTCCTCAAGATAATGAACTATTTAATTCTCTAGAGCAAATGATGTTGAATAATACTACTATTGCTGGAGAATTTGTTAAGCTTAAGGAAGAGATGATCCTGCTAAAAGAGCAAAATAGTTCACTGAAACTCTTAGCTGAAAAGCCAAGGGAATCAGCTGAATATAAACAGCTTGAGCAAGAGCATGAATCTCTGAAAGCTGAATGTGAGGTCTATAAAGGAAAAATCATGGAACTTGAGAAAATTATCGAGTCTCATGATAAGTCAACTGTTGCATCCATGCATACATCTAATAAACAGGAGACACCTTTAGAAAAGGATAAACTAGAATTGAATCATACTGAAAAATTCATTTCTGCTGACAATAGTAAGGTCATTATGTATGTTCAAACTTCTAAACCTACCTCATCTGAGAAAGTGGTAAAGGAGAAGAAATCTCCTAAGGCTAAAAAGAGCAAAAAGCCTAGTGTAGGAAAACAGACTAGTAAACCCAAACAGAAGAGTCCTAGGAAGTCTTCTGATATTGTTAAAACTAATCAGGCTAGTGAGAAAACTAAGTCGTCTGTTAATGAGCAAGCTGTAAGTAAACCAAAGAAGCATAAGAACAAGAAAAATCAAAATGCTTGGTATGGAAATGAGTCATATTATGTGCAACCTGCTGCATATCATCCTATGTATCATGCACCTCAATTTCCAGGTTACTATGCACCTTATCCTGCTCATCCAATGCATGCATACCCTGCCTATCATGCACCTTACCCTACTTATGAACATTACTCTTATCATACTGATCATCAACATGACTTATCTGCTAATTATGATAAAAAGGAAACTGTTCATACTCCTGTCAAAACTCAGAAGCCTAAGAAGCCTAAGACATCAACATCTTGGGTTGTCAAAGGTGGAACTAATCCTTCAGGACCCTCTCAATAAGGGTACCTAAAACAATTTTATTTTTGTTTTGTAGGTTAGGATTAGGAGTAGGAGTAAAGTAGAGAAGATATGGTACTTGGACAGTGGATGTTCAAGACACATGTGTGGAAGCATACATGAGCTGACTGATGCAGTTGCTGTGGATGGTCCAAGTGTTACATTTGGAGACAGCAAAGAAGGCAAGATTAAAGCTAGAGGAAGATTAATCAAGGGAAACATAGAGATATCTGACGTCTCATATGTTAAAGGCCTAAAGTATAATCTGCTGAGCATAAGTCAATTTTGTGACAAAGGATATTCAGTCATCTTCTCAACAGATAAGTGCTACGTTGAACAGATTGGTACAAAGAAGGTAATTTTATCTGGAAGACGACAAGGGAATGTCTACATAGTCGACTGGGATTCTGTTGACAAGAATTCAAGCGTTTGTTTGGTGGCATCTGCACCAAGTGAAGTTAGTTGGCTATGGCACAAGAGAATGAATCATTTAAACTTCAAGACCATTAACAGATTAATCAAGAATGATTTGGTAGAAGGGATTCCAAAGACAGTCATGAGCAAAGATAAGCTCTGTGACGCCTGTCAGAAGGGTAAACAAATCAAGTCATCTTTCAAAAGCAAGAAGCACCAATCTTCTGAAAGAATATTGGAGCTGCTACATATGGACTTATTTGGACCCATTGATCCAGTCAGCAATGGTGGAAAGAAATACTGCCTAGCTGCTGTGGATGATTATTCAAGATATACTTGGGTGATTTTCATGAAGAAGAAAAGTGAAACCAAGGAACATCTTACAAATCTGATGGAACTGATCCAGAATGAGAAGAGTATCAAAATATTGAAGATCAGATCAGATAGAGGGACAGAGTTTACAAACTCTACTGTTGAAGAGTATTGTAACATCAAAGGAATACATCATGAGTATTCTGCTGCCAGAACCCCTCAACAGAATGGTGTTGCTGAAAGGAGAAACAGAACACTAAAGGAAGCTGTCAGAACCATAAGCTGAAGCTAAACTGCCTCAAAGATTTTGGGCAGAAGCAACAAACACAGCATGCTTTACCCAAAACAGATGTATGATCAACAAAAATCAGAACAAGACTCCATATGAAGTTTGGAACAACAGAAAACCAAACATTCATTACTTTAAGATTTTTGGTTGTAAATGTTTTGTATTGAATAATGGAAAAAATCACCTTACTGCATTTGCAGAAAAGGCTGATGAAGCTGTCTTTGTAGGATACTCATCTGTTAGTAAGGCTTATAGAGTTTTCAATAAAAGAACATTACTAATAGAAGAATCTATCCATGTAGTATTTGATGAGCCAAGTCAATCTTCTGAAAAGAATCAAAGTGTTAATCAAGATCTGTCTACTGATTTACAGAAATTAGACGTTGGAAGGAATGAAGAATATGTTCCCACAAGTGCTGTTCAAAATCACAGTGTTGATTGTCTAACAGACGAGTTGCAAACAGCTGACAGACCAGAGACTGTTCAACAGACTGCGAATGTTCAACAGACTACTACTGCAACTCCAACAGTAGTGTTGCAAGATCAGAACAGAGGACAACATTCAGACCTGCAACCTGATCTCAGATGGCTCAGAAATCATCCACCAGAGTTGGTGATTGGTGATCCATTAGATAGAGTGAAAACAAGAAGAGCTGCTGCACAAGATGCCATGTTTGTCACATTTCTGTCTCAAATAGAGCCTAAGCAAATTAAAGAAGCTCTCAATGATTCCTTCTGGATAGAAGCTATGCAAGAAGAGTTGAATCAATTTGAAAGGAATGAAGTCTGGTACTTAGTTCCTAGACCAAGTCATCAAAGAGTCATTGGCACTAAGTGGGTATTCAGAAATAAGATGAATGAAGATGGTGTTGTCACCAGAAACAAAGCAAGACTAGTGGCCAAGGGTTATTGTCAAGAAGAAGGAATTGACTTTGATGAAACTTTTGCACCAGTAGCAAGACTTGAAGCAATCAGACTGTTTCTAGCCTATGTTGCTTACAAGAACTTCACTGTCTATCAGATGGATGTGAAGTCTGCTTTTCTCAATGGAGAACTGCAAGAAGAAGTGTATGTTGAGCAACCTCCCGGATTTGAAGTCTATCAAGAAGAGGACAAAGTATATCGTCTGAAGAAAGCCCTCTATGGACTGAAACAGGCTCCAAGAGCATGGTATGATACCCTATCTGATTTTCTTTTAATTAAAGGATTTCGAAAAGGTAAGGTAGATAAAACCTTGTTCACAATTGAATGGGAAAATCATATATTACTTGTGCAAATATATGTGGACGATATTATTTTTTGTTCAACTAACCAACAGATGTGTGATAAGTTCTCCAAGCTGATGCAGAATAAGTTTGAAATGAGCATGATGGGTGAACTTAATTATTTTCTTGGATTGCAAGTTAGACAGTTGCCTGATGGAATATTCATCAGCCAAGCAAAATACACAAGAGATCTGTTCAAGAAGTTTGGTATGGAAACTAGCTCTACTGCTACAATTCCTATGTCTACAAGTCTTCGGTTGGATAAAGATGAAGATGGCAAATCAGTGGACATAACCAAATATAGAGGCATTATTGGTTCATTGTTGTATCTAACAGCAAGCAGACCTGACATAATGTACTCAGTTGGAGTCTGTGCAAGATTTCAATCAAACCCCAAAGAATCTCATCTCTTAGCTGCCAAGAGGATATTGAAATATGTTAAAGGCACTCAAGAATTGGGATTGTGGTATCCTAGAGAATCTGGATTTGAGCTTATTGGTTATTCAGATTCAGACCTTGCTGGCTGCAAGATTGACAGAAAGAGCACAACAGGTGCTTGTCAGTTCTTAGGTAGTCGTCTGATCTCATGGATGAGTAAGAAACAGACTTCAGTTTCTATATCTACTGCTGAGGCTGAATATATAGCTGCTGGAGCTTGCTGTGCACAGATATTTTGGTTGAAGCATCAACTAGAAGACTACAATATCAAAATCAGTGGAATTCCAATCTACTGTGACAATACAAGTGCAATCTCTCTTACTCAGAACACTACAAGTCATTCAAGGACTAAACATATAGAGATCAAGCATCACTTCATTAGAGATCATGTGGAAAAAGGCAATGTTATGATAGAATATGTTCATACTGATAATCAGATTGCTGATATTTTCACTAAACCTTTAAGTGAAGCAAGGTTCTCAACTCTAAGAGCTGAGTTAGGACTAATTAATCTGGATGCATAAGCTGAGGGGGAACTCATCAGAAGACTGAAGTTCAACAGCTTAGTTATCCGTTATTCTATTCAAGGATTAACTTTCAACAGACTAGTTAGCTTATGGATTCTTAAAGACAGGGGGAACGTGTAAGACTAGCGGTACTTCTGTTCTAAAGATGAAATTTGTTAATGTCAGTTAGTGGAAGTAATATTATCTGAAGATCTGTTCTTAATTCTTGAAGACTGAAGATTATTTTATCTTGCTGGATTGACAAACAGCAGAGGAAGATTACTAGCTATTGGCATTCTCTAGTAATATCAGATAACAGATCACTCGTCTGTCAGATAAGTTAAACTCTACTCATCTGATATCTTATATAAGCATGGTCTTAAATCGTATCTTTAGAAACGCGCTTTTATAAGTAACAGATTAGTGTCGATAGAGTTTCCCGCCCATCTGACATTAAAATAATAAAATTGAAATCCGCAACTCCCATCCACACGATTAATAAACTGTCAGATTAGATCAACGTCTCAGATAAATCACGATAACCCAAATAATAGAAACGTATAAAGTCCGATCTAAAACAGTACAGTCGTCTTACGCACTCAAATATTCTCAAATTCTCTAACTCTCAAACTCTCCTGCTTCGAAAGTATACTGCTCTTGCAGATTCTTGTTCACTTATCTCAGAGATGGATAAGATTATTGATGGAAGATACCTAAACTACAGCAAATTTCACTTTTCGGGTACTGATCTGATGCGCTCTCTTCTGAAGAAAATCCAAGAGGCATCACTTGTTCCAATCCTGGAAGCACATGAAGACAGGGTCTACTTAGAAGACGTTTATCACTTCTATACGACCAGGGAATTCAACGATGATGAAACTGTCATGAAGGCTGTCATCGGTGGTAAGAAAATCGCTGTCTCTGCTGCTGTTCTTAGTGAAATTTACAAGTTAGCAGATAAGGGAGGAGATGTGACCAGCTTAGGGTCAGAAAAGGAGGATGAATTTTGGGCGATTTGTGCGAAAAATGGAGAAGAGATGACTGGAACCCTATGAAAACTCAGTTAAAGGATGAGTATCAAAGGTTCGCAGACATCATTGCGAAGGTACTGGAAAGCTACACAAGCTCACTAGATGGGTTACCCAGAAGAAGGTACTACACCATGGTTTGCATATACTATGGTCTGAAAGTTAACTGGGCTGCTCACGTCTATGAGCTGCAGAGTGATAAAAGGCTCTCTCATGCCATCCTACTCAGTAATCTGTTTGCATCCTTGCGTTGTCCCATGGCTGGTGGGAAGACTACTCATGGAAGTAAGGAGTTCAAGCTTTATGAACCAGTGAAACACGTGGTGGCAAGACCAAAAAGAAAGGCCACTGGAAAATCCAAGAAGACCCCTTCTAAGAAAAGCAAGAAGGAAGGTCAGACTAGTCAACCTGCTGAGCCAACAGCACAGTCTGCTGTTGAGACTGTTTCAGCACTTCCTGAGGATGAAGTTTCAGAAAAAGAGATTGAAGATTTACAAGGAGATTGAACAGAGGACTGACTCTTCTCCTGAAAGAACAGAATCTGAGGAAGAAATTCCTCTTCAGAGGTTAAAAAGGTTGAGAAAAAGAAGTGAGGCAAGGGGACCTCCTGCTGCCAACCCCCCTGCCAAA
The DNA here is from genome assembly GCA_003313485.2 of Penstemon barbatus. NCBI lineage: Eukaryota > Viridiplantae > Streptophyta > Magnoliopsida > Lamiales > Plantaginaceae > Penstemon > Penstemon barbatus. The sequence goes on along the minus strand of CM064884.1, from coordinate 30,289,671 downwards.
AGGATTAAAAATCAAAGGCTAAGAGAAATATCACCTTCTCTGAAAGCCTGTTGCAACTGTTAGAGAAACAACAGCAGAAGCAGAAAGGCCATTAATCATTGAAGAACCTGCTGTCAAAGCTGCTGAAGTTGCTGCTGCTGAAGCTGAAGTTGTTTCTAAAGTTGGAGTGTCAACAGAAGACTCATCAGCTGCACTATCTGCTGAAATTA
>CM064884.1:30057942-30289449 GCA_003313485.2 Penstemon barbatus | reverse complement strand
AGTGTTGGATGAAGATGAAGATGAAGTGCAAAGAAGACAAGTAATTAAGGGAAGGTTTTGATGATTTCCAAAACATCATAATCAGCTAAGTATGGAAGCTTAGTTCCCTTAGAAGAATTTTGAACAAGTAAAAGAAGACATCAGAAGAGTTCAAAGTTCAAAGCCCAGAAGACTAGTGATCTCTTGCTGAAACAGCGAACAGAAGGGTAGGTCATCAGCCGAGTCAAATCAGATTAGTTCAGTATTTGATCAGCAGAGTATCTATCAGCAGAGTCGTTTTGATCAGCAGAGTAGAAGAGATCAAGAGATTAGTCCAACGGTAATAAATGCACTTGGTGTAATAAATGCTGAAAGAGAAGGGTAGTAATGGCAAATGATTGAATAACTCTCGGATCAGCAGAGTGCATTTAATGCAGCTACAGGAAAGTACAGCAGAAAAGGTACTGTAGCAGTAGCCGTTCTGAATTTCGGGCTAAAGCTATGGATTTGAAGATTTGATTTCCTTCAACGGTCATATTTTCAAATTCAAGTATAAATAGAGCCAAGTTCGAAGAGAGAGAGACACAACAACAATCAGAGATTTCGATTTTGAAGCAGAAATTTTCTAAGTCTCAAAAGCTCGAACAGCTCACTCGTCTGGTGGAAGTCATCTGTTGACAGAAACCCAGTTGAAGAAATCAGAAAAACATTATCTGAGTGATTTTGTAATAGCTGAGTGTTGTGCGAAGTGAGAATCCATCTTTGTGAGTGATTCTACTTTAGAGGATAGGTCTTCTTTGTGATTTCCTATTGTGAGCTTACAGCCTTTTCATTTGTTGTCTTGGTGTAAGTGGAGAAATATTGTAATCTGTGTGATTATAGTATAACCCAGAATCTAAGTGATCTGGAAGAGTGGACTAAAGGATTTTTATCCATATAACCACTATAAAAATTCTTTGTGTTATCTTGCATTCAAGTTTTTGTGCATATTTAAAGTTTGCATATTTAAAACACTCTGAATTACAAAAAGATTTTATAAGGAGTTTCAAAACTGGAGATAAAATCTTTTTAAGAACTTAGTCTACTTGTGAAAAACACTTTCAAACAATCCGCTGCAAGTATACTCTTTGGAAAACTGTTTTTCTGAAAAACAGCTAAGTATATATAAGAAGAGTGGTCACTCTGTTGTTCTAGACTCGTTCTTGATCAGCGAAGTAATCTTACTGTTCTTCATCAGCTTAGTCTGCTGACAGAACACTGAAAAGTTTTTAAGTTCAAAAATTTTCAGAGGTCTATTCACCCCCCCCCCCCCTCTAGACCTCATCTGACCACTTGGGACCAACAAGTGGTATCAGAGCGGGTGGTTCATTAGAATCAGCTGCCTAATCAACGAGCTTGATCCAAGTGTTTTTCAAAGGTTTTCAAAACTTTTTCAAAAGAGCATCTTTTTGAAAAATCAAAACTTTTTGAAAATGGAATGCATAAACCATGTTCCCCACATTGCTGGTATGTCATTCGAAGACTGGAAAATCAGGATGGAGATTTTCCTCGCTGCCTACAATGACAACATGTTCACTTGCATTACAAAAGGTCCATTCAAATTCACCAAGACGATAAAGATCAATGAAGTTGATACTGTGGTGGAAAAAGATTTGAACGAAATGACAGCTGAAGAAATCAAGCTGTTCAACCTGGACAAAATTGGAAGATTTATTATGACTAAAGCCCTGGACAATGATCGGTTTGACAAGATCAAACATTGCAAATCTGCAAAAGAGATGTGGGATAAAGTCAGAGATATGAGCGAAGGGAACGACGCCATAAAAGAGCATCAGCTGAGTGTTGCTCCAGAAAAGCTGGATAACTTCAAGATGAAATCCTCTGAAACCATTGATCAGATGGATACAAGGTTTACAAGAATATTAAACGAAGTTTTGAAGCTTGGAAAAACCTTCACAGACAAGGAGATAACCATCAGAGTACTGAAGGCCTTACCTCCTAAGTTCAACATGAAGGTGACAGCAATGGAAGAATCAAGGGATCTGGGGAAGATCTCTCTTACAGAGCTGTTTTCTGTACTCAAGGCTTATGAGTATAAACTGCCTAGGATGGGTATTGAAGAAACCTCAACTTCAGGACCCACAGCTGCCTTAGTTGCTGCTGAAAACACCAGGAGACCAGCACATAGAAGTCAAGATGTGGACTCATCTGATGAAGCATCACTACTCAACAAGAAGGAGTACACTGCTGGAGATGTAGCATTATTGATGAACAACTTCAAGAAGTTCTATAAGAGAAAGATGAAAAACAAATACAATCATGCTGCTTCTACTTCTAAACCTAATTCTTCTTCTCAAGAAAAAGATGATTATAAAGCAAAACTAATGTGTTATAACTGCAGGAAATTGGGACATTTCATCAGAGACTGTCCATATCCAAAAGCAGAGAAATACACTGAGGAAGAGAAGAGAATCAGAAAGGAAAGAAAGCATCAAAGAGGGAAAGCAATGGTAGCTGAAGCAGAAAAGCTTGCTACTGTCTACTCATCTGATTCAGATTCAGACACGTCTGATGAAGAATCTTCTGATGAAGAGAAACCTGCTCTCCTCTGCCTGATGGCTAAGGAATCTGATGACTCTGAGGATGAGGTAACTCCTCAAGATAATGAACTATTTAATTCTCTAGAGCAAATGATGTTGAATAATACTACTATTGCTGGAGAATTTGTTAAGCTTAAGGAAGAGATGATCCTGCTAAAAGAGCAAAATAGTTCACTGAAACTCTTAGCTGAAAAGCCAAGGGAATCAGCTGAATATAAACAGCTTGAGCAAGAGCATGAATCTCTGAAAGCTGAATGTGAGGTCTATAAAGGAAAAATCATGGAACTTGAGAAAATTATCGAGTCTCATGATAAGTCAACTGTTGCATCCATGCATACATCTAATAAACAGGAGACACCTTTAGAAAAGGATAAACTAGAATTGAATCATACTGAAAAATTCATTTCTGCTGACAATAGTAAGGTCATTATGTATGTTCAAACTTCTAAACCTACCTCATCTGAGAAAGTGGTAAAGGAGAAGAAATCTCCTAAGGCTAAAAAGAGCAAAAAGCCTAGTGTAGGAAAACAGACTAGTAAACCCAAACAGAAGAGTCCTAGGAAGTCTTCTGATATTGTTAAAACTAATCAGGCTAGTGAGAAAACTAAGTCGTCTGTTAATGAGCAAGCTGTAAGTAAACCAAAGAAGCATAAGAACAAGAAAAATCAAAATGCTTGGTATGGAAATGAGTCATATTATGTGCAACCTGCTGCATATCATCCTATGTATCATGCACCTCAATTTCCAGGTTACTATGCACCTTATCCTGCTCATCCAATGCATGCATACCCTGCCTATCATGCACCTTACCCTACTTATGAACATTACTCTTATCATACTGATCATCAACATGACTTATCTGCTAATTATGATAAAAAGGAAACTGTTCATACTCCTGTCAAAACTCAGAAGCCTAAGAAGCCTAAGACATCAACATCTTGGGTTGTCAAAGGTGGAACTAATCCTTCAGGACCCTCTCAATAAGGGTACCTAAAACAATTTTATTTTTGTTTTGTAGGTTAGGATTAGGAGTAGGAGTAAAGTAGAGAAGATATGGTACTTGGACAGTGGATGTTCAAGACACATGTGTGGAAGCATACATGAGCTGACTGATGCAGTTGCTGTGGATGGTCCAAGTGTTACATTTGGAGACAGCAAAGAAGGCAAGATTAAAGCTAGAGGAAGATTAATCAAGGGAAACATAGAGATATCTGACGTCTCATATGTTAAAGGCCTAAAGTATAATCTGCTGAGCATAAGTCAATTTTGTGACAAAGGATATTCAGTCATCTTCTCAACAGATAAGTGCTACGTTGAACAGATTGGTACAAAGAAGGTAATTTTATCTGGAAGACGACAAGGGAATGTCTACATAGTCGACTGGGATTCTGTTGACAAGAATTCAAGCGTTTGTTTGGTGGCATCTGCACCAAGTGAAGTTAGTTGGCTATGGCACAAGAGAATGAATCATTTAAACTTCAAGACCATTAACAGATTAATCAAGAATGATTTGGTAGAAGGGATTCCAAAGACAGTCATGAGCAAAGATAAGCTCTGTGACGCCTGTCAGAAGGGTAAACAAATCAAGTCATCTTTCAAAAGCAAGAAGCACCAATCTTCTGAAAGAATATTGGAGCTGCTACATATGGACTTATTTGGACCCATTGATCCAGTCAGCAATGGTGGAAAGAAATACTGCCTAGCTGCTGTGGATGATTATTCAAGATATACTTGGGTGATTTTCATGAAGAAGAAAAGTGAAACCAAGGAACATCTTACAAATCTGATGGAACTGATCCAGAATGAGAAGAGTATCAAAATATTGAAGATCAGATCAGATAGAGGGACAGAGTTTACAAACTCTACTGTTGAAGAGTATTGTAACATCAAAGGAATACATCATGAGTATTCTGCTGCCAGAACCCCTCAACAGAATGGTGTTGCTGAAAGGAGAAACAGAACACTAAAGGAAGCTGTCAGAACCATAAGCTGAAGCTAAACTGCCTCAAAGATTTTGGGCAGAAGCAACAAACACAGCATGCTTTACCCAAAACAGATGTATGATCAACAAAAATCAGAACAAGACTCCATATGAAGTTTGGAACAACAGAAAACCAAACATTCATTACTTTAAGATTTTTGGTTGTAAATGTTTTGTATTGAATAATGGAAAAAATCACCTTACTGCATTTGCAGAAAAGGCTGATGAAGCTGTCTTTGTAGGATACTCATCTGTTAGTAAGGCTTATAGAGTTTTCAATAAAAGAACATTACTAATAGAAGAATCTATCCATGTAGTATTTGATGAGCCAAGTCAATCTTCTGAAAAGAATCAAAGTGTTAATCAAGATCTGTCTACTGATTTACAGAAATTAGACGTTGGAAGGAATGAAGAATATGTTCCCACAAGTGCTGTTCAAAATCACAGTGTTGATTGTCTAACAGACGAGTTGCAAACAGCTGACAGACCAGAGACTGTTCAACAGACTGCGAATGTTCAACAGACTACTACTGCAACTCCAACAGTAGTGTTGCAAGATCAGAACAGAGGACAACATTCAGACCTGCAACCTGATCTCAGATGGCTCAGAAATCATCCACCAGAGTTGGTGATTGGTGATCCATTAGATAGAGTGAAAACAAGAAGAGCTGCTGCACAAGATGCCATGTTTGTCACATTTCTGTCTCAAATAGAGCCTAAGCAAATTAAGAAGCTCTCAATGATTCCTTCTGGATAGAAGCTATGCAAGAAGAGTTGAATCAATTTGAAAGGAATGAAGTCTGGTACTTAGTTCCTAGACCAAGTCATCAAAGAGTCATTGGCACTAAGTGGGTATTCAGAAATAAGATGAATGAAGATGGTGTTGTCACCAGAAACAAAGCAAGACTAGTGGCCAAGGGTTATTGTCAAGAAGAAGGAATTGACTTTGATGAAACTTTTGCACCAGTAGCAAGACTTGAAGCAATCAGACTGTTTCTAGCCTATGTTGCTTACAAGAACTTCACTGTCTATCAGATGGATGTGAAGTCTGCTTTTCTCAATGGAGAACTGCAAGAAGAAGTGTATGTTGAGCAACCTCCCGGATTTGAAGTCTATCAAGAAGAGGACAAAGTATATCGTCTGAAGAAAGCCCTCTATGGACTGAAACAGGCTCCAAGAGCATGGTATGATACCCTATCTGATTTTCTTTTAATTAAAGGATTTCGAAAAGGTAAGGTAGATAAAACCTTGTTCACAATTGAATGGGAAAATCATATATTACTTGTGCAAATATATGTGGACGATATTATTTTTTGTTCAACTAACCAACAGATGTGTGATAAGTTCTCCAAGCTGATGCAGAATAAGTTTGAAATGAGCATGATGGGTGAACTTAATTATTTTCTTGGATTGCAAGTTAGACAGTTGCCTGATGGAATATTCATCAGCCAAGCAAAATACACAAGAGATCTGTTCAAGAAGTTTGGTATGGAAACTAGCTCTACTGCTACAATTCCTATGTCTACAAGTCTTCGGTTGGATAAAGATGAAGATGGCAAATCAGTGGACATAACCAAATATAGAGGCATTATTGGTTCATTGTTGTATCTAACAGCAAGCAGACCTGACATAATGTACTCAGTTGGAGTCTGTGCAAGATTTCAATCAAACCCCAAAGAATCTCATCTCTTAGCTGCCAAGAGGATATTGAAATATGTTAAAGGCACTCAAGAATTGGGATTGTGGTATCCTAGAGAATCTGGATTTGAGCTTATTGGTTATTCAGATTCAGACCTTGCTGGCTGCAAGATTGACAGAAAGAGCACAACAGGTGCTTGTCAGTTCTTAGGTAGTCGTCTGATCTCATGGATGAGTAAGAAACAGACTTCAGTTTCTATATCTACTGCTGAGGCTGAATATATAGCTGCTGGAGCTTGCTGTGCACAGATATTTTGGTTGAAGCATCAACTAGAAGACTACAATATCAAAATCAGTGGAATTCCAATCTACTGTGACAATACAAGTGCAATCTCTCTTACTCAGAACACTACAAGTCATTCAAGGACTAAACATATAGAGATCAAGCATCACTTCATTAGAGATCATGTGGAAAAAGGCAATGTTATGATAGAATATGTTCATACTGATAATCAGATTGCTGATATTTTCACTAAACCTTTAAGTGAAGCAAGGTTCTCAACTCTAAGAGCTGAGTTAGGACTAATTAATCTGGATGCATAAGCTGAGGGGGAACTCATCAGAAGACTGAAGTTCAACAGCTTAGTTATCCGTTATTCTATTCAAGGATTAACTTTCAACAGACTAGTTAGCTTATGGATTCTTAAAGACAGGGGGAACGTGTAAGACTAGCGGTACTTCTGTTCTAAAGATGAAATTTGTTAATGTCAGTTAGTGGAAGTAATATTATCTGAAGATCTGTTCTTAATTCTTGAAGACTGAAGATTATTTTATCTTGCTGGATTGACAAACAGCAGAGGAAGATTACTAGCTATTGGCATTCTCTAGTAATATCAGATAACAGATCACTCGTCTGTCAGATAAGTTAAACTCTACTCATCTGATATCTTATATAAGCATGGTCTTAAATCGTATCTTTAGAAACGCGCTTTTATAAGTAACAGATTAGTGTCGATAGAGTTTCCCGCCCATCTGACATTAAAATAATAAAATTGAAATCCGCAACTCCCATCCACACGATTAATAAACTGTCAGATTAGATCAACGTCTCAGATAAATCACGATAACCCAAATAATAGAAACGTATAAAGTCCGATCTAAAACAGTACAGTCGTCTTACGCACTCAAATATTCTCAAATTCTCTAACTCTCAAACTCTCCTGCTTCGAAAGTATACTGCTCTTGCAGATTCTTGTTCACTTATCTCAGAGATGGATAAGATTATTGATGGAAGATACCTAAACTACAGCAAATTTCACTTTTCGGGTACTGATCTGATGCGCTCTCTTCTGAAGAAAATCCAAGAGGCATCACTTGTTCCAATCCTGGAAGCACATGAAGACAGGGTCTACTTAGAAGACGTTTATCACTTCTATACGACCAGGGAATTCAACGATGATGAAACTGTCATGAAGGCTGTCATCGGTGGTAAGAAAATCGCTGTCTCTGCTGCTGTTCTTAGTGAAATTTACAAGTTAGCAGATAAGGGAGGAGATGTGACCAGCTTAGGGTCAGAAAAGGAGGATGAATTTTGGGCGATTTGTGCGAAAAATGGAGAAGAGATGACTGGAACCCTAATGAAAACTCAGTTAAAGGATGAGTATCAAAGGTTCGCAGACATCATTGCGAAGGTACTGGAAAGCTACACAAGCTCACTAGATGGGTTACCCAGAAGAAGGTACTACACCATGGTTTGCATATACTATGGTCTGAAAGTTAACTGGGCTGCTCACGTCTATGAGCTGCTGAGTGATAAAAGGCTCTCTCATGCCATCTTACTCAGTAATCTGTTTGCATCCTTGCGTTGTCCCATGGCTGGTGGGAAGACTACTCATGGAAGTAAGGAGTTCAAGCTTTATGAACCAGTGAAACACGTGGTGGCAAGACCAAAAAGAAAGGCCACTGCAAAATCCAAAAAGACCCCTTCTAAGAAGAGCAAGAAGGAAGGTCAGACAAGTCAACCTGCTGAGCCAACAGCACGGTCTGCTGTTGAGGCTGGATCAGCACTTCCTGAGGATGAAGTTTCAGAAAAAGAGATTGAAGATTTTACTAAGGAGATTGAGCAGATGAGGACTGACTCTTCTCCTGAAAGGACAGAATCTGAGGAAGAAATTCCTCTTCAGAGGATAAAAAGGTTGAGAAAAAGAAGTGAGGCAAGGGGACCTCCTGCTGCCAACCCCCCTGCCAAAAAGATTGCAAAATCAAGGGCCAAGAGAAAGGTCACCTTCTCTGAAAAGCCTGTTGCAACTGTTAGAGAAACAACAGCAGAAGCAGAAAGGCCATTAATTATTGAAGAGCCTGCTGTCAAAGCTGCTGAAGTTGCTGCTGCTGAAGCTGAAGTTGTTTCTAAAGTTGGAGTGTCAACAGAAGACTCATCAGCTGCACTATCTGCTGAAATTAAAGAAACTCAGCAGACAAGTACAAATGTTGAAGGAAGTGCACTCCTGTTGCACCCTACTCCCGTTGCTGCAACCCCTCTTCAAGCAATTGAAAGTCCTGAATCAAGAAGAAGACGGACTGGCAAGATTGCTACTTATTTGACTGCTGCAGAAAAGAAAATACAAGATGATGCTGAAAAGCAAAGGATAGCTGCAGAAAAGGCAGAAGAAGATAGGCTGAAAAGCCTAGAGTTAAAAAGGCTGGAAGAAGAGGCCAGCAAGATGACTCAAGAGCAGAGAGATACTGTTGAGGCAGCAGAATTGGCTGCTGTTATAGAAGCAAGCATCAAGGATGCTCATGGAAATCAGCATACTGGTGGGCTAGTTATTGGTGAACAGAGGGATCCAAACAAACCAATTCCAGCTATGCCTGCACCTAAGATAAAGCCAAAGAGAAGAGAGGAAATCAGATTATCTCTTGAAATTGTCAGGGAAGATCCTGCAATTTTTGAAGAATTTCTCAGAAGGCTTGATGCTGAAAATGAAAGGGTCAACCGCCTGACACAGTTCAATAATGAAAAGATCAGATACAACAGGTGGAGGGAATTCAGACTGACAAAGAGTCCAGCTGAAATGACCAAATGGAAAGCCTTTGCTGCTGAAGAAGCCTGGGTACTGAAGTGGCTAGAGACTGGATCTTTAATTCAAGCACTTGATTCAGAATTCTTTCTGGACAGGTTGAGGCAAAGGATAAGTCACACAGTCAAGGCCGAAGCAAAGAAGATCCTTGAATCTGTTCCTGAGGATTATGGTGAATCAGAAGACCTCAAGGAAAGATCAATCAAGTTGGCTGTTGCTCAAGCAATGGAACTTTGGGCAAAGAAGTCAAGGAAGCTAAAGGGACAACCAAGCTCATTGGTCCCTCTTCCAAACATCAAACACATTGTCTATGGGCCAAATATCAAACCTTATGAAGAGCTGTCTGAGGAACCTTCATCCACTTTTATTCCTCTTGATAATTTTACTTGGATTTCCAACAGGTCAGCTGTGGACAATGAAGGAATGATGAAGACAGTTGAGACTGTCAAGAAGATTATATCCCCTGCTGATAAAGAAAAAGCAGAATCTTCTGATCAACCAGAGCAAAAAGAGGGTACATCAGACCCATCTGATCAGAACAAAGCACAGGGTGATAAGTCTGATGCTGCTGATGATTCACAGAAAGAAGAAGCAATTCCAGCAGATCAGATCAAGGACAAAGAAGTTGCTGCTGAAGGAGATGATCAAGCTAAGGAGAAGGAAAGCACTCCAAGCCATGCTGGTAGTCCAGCGGATCAGTCCCTTGCATTAATAACTCAATCAACAGAGCAACTTATCAAAGAAACACTTCCTGCTACAACAGATATGCCTTCAACTTCTCAAGGTGCTCAGACAAATCTGTTGGACTCAATCCAACAAATGATCACGAAATCTTTGAAGGATATGAAGGAAGAATTAGCTGCAGAAGTGTTAGCTGCTGTCAATCAACCAAATCAGAAAGCTGCTGCTGTCCCAACCGATCTGATAGAAGACACTGCTCAGAATGTTAAATCCATCTGTCAAGATATGGATATACTTAGAAGACGGACTCAGAGCACTACTGAAGGTTGGAGACAGATTGAACAAACAGTTGAAACGGCCCTCCAAGCAGAAGATGAAGTCATGGGAAATATGATGAAAGACTTCACTGCTTCATCAAATTGGATTTTGGGATCTCAAATTCAATTAGGTGATCAAGGAGAAGATTTGCTCAAGGAAGTCAAAACTGTTAAGGCCAATCAACTCAAACAACAAGCTCAAATAACTGCCATGGAAGAGAACATCAAGCTTCTCTGTGATTCACTTCTGATTACTCCAATCTTACCAAATTATCAAATCAACCCTGCTGATGATGACAAAAAGGGGGAAGAGAGGATATTTGGACAGAAAAGAGTTGGAACCTCTTTTGTATTGGAAGCTGAAAATGATGCTGAAGATGATGCTGAAGAAACAGAAGTGTTAGAAGAGTCTGCTGATGATGATGAAAAGAATGATGCAGCAAATGAAGGCACAAGCAGATCAACAGATGAAAAAATCACAGAAGAAGAAGGTGAAGCTGCTGAAGAAATTGAAGCTGAAGCAAAGGCTAAGTCTGATAAGGAGATAGCTGCTGCTAAGGACTCAGCTGAAGAACAGCTTGACCCTGATGTTAAAAGAAGAAAGTTAGAGCTGTTAAAGCAAAATTTGGAAGCTGAAACTTCCAAACCTGCTGAAGAAGAAAAAGAGAGCAAGGAAGATAAAGAAGACAAGCAATAGATTAGTCTAGCTTTAATTTACTTATGTATCTCCTTGTAATTTTTTTTGCACGAATCATCTGAACAAACTTGTAATATGTAATCAGTTCAATATCTATAAAATTGCAAGTTTTAATCCAACAGACTATTTCTATCTCAGAAATTTTTGAGGATCAAAACTTTAGTTTAGGTACAGGTACTTAGCTGAAGTTTTGTCATCATCAAAAAGGGGGAAATTGTTTGATGAAGATGAAGATGAAGTGCTAAGAAGACAAGTAATTAAGGGAAGGTTTTGATGATTTCCAAAACATCATAATCAGCTAAGTATGGAAAGCTTAGTTCCTTTAGAAGAATTTTGAACAAGTAAAAGAAGACATCAGAAGAGTTCAAAGTTCAAAGCCCAGAAGACTAGTGATCTCTTGCTGAAACAGCGAACAGAAGGGTAGGTCATCAGCCGAGTCAAATCAGATTAGTTCAGTATTTGATCAGCAGAGTATCTATCAGTAGAGTCGTTTTGATCAGCAGAGTAGAAGAGATCAAGAGATTAGTCCAACGGTAATAAATGCACTTGGTGTAATAAATGCTGAAAGAGAAGGATAGTAATGGCAAATGATTGAATTTAACTCTCGGATCAGCAGAGTGCATTTAATGCAGCTACAGGAAAGTACAGCAGAAAAGGTACTGTAGCAGTAGCCGTTCTGAATTTCGGGCTAAAGCTATGGATTTGAAGATTTGATTTCCTTCAACGGTCATATTTTCAAATTCAAGTATAAATAGAGCCAAGTTCGAAGAGAGAGAGACACAACAACAATCAGAGATTTCGATTTTGAAGCAGAAATTTTCTAAGTCTCAAAAGCTCGAACAGCTCACTCGTCTGGTGGAAGTCATCTGTTGACAGAAACCCAGTTGAAGAAATCAGAAAAACATTATCTGAGTGATTTTGTAATAGCTGAGTGTTGTGCGAAGTGAGAATCCATCTTTGTGAGTGATTCTACTTTAGAGGATAGGTCTTCTTTGTGATTTCCTATTGTGAGCTTACAGCCTTTTCATTTGTTGTCTTGGTGTAAGTGGAGAAATATTGTAATCTGTGTGATTATAGTATAACCCAGAATCTAAGTGATCTGGAAGAGTGGACTAAAGGATTTTTATCCATATAACCACTATAAAAATTCTTTGTGTTATCTTGCATTCAAGTTTTTGTGCATATTTAAAGTTTGCATATTTAAAACACTCTGAATTACAAAAAGATTTTATAAGGAGTTTCAAAACTGGGGATAAAATCTTTTTAAGAACTTAGTCTACTTGTGAAAAACACTTTCAAACAAGCACGTTTAAGAACTTAGTCTACTTGAATTCAAAGATGCAAACAACTGTTAGCAAGTGTTTCAACGTTCGCAGTAACAGAAATTGTCCCATCTTCGGGATACCTTGCAGCTCGTGGTCTTATGAAATGCTTAGTTACGAAGTCAATGAAATCAGGAATTCTTCTTGTTGATATTTGAGTCTGCTTCTTTTTCTGCAAAGGCTGGGATGAAGGTTCACCATCTGCTGCTCGTTTACTGCGCTGCCTAGACTCCATCTACAAGTAGCTCATTAGACTTTTTTCCTACTCTGTGCCCTGAGCGAGCTGTCGGATAAATCTCAGAGATAGGATTGGAGTTATAACTTATTCGCTACGCATGACCTCTACATTATGCTCGGCATCTACATTATTGCTCATCTGGAAGGTTCGATTGACCGGGTTTATGAGTCATGGCCTTTACTAGAGAATTTGTGCCCTAAGAGCTTGCATACATGGACGAACCCAATGACCAGGCCGATCTTGATTCCGAGCTAAAGTTTTGTTCAATCCCAAACTAGTGGCACTGTGTTTGCTCTCCTGATCACTCATGATAAGAAGTTAACGAAATTTGAATTTCCGTATTAGCTGCAAAAATTTCCTAGCTTAAATAATAAACACTCCGATCTCTTTGTTGATGAAAAAGGTAAAAATGATTTATCGGATCAACCTATTTATACAAGGAGAAAAGGCTAAATTGCAATATGAAGCCCTAGTCGTAGGGGTCTTTTCACATTCCGGCTAAAAACTAAAAGAGGAAATTGCAAATTTGTACCCCAACTTTGAAGATTGCATGTTAACCCCCCTGAAGACAATTAAAAACCGACTCACTTGGAATAGGTCTAATTGACTACTTCTCCGATCATTAGCCTCGCTTCTGCTTGAGAAGGGGAGGGGGGTTATTGATGAGGGGTAATTTACATATTTTGAACAACACAGAATGCAGGTGCTCGATAAGCATTCCGAACATAATTGTGTGCTCAAATTTATGGGACTTCTGATAATCGCGACCAACACCACGTTGGGCTAGGACTGAGCCCCTAGAAGATGGGTGACACTGTGGGCCTTGGGCCGAGGAATAATCTAATACGGACTGGTTTAACTGGCACGACAGTACATCTATAAATAGAAAGGACATTTAATGTCAGAGGTACGCATTCCAAGTATATACTGCTCGGACCTTAGCTAGCTAGTTTAGTGATTTATTGCTCATTTTACGACATCCTGTATTATTTGAACAGACCTATTATTGTAACATTGTCATTGATATTCAGATATATATACAGAACATTCTAATCATTAATAATATTATTATTGCAATTCTATTTTATTGAACACGCCAATTTGTGTTAAATCAACATTCAATACTATTATAATTTTCAAAAGTGTTCGTGTTTAACCTACTTTCTTTATCTGACTTAGTTATCAGAGCACCTTAATCGAGTATACGGTCTGATATGCTTAATGTGAGCTAGTGGCGCAAGAATACCTTCGTGTACATTTTGGGTGACGTACTTTGATTGAGATTAAACTAATACTTCTCTATGATTGATTGCCTAATTTAATTTTCTAATTTGATCAACATCAAACATATTTGATGCAGGGTAAATACCTGATTTATGAATCCGGCATCATCTGCTTCAAAGTCCAGTTGATCATATACTTCCAAGTACCTACAAAATAAAGGTTACACGACGGGGTGGAGGGTTGCCAGCGGAACCTCCTCCGATGCTTAAGTCATCAAAGTTCTTGAAACTTAAACAAAGAGAATGCAGAGAAGGAATGCGACATAATTGTGTATTAGGGTTAGAATTATCAAACTAAATGTGTATTTATGCAAGTTATAAGAGTATAGAATCATGCCGAATCCTACTGGAGGAAGGAAACTTCCATGACGCTACTGGTGTTTCCTTATTGAAGCATGACTCTACAAGGTAACTTTTGCCTCACGGTTCTTCGGGTTGAGGTCATTGATAACACGATCTCGGGCCTTGTGAGCACTTTCGCAACTCCATTTCATACTGGGGCTCGGAGATCTGATTCGATCATTAGTTCATAATATACCAATATTATATTTGCCTAATTAGAAATGAGATATAGGAATATTAGAATTAATGTACATGTCAATGCACTGTTAATTATTTTCGTATGTTTAGATTTATTGAAGCTCATGATGTTGGACTGATCCAATTTGGGTCGGATCGGATCTTGGGGGCCCATGTGGGCCGATCCGAACCGGATCCGGATCCAGTTGGTTAGTGGGAGTTTTAGATAACTCCCCACTCCTACAATTAAGGAAACTACCCCCCTCCCCCTCTCTCTCTCTCTCCATCTCTCCTTGTTAGTTAACTATACGAGACGTTTATTTTTCAGACAGACAACACAATTGAAAATCAGAGAAAGAAAACAGAGAGAAAAATAATCAGAGAGAAAACAAAAAGAAAACACTTATTATCTTTTTGGGATAGATTAATTATTTGATCAATCAAGAACATTGAAATCTGGGGTTCTTAGGCTATGATTAGTATCTGCTTTCCGTTCGTGATTGGAGATCGACCAAAGTATTGGGATATAACCAGAAGTCAAGGAAGAGTTCGTGATTCAATTGCCGGTTCCAATTGTTAAGTATGATTCTTCTACTTTATTTGCTTTGAATATTTGTATTGGAAGCATGTATGTTGTTTAAAACCAACACATGAATGTTCCAATTGAAATTGAGCTTGGCCGAACATGAATCATTTGGAAGTAATTAAGTGAAATGCATTTGAATTTCATTTAATACTCATAAAAAATTGAAAAATTACAAAGCGGTTGTAACACGCACTTGATTTGTGACTAAGTTGATATGATCGAGTTTGAGCTAAAGAAAACAAAGAGAATTGCCATATGATCATTTTTTATAGTAGCTAGGAGAGTTCATTTAGTATCATGGAAATGATTATATATAATGAACTTTATGATTAACTTTTTTATAGTAACTCTTGATTTGCACCGTTGTAATTTTTTAATCTGAATATTTATTTGCTTTTCTACCCGTGACAGGGTTACAACCCTATTCAAAATTCTCTTTAGTTCATAAAGTTTATTTCTTTATTTTTCATGACTAAATAGGGAGACATACCGTAATTAGTTTATTGAAAGGGACTAGTCATTACAAAGTAACGGACACATGTCACTTAATGTGTCCAATCCATCTCAAAATGAATTAAACCCTAGATAACTTTATGTTACTTTCGCAAGATTTTAACTAGCACTAAAACATGATGTTTAGTGGTAACATACTATATGTTAATATAATAATATTAGGTTTGCACTTTACATCTATGTCACTATCAAGTGACAATATTTTAAACATTGTTAATGAATACTTTCGCAAGATCTTAACTACCACTAGAAAATGATGTATAGTGATAACATACTATATGTTAATATAACAATATTAGGTTTGCACTATCTACATAGTGACAATAATTTAAACATAGTTTACTTGAATTATTTTCATAAAGAATTGTAAAAAATTGTCATTATAAATATTTAGTAATACATATAAAAGAACAAAAATTGTTATTACACCAGTATGACAATGTTTATTGTCATTACATTGTCACTAAATATGTGGAAAAAAATAACAATTTTGAATTTTTATATTATTACTTAATATTTTATCATTAAACAGCAAGTTTCTGTAAAACGGATTAAAATTTAAAGACATAGTTTGTAAGTTTGAACTTTAGTTAAAAAAGGACAAAAACAAAATTTTCAATTATTTAAGCATTTTATTTTTAATATTTTATTAAAATATAAACACATACATTTGTAGTTAACGTAGTTTAACTTTCCAATACTGTTTACATTTGAATTATAAAACTAAGTGATTCTCGATTAATATACTAGGGTTGTCAGTAACTTTAATTGATGTATTTGGTAAACACTCGGTCGATTAATATATATATATATATATATGGAGAGAAAACCATAAAATTTTATTGAGTACTCATAAATACTCCGTCTGATTGATAACTCTGTGAAAATAGAGTTATTGCGTTCAATTTTTGTATTTAAATTGTTGATTTTCCTTAAGTATTTGTGAATTGGTTGGGTTTTTTTGGTTACTTTATTCATTCGAGTTGACTCACAAGTTTATTCAATTTTTGAGATTATTCCATTCATTTTGACATTAATTTTATATTTTTTTTTAGGAAATAAATCGAGCTAGAGAAGCGCAAATTCAAATAATGTTCACGAGGAAAATATTGCAAGAAATCTCAAGTTTATCAATTTTAATTCCTGAGCAGACCATTTACACAAAGATATAAAAGTCAGGGGGCCAAAGTGTAAATTGAAGTTGAAGAAAAAGGTAAAGAACCCCTCTCTCCCTTTGTGGAGACCTACTACACGTAGGAAACGGGAAAAGAAGCAAAATTAACTAAAGGATAATTGGGATATAACTTAACAAGGCTGCAATTTTCCCCAAGTTATTATCTTAATATTTGGCCCAATTGTGTGAAGATAAATTGAGCCCAACAAGGAGTAATTGGGCATGAGCGTACGTAAAGGCATGAATCAAAATTTCTATGTTTTTCGTTAAAACATCGAAAAAATTTATGTTTTTGAATTAATCGAAACAAAAATAAGACGTATTTTTGAAACTCAATATTTGTTATGAAATTTTCTTTTTTTCTTAATTTAGTAACTTTTTTCATAATTTTTCTGAAACGTTTCCGGAAACTTTTCGAAAAGTTTCTTATATTAAGCTGACCGAAACATATATCGAAAACGAAACTTTGATCCATGCGTAAAGGGGAGACCTATGTGATATAGGTCGAAAATTAAGGAAAGTGGGGAGTACTCTATTTCTTTTCTTTTTGTAACTTTTGTTATTATGAATTAGTTTCTTTTGCTCTAGGGTTTTGTGAATCCATGTTTTGTGATTAATGCTTGAATTTCTTTCTAGTTTTAATTTAGTGATTTTCAATCTTTGTTTATTAATTAATATTCGTTTATCTAATTTTGTGTTTATTATTTTCAAATTAATTGATCACCTATTTAATTGCTCATTTTTTTTTGATTGAACCTGGGAAGGGAATATTAAGAATAAAAGATAAATTAGATTGTAGGTTATTTATTAGGATATGAATATACTCGACACTCACATATTCAATTTAGGTTATATGATTCATGCATATTTTTAATTTCCATTAGCTTAGGAATAAGTTTAGTGAATTAATTGTATAGATTCTATAGTGATTCGGAAGACACTTTAAGATAGAAGTGACCCCAAGAATAGCTAATAAGAATCAATATTGGGAGAATAATGGTGAAGTATACACTCTAGACATTTTTCTCATTCATATTCTCCTTAGCACTTAGGACCATATGTTAGTGACAGCGATATATGATAACTTTAACAACATTAAAATAAAATATAAATACTAAAATAGTTTCAAAAATCTTAAGTTATCATTGATAAGTTTTAGTGATAAGTGTGTGATAATTCAAGTTGTCAGACAATTAATGATACTCTGTTAGTGACAATGGATATTTTCACAAGGATTCAATGACAATATTTGTGTCGCTAGTTATTGTGTATCACTTAATAATAACAATGACAACTTAGTTAATTAGAATTATTGTGATAATATGTATATGAAAATCGTTCTAGAGACAAATTTTAAATAGTTGTCACTTAATATATACCAGAAAAGAGCACATGTATGTCTTGCTAATTTTATTTATTGTTTTCTTAAATTAGAATGAGATTAACTTTAATATGTAATAAAATACCAAATAACAAGTACCAGTTTTTAATTTAAATCAAGAATGATAGGTGGGTCTTTCTAATATAAGATTTTGTGGAACAATGGTGTATATAAGATACCCAATTTTAACCACACAAAAAAGTCAACAATAAAATTGAGCCACAAAATTTAGTCAAAATGTCCCTTGTGATGTGGCATTGAACATTACATTTAAAATTACTAAAAATTAGAAAATATGAAATTTCTAAATTACCCCTTCCAAAATTACAAAATTGCCCTATCTTTTAACATGTATTATTCAGTCGTGTTAAACTGTGTTCCTCATCATTCACCCGATCGGCCCTTTCACAAATTTCCTTCCATTGCTTGATTTTGCTGTTTCAATTCTCAATTTTCGAATTAATCACTTGATTGTAAGTCGTTATCTTCTCAATTTTCATTGTCCCTTTCATTTTTTTGTGGCTCAAGTCCGGCTGCTCCGTCTTGTTGGATGATTCGGAGGCCGACTGGAAACGGGTCCGGTGCGTTGGGGAGGTTGATGCGTGGGGCGGCGGCTGTGGTGGTGTGGAAGGCGAGTGCTGGGCGGAGTGTTTGAGCCGCCGGTGCCGCCGCAGGGGCGGCGGATTCGCCTTGAAGCTGCATACGGACCTTGATTAAATCAAAGAAGGTGAGTACTACAGCCGGCAACAGTTGAAGCAATGCCTCCTTCAACAGTTTGCCTCTTGATGCTTCTACGTGTCTTCTTACTTTGCTACATTATATGCCATCCATGTTTAGTTTGTTGCTACACGGGGAAATGTATCTATATCTAATTTGATGCCTTTTTTTGATATTGTTCAATGCTTAGTTGTTCTGTATAACCTTCTTTTTATCTGGCTTTGGATGAGTCATTGTTAGTCAACTCATGCATATGCAAGTGTACATTAGTAGTTTGCTTTAACATTCATTCCATCAGGGGCTATGTTTGCGACTTGGCAGTGATTGTAACCTTGTTTGGATGGAAATATAGACTTAAGTGTTTCATATGTTTGCGCGAAAGCCCTTTATGTTACTTGATAGTAGTTTTTGTATCATTTGAGCTTTAACCACACAATCCGTGTATGGATCTTCATACATTTACATCTTGGAACCACTGATTTTTATCAAACTGAGTCTCTCTTCCTTCTCAAAAGAAAATATAATGTGGAAAAAGGAGATCCACTGTGTTTTACCTTTTTTTTTTTTTTTTTTTCCTGAACTTATTTTGCTTGCTTATTGGATTTGTGATTATCCTTCTCACAAGGTTGATTTAGGACTACTAATGGTACATTTTGTATTCTGTTGGTATTATAATGCTCTGACTTCTGCTTCTAAATATAGGCATTGGTTTCTGAATATGTCGAGGTAGGCACAATCATTTGAGTTTGGTTTAAGTATTTTTTTTTAAGGGCTCGGTGATAAACATATCTCTAGAATGAATATGTCAGAGCTTTAATGTAGTTTAAACATATCTCTAGAATTGCTTCAGGTTCTCTGTAGTATGCCAGAACAATTTGAGCCAAATATCAATTTATATGGTGTCAAGTACGAGCTTGTGTCTTGGGTCATCATTAAAACTAGTGATTAAGAAAAAAAATATCTTCACGATATTCATATCATTGAAACTAATTAATGGACAAATTTATCAAAAAAAAACTAATTAATGGACAATCTACCATGGGACATAATCATAAAATAAAAATCAAAAATCAAAACATTTAGTATCTAAAACATATGATTTTTTCTGCATCAATTAGGAAAATTCAAAGTGAAATTGCATCATTTTGAGTTTGGTCATTCACATCCCATGCCAACTTGTTAGCCTTGCATTTATACAAGTATAGTGCTACTCGATGCCTAGCGAGTTTCGATTCCTCCTACAATAAAAATACACCATAACAAGTTAGTAGTGTGACATCCATATTATTATTTAATTAACTAATGTCAATATTGGAATAATAAATATTAACCTTATTTAAAGGCTTATAAAAGCCTCGCTAAACGATTATTTTTGAAGAACATGGTTTTAGTATCTCAAGGCTTTAAGTTCTAATTCCTCGCTATTCTGCTCACATAATATTTGATATCTTTGGGCTTCAGTTTCAATATCTCTTCTGTTGGTACAGATAATCCTCCAAATATCATAGGCGAAGCGGAATCTAAAGAAGTTTCCAGAGGTAAAAGTAAACTGATAAAGGCAGATGCCGGCCTGGTAGCACCCGAGAACACTTCAACAATAGAGAAAAGCTAATAACATGGACAAATTAACACAATACATTGAAAAATTAACACAACCACCACCATAATTTGCAGAATTAGAGAAATTAAAGCAACAAAACTAAAAGATTTTCTCACCTCTTACGAGCTTCATCTTCACAGGTCACAGGTGTATCAAAACGTCCCTTAATTTTGATAAGCTTCCATCAATTTTGATAATTCTTGATAAAATCGATTGGATTAAAAAAGCCCCAACTTGTCTCTGTTTTGATAGAAGTCGATTACATGTTTAATAGCCCTAATTTTTCTTTATTTTTGTTGTTGAAAAGATAAGTGGATAAATAAAGGATAATTTTGTCTTTTGAAAATATTTTAAAAAGGGTAATTTTGTATTTAATAAAAAATTTAATTTATTTTTAAATTTTAATATGACACGTGTCATCAGGTTAAGTGCTATCTTATATGCTATCCGCCCCTCGAAATCTTATTTTAGACAAGCCCATGATAGGTTGTTTAAAAAAAAAGATATGATTAAGCAATGAACAACACAAGTAATAACGTTGTAAACAAATTTAAAATAAAAACCAATTAAAATAAAATATTTAAACGAAGGAGCTCATATAAAATTATATTATATTTGAACTATTATTATGCAATGTGTTGAATACTTATTTATCCTCTAATTTTATTTTAGAATTAATATTACGTAATCTCATGACGAATACAAAAAACTATTTTATGTTCTATAATAATAATTTTATAACGGTCTAGTTTTAAAACAAGGAATTCTAATTGTAATCTCATGACGAATACAAAAAACTATTTTATGTTCTATAATAATAATTTTATAACGGTCTAGTTTTAAAACAAGGAATTCTAATTGTACAGTCTCGTAATTTTCATTTTAAGTGTTACAAGTTACTTAATCGTACGTGTATTTTACTAAATTTTAGTATGACATACATATTTTTATTATTTAATGAACTTAGGAAAATGAATTTAAACTGTAAGAATTGAAGATTTATTTCCTGGAGCCAATTTAGAATAACAATAAATTTTTTATTGAAATTTTAATATATTGTAATATTTGAAAATTTTAAACAATAAAAGGTAATGTATGATTGGATATCTACTAGGGTCCGTCTAAAATGAGATTTTGAGGGGTGGGGAGCACATAAGATAGTATTTATCTTGGTGCCACGTGTCCTCTTAAAATTTATATTTAAATAATATATTTTCTTAAATACAAAATTGCCCTTTTCTAAATATTTCTAAAAGACAAAATTATCCCTTTTAAATCTCTACTTAAGTTACTAAAATAAATTAAGGCTTTGTTAATCTGAACGTACGTACTCTTGATCATCAGAAAGCCCAGCCCAGCCCGCTTGTTCATATTCTGTGTATTAATTCGGGCTAGAGAAGAGGTAATTATATGTCGACGTCAATGCCAAAACGAAGTCTGCTCAAGATCATCCTCCTTGGAGATAGTGGGTATGTATCCATAAATCTCAAATATATATATATATGTTCAAACAATTAATACCAATATTGCTTAATTAATTATCGTCCATGTTCTCGGTAAGCTCAAATTTGAGATTTACATATTCTGACTGTTAGCATCTCAATGAATATAATTTGCATCCATGTTCTCTTGTGTTTTTCTATTATTTATTACCATTTATTCTTGTTGCGTAGCAACTAGCATTGACTCCAAATTATGAGGATAGCAAAATTATCAATCAATTTTTCAATGGGGATTCAAAGATCGTTGGGAACATTGATGACATTGAAGAAATATTGATCCAAATCAATGATGATAATGGGCATTGGTTCCTCTGTGTGGTGGATTTCGCTCTAAAGGACATTACTATATTTGATTCACTACCAGTGGAACTGATGAAGGGATTCAGGAAGGGGCTTGCCATGACTTTGGTAAGTTAGATATTTTGTAACTTGAAAATATTTTCAAATTTTATATTGTGTACTAATAATGTTGCAGGTTGAGAGGTTGGATATGTTGTTGCACGCGTGGGAGCCTGAAAAATATAAAATGAAAAATATTAGAGAAACTTTTAACTATGAGTATGCTACGGCACCGATACAACCAAACGGGTAATGTTTTTTTTCTTTGCTAGCATTGATGAAAGACTATCTTAAATCTTCACTAATCAATAATAAAAGCATTACTCATTTTTCAGGTATGATTGTGGGTTGTACGTGTCTTTGTTTATGATGTTCAGACAAGGCTTTTATAAGCCTTTAAATAAGGTTAATATTTATTATTCCAATATTGACATTAGTTAATTAAATAATAATATGGATGTCACACTACTAACTTGTTATGGTGTATTTTTATTGTAGGAGGAATCGAAACTCGCTAGGCGTCGAGTAGCACTATACTTGTATAAATGCAAGGCTAACAAGTTGGCATGGGATGTGAATGACCAAACTCAGAATGATGCAATTTCACTTTGAATTTCCCTAATCGATGCAGAAAAAATCATATGTTTTAGATACTAAATGTTTTGATTTTTGATTTTTATTTTATGATTATGTCCTATGGTAGATTGTCCATTAATTAGTTCAATGATATGAATATCGTGAAGACATTTTTTCCTTAATCACTAGTTTTTACTTGAATTTATTTGTCATTTTACAATATTTCATATCATTAAACCTGACATAATTTACTATATTTCATACCAAGGCAAAATTGGACCCAAATCACAATATATGGCTACCTACAACATCAAACCCGACACAATTTATAACTTAGGAGAAAATTAAATGGAAAAGGAAAAAAATAGCATGTAACAATAAGATGTGGGATATGAACAAATCATTAGTCAAACCATTCAAAATTATCACCGAATAATTGTAAGTATTATGGGTTCTCAATATTGATTTTGCCCAAGAAGTAGCGCTGAGCCTTTGTTTTTGTTTTTGTTTTATGGGGCTTGTACTGAAATGGATTGCAACTATTTCCAGCAAATTGTACCAAAACTATGTTATAAGTCAATAAAACAACAATCAAATTCATTGATAGATTATATATCCGCCACAGTTTGTGCTCAGATAGCACCAATACCTCTATAAGCTTCAAATGACAAAAGTGAAGCTCTAAGTATATATCAATCACATTTCCTATTGACAAAAATGAAATATAAGCCTTAAGATTATCTATATAAGCCTTAAATTGATCAAATAGGTGGTAAATAATGTCTGCAATGAATATCTTTACGCCAAGTTCATCGGCAAGTTCACGAGCTTCTGGTGTTACTTTAACATCAAAAGCCAATATTGTTCCATACTCCTTGTGCTTCTCAAGCATAACACTCGCCTTCATCACATCCTTTTTGTGTACTGGGCCTATGCTAATACCACTGACAGGTATCTTAACTGCAGGTGACTTCAAAAACTCCAGTAATGCTTCCAATGATCCAAGGGTAGATGCTTGAACATAAACTCCAACTCCACTTCTATCAATCCTATTCATCACTGATTTCATATCTTCCATAGCTGAATCTTTGATGTCTTCCACATCATCATCAGGCCCTACAACATATAGACTTGTGCCTGCAATGGCATGCTCAAGACCCTATACGAAAAACACAAAGAAAAAAAAAAGAAAACACTATAAGTTGAACATAATGCATGAAAGTCTAGGTTTTGAGTATCAAATGAGATAAGGAAACTGCAATGCGCATTAAAAATGGCATTAAATGCTTCAATTAAAATATCAAAGACAGAAACACCTGCACATTTATACGAGTGCTGAATGAAAAAAGGTTCATAAGAACAATGGATCAACGAAATATATTTACTAGGTTGTTTTGTTTTTCTGGTCGCCCATATTGGAATTGCTTATTCTAACAAGCTACGACGTAAATTGGCAGAATAATTCCTTAGACAGCCACTGCCTACTCAAACTGAAAAAGGGTGATCTTTGACATACACTTCTAATTAATACATGCTTTTTAAAACAAAACACACCCGGATTGACCTTAAGAGACTCAGGGAAAAAAAATACATAAAAACAGAAAATAGGACCCAAAGACCCCTACCAAGCTGTGTATATTTTGTCAAACAGAAGAGCTGTATGAAACTAAATGGACTTCTATTACTAATACGAGTAACATAAAAACTGCATGTGTGCATCTGTGGGCATGCTAACAAGAAAACTGCCTATAACATGGATTATCCAGGGACAGAGTAGGCTGATTTTTTTTTCCAAGGATGAGCGGAGAAAGCTTTTCATGCAACCAAGTAAACAAAATGAGCAATAGCAATAAAAGTCATCAGAGCTCTTAGAAATGATACGATGATCATACGAAGTCCTGATATCAACATGCTAGGACCTTTATGAAGTCCGTAGATCATCATACTCCCAAATAGAACTAAGAGATAGCATCTTGAGTAATTCAATTATCTTAATGCCTATGGCAACATTTTTACTAAACATGCTTCTCAGAACCATTTATTATATATTTAAATCATTCTCTGTCTCGTTCTGTGGGGCAAAAGGACATATTTACCTGTGCAGTAATCTTTATTCCCTGAGCAGCCTTAATCTCTTTATGATGTATATAAGTTCCCTATAATAAAACAAGAACAAAACCATGAGACTTCTACAAAATTAATTACATCAAATGCTCTTTCAACGAAGAAGAATCATTTCCAGAAGTTCTAATCACAGCATTGTCAAACAATAACTATTGGAAAGAAAACGTGTTTGAAGCTTTAATTCAAAATATTGTCCTATCACTCAAAACTTGGCTACATGATAGCGAAAACAAAAAGATAATAAAAGAAGTTAAATTGAAAAAAAGTACACGGTAAGAGATAAAATGTAGAAAGGCAACCTATAAAAGCAATAAAAAAGCAACTAATGTTTCCTTGGGACTATCAAAGAAAAATTATGTTTCAACGAGGAAACACGAACTGACAAAAGTTTAACTCCCTTTCACTTCCATTGGTACATTTTATACTTTAAGAGCATGTAGGAATAAAAGATTCTAACTACTATCAGTAATTCATGTGTTCTAAGTTTCAGGTAAAACCAACAACACACCGAGAGCAGTTGCATGCACATTTCATAAAATTTATATCAACAAGCAAAAGAAGTAGTCACCACGTCTAAGACTATCTGGCATGAACATACTAGTTCTGTGATTTTGAAGTTAACTAAGCACATCCTCCTAAAATCTCAAATTGAAGTAAATGATATCATTCTTGAAGGTAAACATAAGGATTTCTAATAAATACCTGTAATGTAGATTCAAAAGCCGTTTCATATATTCCATGTCTAATCAAGCTTCCTTCTACCTCTAAATCATTACAGCCAATATAGTAGGAGAACAACTTGGTTGGAGGAATAAAATACCATATAAAAACACATAGATAAGTAAAAGAAATGTAATAAGGGCTACAGCTTGAACAAAAACCCATATTTTTTCACCTTTACTCGCAGCTCCTTCATTGGATGGGGCGTCAACAGCGCTCTGATTGAAGTAAATGGTCCCTAAACAATAGACAGTTCAAGAGCATGAATTCTGGTCATATAGCTAAAGTAGACAAAAATTTTCCTATATAGTACTTACCTGCAAGCCACAAACAACTATTTGATCTCCTTCACGAAGCACACCATTAACTAACACCACATCTATTGTTGTCCCATGCCCTTCAATAACTTAACCTCTAAAACAGTACATTGTAACAGAGTCGAGAGTAAATTAAATATTTTCACCAGACTCAGTAGTGAGTACAAAGGCCCTGAAAAAGAAAGCAAACCTGCACTTCATTGCTGTAAGTAAGTCTTTCAATCATCGCATGAAGTAGAAGAAACGGAAAATTGAGAAGAAAACGACTTACAATCAAGTGATTAATTCGAAAATTGAGATTTGAAACAGCAAAATCAAGAGATGGAAGGAAATTTGTGAAAGGGCCGATTGGGTAGCCCTTCTTCCGCAGCCACGCCTCGTCGAGGTAGTAGTCGGGCCGATTGGGATTGGCTAATTTCTTGAAGAGAGCCTGAGTGAATTAGGAGGGAGAAGGAGGTAGTAGTCGGCCGATTGGGACTGGCTAATTTCTTGAGAGAGGCTGAATGACGAGGAAGATGCTTAACGAGACTGAATAATGCATCTTAAAGATAGGGCAATTTCGTAATTTTGGATGGGGTAGTTTAGAAATTTCATATTTTCAGATTTTTAGTAATTTCAAATGTAATGTTCAATGCCACGTCACAAGGGACATTTTGACTAAAATTTGTGGCTCAATTTTATTGTTGACTATTTTTTGTGGTTAAAATTGAATATCTTATATACACCATTGTTCCACAAAATCTTATATTAGAAAGACCCATCTAAATTTAGGAGTTGATGTATAGAAGAATTAGGATAACAAATCTTTTTTAACTATACTTCTTGAATATCTTTTTATTTATTTTATCCATTCAATTTAATTCAAATAAGGGTATATATATAATGGTGCACTAAACAAAATAAGAAAACATAAAAAAAAAATTAAAAAATCATACTTTTATATTAGTGTATGTACGTATATATGTACATACCTATATGATATTTAAAATGAAGATAAGTGGTAGTAAGCTAGTTACAATATATAATATGTATATATATGTAAAATATAAGCTAGTTACAATTGTCGTTCATGATCTCGTTCTCACACCTCAACTCCAACTTATGAATATAAATTATATTTTAATTGTGAACATCATAATTTTCGAAATCTCATAAACATTACATGGCAAGTGGATAAAAAGCTTATGTAGTATTTTATATTAGAGTTTAATGGACAATGAAGAAAGTTTGAGTTCGTGAATCGAATTGAAAGATTATGTAATGTTAAAAAGCTTGTTAGTGACAAATAGAATTGAGGAGATCTAAAGGGTGAAAATATCTTCGATTTTTTATCTTTATTTGAAATTCGACGAAATTAAAGTTTGATTATCGAATATAGTTCTCTACGGTTAAATATTTTGAGAACATGGTAGCATTCCTTAAACCAAATCTAATTACAATAAATGGATTTAGGCATCGAGGTGGAGAAATATTTATTCAATTGCAGTGAATTTAATTAACAAGAATTTTCATTTTGTAATTCAGTCAAGGTATGATACCTAGTAATAATTGCAGGGAAGTACCATTTTAGACAAAGAAATAACATTTTAACTCCTTTTGATTTTTGTTCACACCCTTGAAATATGTGAAATAGCCACTTTACACCCCTAAAACACAAAATTAGCACTTTACACCCTCAAAATAGGAATAATGTAGCACTTAGCAACCTGGTCTTCTATTTTCCGACAGAGTTGACCACCGGAGTTAAAAAACCTAGGACAAAATAGGTAATTTATTTTTGGATCTTTGGCACTTAGCACCCTCAAAATACGAAAAATAGATATTTTGCACCCCAAAACAGAATCAGCACTTAACACCCTTGAATTAAGAATAACTTAGCAACTTGCACCCCTAGAATAAGAGAAATTGACACTTTGCACCCCCAAAATATAAATTAGCACCCTCAAAATAAGAAACACTCAGCAACTAGAACCTCTCGATTTTTTCGGTAGAGTTGACCACCAAGGTCAAAGAAATTTATGGGCATATTAGGTATTTCACTTTCTTATTTAAAAAAAAAAAAAAACTGCAGAATCCAATTATGAATACTAGAATACTCATTTTCCTCTTCATATATCTTTCTTTTCATCAATATACATATCCATGTTGTAGACTTGGATTAAAATTTTGTATTTGTGGTATAATTCGGTCAATTTTATGTACTGAAAATTTTCAAATTATTTTGAAAATTATAGGACACTTGAAAAATTGATAATTAAAGATATATGTTGAAGTAGATATTACTTTA
Source organism: Penstemon barbatus (assembly GCA_003313485.2). Taxonomy (NCBI): domain Eukaryota; kingdom Viridiplantae; phylum Streptophyta; class Magnoliopsida; order Lamiales; family Plantaginaceae; genus Penstemon; species Penstemon barbatus. The sequence continues at coordinate 30,261,281 of CM064884.1, read as the reverse complement.
TATTTTTATTTCGGTTGACTCAAAAAATAAACTTTCGGTGTTTTTAGAGGAAACATATCAAATTTTGACCCCACTACGGTCAACTATGACGGAAGAAACAAGGGGTGCTAGTTGTTGAGTTTTCTTAATTTGAGGGCACTAAGTGTTAATTTTGTGTTTTGAGAGTGCAAAGTGCTCATTTCTCGTGTTTTGGGGGTGCAAGTTGCTGACTTGTTCTGAAGTCTAAGTGCTAATTTTGTTTCGGGGGTGTCAAGTGCTCATTTCTGGTATTTTGGGGGTGCAAAGTGTCAAAGATCCAAAAATAAATCATCTATTTTGCCCCTAGATATTTTTACTCCAGTGGTCAACTTTGTCGAAAAATAGAAGAGGGTGCTAAGTGCCAAATTGTTCCTGTTTTGAGGGTACAAAGTGCTAATTATGTGTTCCAAGAGTGTAAGTGCCTATATCAGCAAGGAATAAAAAATAATATATCAAGTTTATTCAAGAGTACCAAGGCATCCTTTGATGCCTACTTCTTTTGTTTAAAAGCATGGATTAAAGTTTCGTTTTCGCGCGATGTATGTGTCGGTCAGATAAATACAAAAAAAAATTCGAAAAGTTTTCACAAATGTTACGGAAAAATTATGAAAAAAATTACTAAATTAAGAAAAAGAGAAATTCCAAGGCAAATGAAATACACCTTATTTTCATTTTGATTAATTAAGAAACAGAAAAAATTTGGTGTTTTGGAAATTTTGATCCATGTTTAAGATTTAAAACCTTCACAATTAAGTTGCAGCGAAACTTAGGCCATCTCCAACCGAACCCCATGCCCAATTGCTCAATTGCCCCATTTTTTGCCCAATTGTTCTTGCTCTTTTGCCTTGTTCTCGTGCCTTTTTGATCCACCTAAAAACTCATCTCCAACCGAAGGGCAATCAACATCCATTTAATTCAATTTCACAACTTTCTCCACTCTCACTTATTTAATAAAAACGATAATAATAATAATAATAATTAATAAATATTATTATAATTTTCTAATAGTTACACAACCATGAAAATTAAGGCATTAATATTTTTTTAATAGTTACACAATCATGAAAATTAAGGCATTCTTAGTAATATGAAAATCAACAACTAAACATAATTAACGGAAAATAATAACTTATTATTAATGCACTTGAACAGAGAGGGAAAACAACAAAGATTAAACACATACGACTACACATAATTAAAGCAAAACAACAAAGATTAGAAGAAATTGGGTCATGGGTATCGATGGAAGGGAGTGAAATTGTCAGTGTCTAGATTGGCCTCTCCTCCATGCGATGCTTCTCCAAATTGTAAAGGGCCTTTTACATTTTTTTTCCTGGAGGATTTGCTTCATCGTGTCCATTCAAAATTATTTCGAAAGCGGAGTCATTTGAGATATATTCATTGAGAATACTCTCATTACTCTCTCTTCCTCTTTAGCGCATATTTCCACTTCTTTAAGACGCATTATTTCAGAATGTCTTCTTTGGCTTCGCTCCTCTAAATTATGAAAATATTTCTAAATTAAGAAACAAAGAAAATTTGAAGGCAAATATAGAGATCCAAAAATACACCTTATTTTCATTTAGTTGATTAAAATACAGAAAGTTTTCGGTGCTTTGAAAATTTTGATCCATTTTAAGATTACTTTAAGACCTTCACAATTATGTTGCAATGAAACTTAAACTGATTCATATGAAGGAAAAAAGTTATCTATGATGATAATGTATCAAGTTATATAAAAAAAATTCCTCTTCTTTTAAGAGTTTCGTTATTAAAATTTGTGAAGTCTCAATTCCTCCAATCCTTCATTATTTTTACATTCTCACTGTTTTCTTCACTCTTTGTAAATTTTTGGGTAAATTACGAATATCCCCCTCAGGTAAGGTCTAATTACAAAAATCACCCTCACGTATTGGGTATTACAAAAATCCCCTTAGGTGTGTCACCTTCTTACAATTAACCCCTTGCCCCTAAAATGTTCCATTTTTGCCCTTGAGTGTTATTTATATTGTTTGTAATGTCTCATAAATGTTAAAACTTGGATGTTAATTATTATATATTATAAATTAGAAAAGAGATAATTATGTATTTACTACCAAAATAATTGATAAAATTTATAATTGCCCATAAGTTTTAAAAAATATTGCAATAAAATATTTATATATTCATTAGCAATTTAAATTGTAAAATATTAAATTAAATAGAATTTTAATAATATATTTTATAAATATGAACAAATTGTTTACATATAAGTTGAATGAATTCAATTTATAAATTAGTATATTTTAATAAACTTATATTCTTTTATAAATAAGATGTTTTAAATTATTAAAGTTTATATTGTATTATTTATTGAAATTTATGGGCAATTATAAATTATATCAATTATTTTGGTGGTAAATATATGATTATTATTTTTATAATTTACAAGATATAACAATTAATACCCAAATTTTAAAATTTATAACATATTATAAACATTACAAATAACTTTCAAGGGTAAAATTGGAACATTTTAGGAGCAAGGGGTTAATTGTAAGAATGTGACGAACATGAGGGTGATTTTTGTAATACCCAATACGTGAGGGGGATTTTTGTAATTAGACCATACCTGAGGGGGGTATTCGTAATTTACCCTAAATTTTTTATCCCTCTGCCAACCTGAAAGCTAGCAATTTATGTGCTTTTCTCAACCTTTTTTCTTGTTTCCGAAATCCAATAGTTGTTTTTAGCTAGTGACTATTAGTAATAGTGGATTAATAGTTAATTAAAATATTTGTTTAATTGGATTTCGAGGTGAGTCTTTGTTATATTTAGTCTCAAGCTTGGCTCATAAATTTATCAAGTTTCGATCCGGCATAATTGAATTGAGCCATCTGGGTTCGATTAGATTCGACTCAACAGCGTTACCGCTACATAAAATAAACTCTTGGAAAATAAAAATAAACACACATTAGTTTATTTAACTAGTGAAACATTCCACTTATTGTTTGACATAATACAATTTAGACAATACAACATATTACAACACATACAATGCATGAACATTCCTAGTTCAATTTTGCATTGAACAAGAACCCAGTAGGGATTAAATTTGCAACATTTAAGAGGCCAAGAAGACTATTTCCAACTTGCTGTAAGGTTGATTCTAAGCCACCAATCGAGGGTAGACTCGCATTGCAAGAGGCCAGTGGCGTGTTCACTACGAGCTTGCACCCGGAAACGAGCGTGGAAGTGACAAAGCTAATAGGGTCTAAAAGTATAGAAAATGTTCCGGAGAGATTTGTGGTGGTTGTAGAAACAACATTTCCACCACATTGTAGCTGCACAAGAGCATCTGCATAAATATTCATTCCAAGTTAGTTTTTATTGATTCTAGGAACTCTATTTTTTTATATCCCAAAATTTCATAAATATGAAGTTATACTATAATCTTTTTATCCAAATAAAATGTGCGTGTAATTCATTTCTTCCATACATAAATTACATATAATCGACATGTTTTCCCATTATGACAAATCCTGCGTACTTTTGTAGGGTAGTTACAAGAATAATAAAAGTTTATTTTTACATTGTAATTTGTAACTATTGATTTTTCAAATTTTAGATTAATAAAACTTTCCACGATCAAGCATGTCTCAAAAAATATTAATGAAATTGTCAGCTTATATGTAGAAAAACTAGAATTTGAAGATTTGTTCAATAATTTTGCATTTTAAAAACAAGAAAAGTAAACTTTTGTACGTAGGACATCATACGCTACCAGTTGCTCCAAAAACCAATTGGTGTTAGATAATGTGTATGCCCTTTTCTTATAGTGTATTCACAGAATCGTCCATGGTATTCGACTGTAACTCCAACCGCATACTCAATTAGGATGCCACGGAACAATTGATGACACTTACACACTCAGTTAGGGTGTCAAACCAAACAACTTTTATAAGACATATATTTTTTGTGGAATACAAATCTCAATTTCAATATCAAAATAGAGCTTTTAGAAGAATAGGACTGATAAGTGAGAAATTATTTTGTGTAGTCGTTGACTATGTTTATAGTATAACTACCAATAAACTTATAGGAAAATTAGAGTAGCGATATATTTGTCATGAATTAACTACATCAAATCTTATATTGTCGTGGTAAATAGTAATTTCTCAAGTGAAAAGTGGAGGAGATGCATGGAGGAAATTTTGGTCCATTTTTCATCCAAAAATGGAGAAAATCGACCTCCGAAAGAGCAAGATCAAACACTTGAGTCGAGCCAGTTCACGACTTCTCATATTCTATCCATGAACTACGTACATCCTCAACTCGTTTTGATCATTAAGATGAAATTATTTTTGAAAACTTATTTCTTAAAATAAAGAAAAATGTTTGTTAGACTTTTTTTCTAAGAGCACCGACATGGTCTTAAGAAAAAGCAAGACAAACATGTAATTTGGTTTTGAATAAACAAACAACTTTTTCTTTGATAAGTTATTTTTGTTATCTTTAACTTAGGCCTTGGCCAAGTGTTAAGGATGAGGCTCCATTATCAGGAGGTCATGGATTAAACTCCCACGAATGTGGATATTTTCTCTAGTTTCATATTAACTTTTCTTTAGTTTAATACTAGTAATTAGTTCACTTTGATATTATTGTAATAGTTTCAATTCGATATAATATTTGATGTAACAACGTATTTACCATCTAAAAAAAACTTACTAGAAAAACATTTTAAAAAAAAAAACTTACTAGGAAAAACAGGAGTAGATGTGCCACTAACACCAATATTGCCATTAGGAGTACAATAAAGAACGCCTTGGATCCTGAGCAGGCCCAAGAGAGGCCCAAGAAGTCAACCAAGTTGGGCTTGAGCCATTGGCACAGCAATTGCAGCAGCAGCGACCAAAAGGGTAACTAAAACAAGAGATTTTAAGGCCATATTTTTCCTTTTGCAATTTTGCTTCTGGATGATTTGGCTCTATAAAATTTTATTGCATGCATATAACATATTTATAGGGAAATTTTGAGATATGAAGAGGTCCCCTTTAGCCCCACAACCCTTCTCCATGCGCAATATTCTTTTGTCAGCTATTATAATTAAGCAATCCAAGTCAATAAGTACTACAAGTTGTAAGTTAAGTTTTGTCTTTTTTGTTGTGTCCTTAGGTTAAGTTAATTTGTTCTACACCTAAATAAATAGGAGTGTAAAGGAGCTGAATAGTGTCGAATGATACATTGTTCAAGTTGGATTTACATTTTGTATCGAGCTTAAAATTGTGTTTGACTTTAGTTTGTTAGTTAACCGAGACGAGATCTAACGAGTTTTATCGAACGAACTCGAGTTGATATTGAATAGCTTGATATTTTTACATGTATTTTGTCAATTTTTAGTTTATTGAATCGAGTTTGAGCGGAGCTTTCAAAAGTTATCCAACGACTAATATTCTTCAATCTTTTTTCATATATATGAAAAACCAAGCCCAAACGCGTTTTTATTCAACGAATTTGAGTCGAGCATCAAGTAACTTGATTTGATTGACAGTCCTGCTCATGATAATCTCACAGATGCAAATGAGTCAACTTTAGTCGTTCAAGTTTGAATTGAGTTTCTTAGATGTATACGAACTAAATTTAATCTAAAAAATCGAGAATAAGCTCTAATCAAGTTTGACAAGTAGCTTGATATTTCATACATACAACGTTTCTAACTTATTGACCTGATCGAGCTCATACTGAACTTCAAAAGCTATGAAACACTACTTATTGTTCAAGTTTGGTGTGTTAAAAATAACAAAACGAGCTCAAATAACTTTTGTTCGAACAAATTTGAGCCACTTTCCGAGTAAAATCTTCAACTCGAACCAGGATCTTCATCTAAATAAAAGACAGTTTTCTTGGCTTCAGTTTGTGGGCTTTACCCTATAAAGCTTAGCCAACTCTATTACATTGCCCATACTAGAGGGGAATGCTTTTTGGATTCAAAAGCATCTTCTTGTATTTACCAATTGTTTCAAGCTCATAAAATGGTCCAAGTTTCTGCAACTGGTTCAAGAACAAATGGTTTCCACAAATTTTTCTCATTCTATCTTTTTGGTTAATTTTTCAACACGGCGTAGAGGTTGGACTGTGATAAATTGTGAACAAAATTGTTAAGAAAATGTATGGTAAGAAATACAGCATAATAATTCAAGTGATTAAGAAAGTTCAATCTTATCAAACTAAGCATTCTTTCTTCTCATTTTCATTTTTTCTTGAAGGAACCTCAAAAAATATCTTTAGCAATATCTCCTACACACATTCCACTTGGGCCCAAAGTCATATGAGGAAAAGAAAACTTGGCCAATAATTAATCCAAAACTAAAGACAAGGTCAATAAGTGGGCATTTTATTAAGCCCAAAATTCTAAACATAAAATTTAATTCAACCATAAAGGCCCAAACTTAAGAGTCCAAATTGTTCTATTGTTCTATATTTCCTCAATGAGCACATATACTTCCAAAGTTGCACTATGATAATATATATAGGAGTGGAGTGCAAGAAAGAAAATCAAAGATTCCCATTCCGTGCACATTATCATCCTTTAAAACAAAGCACAAAATGAATGTTTAACACCACCATTTACACGCCCATGAATTCTCAAAACAATAGAACTCATAAACAACACTCCATATATAATAACCAAGAAAATTCATAATATTCAAGAATCAATCTCTTAACTCATGGCAATAACTTCACAATATAGTCTTCCTAATCTCACCATCAACAATCACCATGTAGCGTTATGTTCTATAATAATCTTGACCTTACTATATATATTATACAAGAAAAGAACCAAGATATATTTACTCGACTACACGTGCTACAAGCCACCCTCCTCTTACCGTGTGCCCATGTCATTGTTCGTTGAGCACATAGAGCTCGAACAACAATTCGATCAAAAAAGCACAGAATTCCAAATCAAGATTCTTGAAAGGTCAGGTTTTAGTGAAGAAACATGTGTCTCTCCTTCTTTAACTCACCTCCCCATTAAAAAGTCCTATAAAACCAGCATAAACGAGGCAGAAACAGTGATATTTTCAGTCGTAAAAGAACTACTTAACAAAAACAACATACCCTCTAAAGCAATAGATATCTTCATCACAAACTCTAGCTTGTTTTCTCCTACGCCTTCACTAAATGCAATGGTGATTAACAAGTTCAAAATGAGGAGCAATGTTATGAGCTTTAATCTATCTGGGATGGGATGCAGTGCTGGAATTGTATCCGTAAGTTTAGCTAGAGATCTTCTAAGGGTTCATAGAAACTCACTTGCTCTTATAGTCAGCACTGAAATGTTGAATATGAATTGGTATGCGGGAAAAAATCGGTCCATGTTGCTAACAAATTGTTTGTTCAAGTTAGGGGGTGCTGCAATATTGATGTCTAGTAGAGATCAGGATAAGAATAAGGCAAAGTATGTGCTTCAACACATGGTACGAACAAATATAGCAACCGATGATCAATCTTATTCTTGTGTTTTTCAAAAAAGGGATGACGAGGGCGAAACCGGAGTTTCCATCTCAAAAAACATTGCAAGTGTGGCAGGACAAGCATTAAAGACCAATATGGCTCATTTGGGGCCTAAAGTTTTGCCAATTACGCAACAAATTCGATATTTATTGTCCCTTTTTCTGCAGAAAATGAAGATTTCGAGAAACGGGAGATTGTACGTACCAGATTTCAGGAAAGCTTTTGAGCACTTCTGCATACATCCTGGAGGGAGGGCTGTGATTTTGGCAATTGAGAAGAGCCTTAAATTGAAGAAAGAAGATGTTGAAGCTTCAAAAATGACTTTGTATAGATTTGGTAATACCTCATCTTCTTCAGTTTGGTATGAACTGAGTTATGTGGAAGCTAAAGGTAGAATGAGAAAGGGTGATAGAGTGTGGCAGATTGCGTTTGGGAGTGGATTTAAGTGTAATAGCGCTGTGTGGAAATGTGTCTGCAATATTGAGGCTGATAAAACTAATGCTTGGAGTGATAGAATTCATGTGTATCCAGTAGATGTGCCTGAAACCATGAAACTACTCTGAATACAAAGTAGAAAAGTTAGCCACAATATTTGTTCTAAAGAAGTGTGGTTACGGTCAGATTTCTTCTGTTGTATTAAACTTCTTCAGCTGCAATATATATTTCAAGATTATTCAAATAATTTTTCATTTTTTGGGAAATTATATAACAATATTCTCAAACCAGAAACGGGTCACACGAGGAAAACTTGAACAAAAAGAACAATAAATATTCGGCATAATAAACATTACAAGCTACATAGTACACGATATAGGTTATCCTCGCAACATAACAAGAACAAACTATACATCAGGGAACTTTAGAATAAATGCAAGGAAATGAGATCAAACTATATAGATACCTGGTTTGATTAATGAAACGCGATAATCTATGGTTACAAAGTTTAAAGGTAAAAAGGACAGAGAAAGAACTATATTTAAACCTTTAATTGAACTGATTCCGACCTCTTCCACCACCACCACCACCGCCACGCCTTCCACCACCTCGATTTCCTCTTCTTCCACCACCACGGGGGCTAGGACCACCACGACCCCGGTTGAAATTAGGGGGTGTCCCTGAATTTGCAGAAGACGGTTCAAAATTATGACTAGCTTGAAATCCATGAGACTGACCTGCTTGTTCTCCTCCTGCATTCATGGGCATAGAACCATGTTGTGACTGTAAACCCATTCCAAATTGCAACTGATTGAGCATGTTCTGATCTAGGCCCACTGGCCATTGTGCAAATCCTGGGGGGCCACCAATACTCGGTAGCCCGTTAAAGTTACTAGGCAATCCTTGAATGGTACCAATTTGTTGCTGGGGCATCAAAGGTGTTTGACAAAATTGATTTGGCTGACTCTGTTGCATCCACGGCATAGCATTTGGTGGCAGTCCACCAGGTAAGCCTATACTTTGGGGCATTTGCGGTTGAAACCCATTACCCCAAATCCCGTTCGGAGTATAAAACCCGTGAGCCGGTGCCTGAAATGGCTGAGCCATGGGTTGATTATTAGCCCCACCCTGTGAAGGGCCAGAAGAGTATGAATGGTTTTGTGTAGCTGGTGGCTGGGCATTACCTAGTGTATTGTAATTTTGGTTCCCATTTTGATTTCCATCATTCCAATTCCCACTTGGAGCACCAAATCCATGAGCTGGTGCCTGAAATGGTTGAGTCATGGGTCGATCGTGAGCCACACCTTGTACAGTGCCAGAAGAGAGTGGATGGCTTTGAGCTGGTTTATTGTAATTTCGGTTCCCATTTTGATTTTTGAATTGTCTTTTTTCATTTCTTTTCCCGGGTTTAGATTCATTTGTTCCTCGTTTCTTCATTTTAAGCATTCTTTTGTACTCAGCCTCTTTCTCGTCATCTGAGAACTCTAATTCTTCTGAAATTTCTTCATCGTTTTCACCGGACGCATCGTACCCTTTTTGATAAAGGCTCTTGTTATTGAGTACATGATCGGCAAATTCTTGGACAAAAGAGATTGAAGTCCCTTGTTGGATTCCTATAGGGACTTCACTTTCTGCATTGTATCGTACAATATAGTAAGGGTTCTTGACAGGCCCGAAAATTTCGTCTATTATCCCTAGCGGTGATCTGGTTTCAGTAATCCATAGAATTGAATTTTCGTTGAGAGGATTGTGTTTTTCAACACCTTCTACTATGACCTGAGTACCTAGTATCTGTATAAAAGAAAAGACGTGAATTTAACACATTAAAATATTTGATGTTATTGTTTTGTTTGAATACAAAGTTCAAATCGAGGCCAAGTGGGAAACGTTTAATAGCAAAGTGACTTTACCGACAAAATTACTCCAACTGGAAGGGTCTGATGATGTGGTTCCAATGTTACAGTAACAGAAGGAACGGGTGGGAGAACCTGCATAAATAAACGAGCAAAAGACGTAAGTTTCTTTGTCCTAGGCAAGAACAAACAAAAAAATACATCCAAAAGGTTAGTGTGTATTATATTCCAGAAATAGTCAAAAACTCTGGCAGCTTATCTTTTGAGTTTGTCAAAGACCAAACCGTCTTATGATTTTGTTACCAAACATGTGTCAAATCTTAAAAAAATTGTCGGAAGGGCTTGTCACCCCTAGAAAACGAACCCTTTAATGGAAATGAATAGCATAATCTACGCAAGTAAACCATCAAATGGAATCATGAATACTAAATATAGTTAGGCATAACTATCCCTCTGCTCTGCATGAGCAAAGTCCTAAAATCATGGTCAAACTACGTAAATTTGTTTTCCGATAAGTACCCCAGCTAAATGCTTCTTGAATTTATAGCAAGATGTAGAGCTCCAAAAGAAACAAAAATACTAACATGTGCAAGACAAAGTTATAATCTAACAACTTATACAACAACCAGTTAATCTATAGCTCAACTCACAAAAACTGTAACTAATCGAAAACGGACTTACTTTAAGCTCATTTTTAGATAAGATGGGCCCTTTTATACCACTTTCACCTTCACCATCTTCATTATCACTCCAAGAAAACATTTCATCTCCATCAGATAACATAATTTCACCTTCTTCTATGTCAATCTCTCCCTTCATTATGTCTTTCTCATTTGAGGATTTCTTTTCACCTCCGATAATTCCCTCTTTTTTATCTTCTTCCTCTTCATCCTCATCCTCATCCTCATCATCACTACTAGAAGACGAAGAAGATGAGGACGAAGACGAGCTTTCACTTTCAGACTCGGCATCACTATCACTCTCATCTTCATTACTCACAGTTTTACTACTCTTCATCCCATCTTCATATACATCAACCACTTCGATTTTATCTTTCTTCAACCTATTCTCTGAGGATTCAGATAAAATCATTGCACTATCTAAACTTACTTTTCCCAGTTGTTCTCCAATCAATTGCCCTAAATCCTTAGATTTTTCGTCTAATTCATCTGTACTTAAAGTACCCTCAACATTAATTTTCTTAGAAATCCCATTACCCATTTCAACAGCTCCTTCAACTAAACTAATTTCACCATTTTCTTGTCCAAAACCTTCTAAAGACCCCACCTTTCCAATAAACCCATCCTCAACATCGCAAGATTCATCACCAACTATTTTCAAAATCTCTTCTGGAGCCCCCAATTCACCTTTATCTGAACTAAAATCAATTGGGATTCCTCCTAAATCAGCCATATTCTGATCACTCTCAGTAAACAATTCGTCAATGGGATCAAAATCAAAAAAAGAATCGGAAAAGGCAGAAGAAAAATCTTCAAGTTCGGGGATGCAGAGGTCAAGTGGGTCGTTTGGTGAAAAGGGTTTCCTGGAATCTGATAAAGATTGGATTTTGAGGTCTTCTTCTTCTACTTCTTCAGTAGTGGGATTCTGTAAAAAACCCACCATTTTGAATGTGTAAATTTAGGGTTTCTGAGGTAAATTTCATGGCTGAAAGAAAAGTATATATTTGCGTTTTTTGCTGAGAAACGGTTAGTGTTGGGGGGCTATGTTTGGAAAGAAGATGTGCGCTTAAACCCTAAATTATGGTCGATAGGGTTTTAGTATTTTATATTTAAAAAAATAAAAATAAATCAGAACAATTTACCGGCTTACCCTTGGATTTTTCAATAAATTTTCTTACAATTTATTGGGAAAAAGAATAAGTTATATAAATAAATAAAAACGTCCTCATGAAATTTTTGCACATAACAACTCATAATGAATCTCTTCATAATTGATGGTTAATTTGTTTTCATACAAAAGGCTAAACGATTAATACTCTTGTCTTTTTTTCCCCTATGAATTCCATATCAACTATAGTCACAATTAATTGTATTAGGTGAGATGAATTGCTATTTTTTTTTTTTTTTAATAAATAGATGAATTGCTCATTCGTCGAGATATAATGAGGGCGTGATTCACCTCTTCTTTTTGACTGAGAATTATAATTTTGTGCTCATATAATACTCAACTTCAAACAAAATGTTTAAAGATCTGTTTGTATATTAATATGTCCTGGATTCAACTCTCATATTTTTTTTCTAGTTTAATACTAATTTTTATCATTTATTTATCTTTGTACTTTATTACTATTGTAATAGCTATATAGTGACTGGTGTATTCAGTATCAAATTAAAAATTCTTAAACCATTAAGTCAAAAGCAAAAACATCATCCAAAGAAAAATGTTTTTTGTCACAAAAAAAATTCTACTAAATCAAAAATGACAATACACCTCCCACCAAAGAATGCAAAAATATCACTCTTAATCTAAAATATTATCAATAACCTCATTATTAACTTTAAGAATTAGTAATAACCCCTATGCTCAATTAAAAAATTACAAAAAAAACTTCCTATTCGAAGGAATTTCAAATAGATCTTTATGGGAATCGAAAAAACCACTTGTGAAATTTATGTTAATAAAAATAACACAAGAATTTTTTATGGTTAGGCAAAACACATGAGATGTTTTCTGCATTTAGCTCATCCATAAGTTATGTTTGCCAACATTTAAGTAGGTTGAAACCTAAACAATTTTTCTCCAAAAAAAAAAAAAAATCTGAACAAATAAAAGGATAAATTTGATTTATTTCAGTAAGTAAAACACATTTTGATCAACTTAGAATATGCATACAATCTACAACATAACCCAAGACCCATGATATGAGGGCCGTATAACACATAAATCCTATAATTCTGTATATGGTTAAATCCTCCCGTAAAAGGCAACTAGTAAAAAGATTTTTCATCAATCAGACGAGAGGTTGTAAATACACATATCGAGGACCTTCAGATTTGGAAGATTGAATTAATAGGCAAACCCTCAATTGAATCAGAAAAAATATCATTATGATGCAATGATTTACCTCTTTGAAAAATTTGCTCCACTTACCTAAACATTGAAAATGAATAGATAACATAAATAACTCCAAAATGCAAGACAAAAAGATAATAATCATCCCAAATAAATAATGTAAGTATCCGAAACTCCAAATAATCTTTACTCCATCTAACAAAAATTGTTCCCATCATCATTTTAAATTAGTTTGTTTACTTCTCTTTCCTTTACTCTTCTTCCTGTGTTGTAATGCAATAGGTCACTTAGATGGGGCAAGGTGGGATTTCTAGAGTAATACCAGCTTGAATTTGGCCCCACCCGATTAGACGCCAATGCTTCTCGATTCTTCGGCTCAGTGCTATTTTCTCTCCTTTGCTGGTGCAGACAGGTGAAGTGAGCTGCAGTTTTGCAAACACATTTTTGACAGCCACAACACGGGCCCCGGTTGACATAGATCCTATGTTTAACATAAGGATCTCTCCCTTTGTTAGCTTCGCTACCTTTCCTTGTTTTTCTGACTCCTTGGTTCTAACACCCAAAAGTCGGCGAAGTAAAAAGAAATTAACCTGCGTCAAAGTGAATGTCAATATCAATATGTACATCACTTCACTTCTACAAACATCGCAAAAATGGAAATTTTTAATCCGACGATTGGCCAAGCTCATCCAACCAGTATTTGCACATGTCTTGTGATTGGGGTGTATAACACTGAGGTAAATACCAAAACACCTATTGTGCTTTCCCTAACTATCAAAAAACCTCGTGTTATTTTTATTAGCAAAAAACCTCCAGTATCATTTTTTATCAGCAAAAATAACCATTTGATATTTCTTCATAAATCATAGGAAGGTTTTTGTCAATTTTTACGTGAACAGGGGTTATTGCCGATTTTCTAAATTTGTTTGGGGGGGGGGGGGGGGGGGGTTTGATAGTTAGGCAAAGTGGGTGTTTTTGCATTTCACTCCAGCCGAACCCGATTTAGGCTAGATTTACCCACCAAAATAGGCAGGCTAAATACTAAATTGAAAAAAGTTAAAACCATTTTGTGGGCGGCAAACATTACCTCGAGTTCGACATACACTTCAGGAAGTGAACCGACCTCTCCAAGAACCTGGCCAACCAACCTATCAGCACGTGTAAGTGTGGGGTCCATGGTTGTTCCAACTCCAATAAGTCCTCCGGGCACAGCAAATTGTAGTTCATTCTGCTCAGCATACAATGAAACTATACGGGAGTATATAGGGGTGCACTTAATGTTACCACTTTCGTCCTTGACTACTATACCAGGTCGAACTTCAATAAATTGATTAACTTTTAAGACACCCTGCAACAACAAATGAATAGCTATTTTATATTCCTACCATTTGACAGATTCTAACTGTATTTATTACTATTTTAGAGTTCAAGAAGAGAATCATAAAAAAGATTTGGATAAACATTAAGCGGTTTCATCAGAAAAAGAACTATGTAGTTATGGAAGATAAAAACACACTAATCTACCTTGAGAATACTTCCACCAGCAACACCACCTCTAATTTCATCAACTTCAAAACCGGGCTTATTGACATCAAAAGACCGGATTACAATCATATTTGGTGGTGAAATGAAATTCCTCTCTGGAATCGGGATTCGCTTCACAATATACTCGCATACAACATCAATATTATACTTCAGCTGAGCAGAAATTGGTACTACAGGTGCACCATCTGCAACAGTTCCCTGTAGAGATAATTCAGAAAATGAACTAAACACGGGCATTTATATAATCAAGATTTGCATGAAATATATAAAACAAACCTGAATAAATTTCTGGATGGCCTCGTGTTGGTTGATGGCAACGTTTTCCTGAACAAGATCAACCTTGTTTTGAAGTATTATGATATGTTGGAGACGCATAATCTCAACAGCAGCTAAATGCTCTGATGTCTGAGGCTGGGGACAAGTCTCGTTTGCAGCTATGAGAAGTAAAGCACCATCCATGATTGCTGCCCCGTTAAGCATCGTAGCCATGAGAATATCATGACCCTGTGGGCATTTACAGCATGGTAATGAACATTTAGTTATAAATGTAGACATATTTCAATCCCCAAACAAAGACTTGTTAACAGATAACCATTAAACCAAACTGAATATTCAGACAAATTTTTGCAGTAAAGAAAACTTGTTAACAAATAACCGTTGAACCAAACTGAATATTCAGACAAATTTTTGCAGGAAAGAATACGGTCTATGGTATTTGCTGAATAATAATAAACTTACCGGGCAATCAACAAAAGATACATGTCTAAGCAACTTCATCCTAGCATTCTCAAACCCAGGCACATCACACATTGGAGTATCTTCTTTTCCACTTCCATATGCCCTGAGGAAATAATAAGATGATAAAAGATGAGAACAAGGACGCAAAACACATTAATAACCAAAATCTACATTTCACAACTTACTTGTAGGACATGGGTCGAGGGCATCGATCGTCTTCACATTTATATATCTTTGCATTGGCATATCCAAGCTTGATGGTAATATTACGTTCCAGCTCATTTTTAAAGCGAACAGTCTGCAGGTCATCCACATTCCAGATTATAACACTTTCAACGTATCAGAGCCTTTTTAATGGATTTACAAAAGCAAGGCAACATAGGTTAGAATAGCCACATGATAATGTAGATTCCTGTACTAGCAGTCTAAACAAAGTAACAAACATGCTGCATAAAAGAACTTGCAAAGTGCAACAACCAAGGCCCAAAGTACTAATCATATACCAGGTCATAACCCCAAGGAATTGGACGTGTGGAGGCCTGACCTCATTCTATTTACCTCTTTTTGGTAATAATATTTTTTTTTTTTGGTAGTGTTTTTGGTAATAATATAAAATCAAGCAAAATGCTTACTTGAAGGTTCAAAATGCAAGAATATCTTCTTAAACAACAGCCAACTTACATCCAAATAAATTGCCAAAGAATTTCAAGAAATTGACTGGTATACCTGGACGCCAGATATGGCTTTTACAACTGTCGACTTCCCATGAGCCACATGGCCAATAGTGCCTGCAGGAGAAAAACAACTGGTGTTGATTTCAATAAAAAAGAAAATATTCTCAACAGTTAACAATTTTGAAAAACACCAAAACAAGAAGTTAAAAACCATATGAGAACAAAGCAGTTCAGAGTAAGAAGAGTAGAAGCTTACCTATGTTAATTGTAGCCTGACGAGAGATAACCTCAGGCGAAAGTGGATGTAGCTTAGTTACATCCAGCTTGCTTAAGTCCTGCTCCATCAAGCCTTTTTTCGACATTTTGTCCACTATTTGATGATAATTGTTCTCCCTAAATATCAGAGGTCCTGGTGCAGAGAAGGGAATGAAAATTGGGAAATCAGTATTAAACTTTAAAAATAGGATATCAATGTCAATTGTAAATGGCCATGCAGAAGCATAGAGTTATAAAGGCACATCTGTATGAAACTACAATCTGGTCTAAAACAATAAAGGGGCAGGTTGAAGAGATTCATGGAACACAATGCTGAAGCTATTCCATAATAACAATTACTGTAGTTTAAATTAAGATTAACGAGAAAGCATCTAACTAGGATCAAGCTTCAATAAAATAACCAGTTTAAAGCTACCAAGTTTTTGAAGGTCGAATCAGACAAGAAATCACAAAATAGGATCGCAAAATGTACTGCATAACTTGTACACATATCTTGCTTCATATACGAGGGAAAAAAATATTTTTTAAATTCAACAGCAGAATAGGTTTGAAGTAGCACTTTTATCAAATTCAACTCTCACCATTTAATCAACTCATAAACCTTCTCCCATAACAAATTCATCGTTCATCAAAGCCATTTAGTTTTTCCCCTACTACCCCCCCCCCCCAGAATACATCTCCGTAAACAAGTGATCCAGCTAAAGGTCCAAACAAAAATATATAAACTTTAAAATAAAATACCTCAGAAATACATCCACAAATACACAAATAAAGTGACTTATTACCCATCCAATGTATATACACAAATAAAGAGTTATTCGAGAAGGTGGCATAGAGCAGAGAACTGAAGAAGATTCACCACTACCCTAATATGCAATAGAAATTCAATTCCTTTTCCTAAGTGGAACTAGATATTAATAACTGAATTATTTCTATTTCAGAAATAACGACAGCATTAAAAATTGTCTATAAAAGTGATAAACTACATCATCTTCTTAAGAAAATTATAAATCAATATGATGTTCTGTAACCTATTCCATCCACTCTTAATCCCTAACTGGAATTTATAAGGATCAGCAGGGCTGGATGACATATAAGGGACCCTAGGCGAAATTTAAAATCGGGGGTACCATTTTACAAGAAAATAATATTATTATTAAAAATTATTTTCGTACCTTTAAAATTGTAGAATATTAAGTATTTACATGGTTTTTCTCTATCATATTTGTTATAGATTGATAAACTGACAATTAAATTGTAATACGTATTTATAATATTTAATTCTAAGACCCTTCTTTCAAGAATAGCAAATACTATAAGTATTGTGATTAGAATTATATAACTAATGTAAGTTAATAGAGTTAACTTTTTATGTTCTCGCAACAATGTGAGAAAATGGGTTCCTCAATTTTAGGGTTGTGCATCGATCTGTAGAAAAATTCGGTATCAAGTTTGGTTCGGTAATTTCAGAATTTGTTTGGAAAACCGAAAAAAGTGTAGGTTTGGGTTTTTTTTTTTTAATATTTCCTCTAAATCAATTTCAAAAATTTGTAGCTTGACCCAAACTCATTGAATCCAGTTACATATCAACCCTAATTTATAAGCTGATCCCAAATACCAGAATAAGAAAAAGAAAAAAAAAACTGGCATCTCCATGCCCCAGTTAATTCTCCATACTGAAGCCACCAAATCCTAAATTTATTGTATTAACCAAAATCCTAAGATACAATAAAATTGAAATACTAATACTGTCAATTAGCATAGATTCTCATCAATTGGCGACAAGGAGAATTTCAATAGAATATGTACTGTAAATAAAAACAAACAAATCAGGAAGGAAAAAACATGAAAATAAGAAAAAAGAGATGAGGAATATAATTCTTGCCAAGAGATGAACGGCCGACGGAAAGGAGAACCGGAGGCGGACGGACGACGACGACAGGGTTTGTGCAAACTTCAGCGCAAGTGAGAGAAATCTGAGAACGTGGGCTAGGGTTTTACTAAGGAGGAGGATAAATAGAAAATCTTTTTTTTTTAGTGCAAGGATAAAAAGAATTTGTTCCTTGCAAAAATAAGTGAGGGGCATTTTTGTTTTCTTTTTTTTTTTGGTCAGAATAAGTGAGAGACAACTTCATGATCCCATTTGGAACTTGGATGGAAGCATTTCTATGGGTCTATCTAAGGGTCATTTGTGGTGAAAACCCCTTTATGCGCAGAGTGTACAGCAGTATGGTGGGAACCCGGGGCTTGGTGGAGGCACATCCTACGATTTACATCCTTCAGGGTTCTAGGGCAAGGGTTC
Source organism: Penstemon barbatus (assembly GCA_003313485.2). NCBI lineage: Eukaryota > Viridiplantae > Streptophyta > Magnoliopsida > Lamiales > Plantaginaceae > Penstemon > Penstemon barbatus. The sequence goes on along the minus strand of CM064884.1, from coordinate 30,242,910 downwards.
TGAGGGTCCAGGATTAGTCAAGTGTAAGCTTGTACACCTGGGTTATCAAAAAAAAAAAAAAAAAAAAAAAAGAATCAAAGACGACTTTAGGAATTTCGGTGTTTCCAATTTTGTTTGTAAATGAATCGGTGATACTGAAATCGAAAAGCAATAAATTTTGGTAATTAGGTTTGCACCGAATATCGAACTGACATTTGGATACAATATTCAATACTAATCGAACGTTCGACTTGATTGATTTATTGAATTGTGTGCACAACTATACTTTATATTATAGTATATAATATTGCTGAGTTCGTCTCAAACTAATTATAAGATTGAACCGTCATTTCCACTAAATTAAAAATTTAATATTGGGACTAAATTCATACAAATTGGTAAATTATGGGACGAAATTCGGGAGTCGATATAGTTTGGGACGAAAAATCAAAATTAGTAATTAGTTTGGGACGATATTTCAAACAAATATTAAATTGCGGGACGAAATTCGGTGAGGTAATATAGTCTGGGACGAAAAAAAATTCAAAATCACTAATTAATTTGACGTTTTTGCCATTTTACCATTAAAATATAATAGAAAGTCACTATTGGGTCTTGAAACTCAACCCTCATATGTATTTATGACGAGAGACTCTAACCAAGTGAGTTACAAAATCTATTGTGTAAATGAAACTCATAAAATTATTACTAGTATTTAATATAAAAAAAAAAAAAATTGTGCATATAAAATTTTGGGTCCTCTCCACACTGGGGGTCCTAGGCACGGGTCCAAATTGCCTAGCACTTGGACCGACCTGGCTAATTGAAAATGATATTCAATATATTTTATTTACATAAAAATAAATTATCAATGAGAACTAAATTGATTTTGAAATGGTAAAGCAATTCAATGAAAATATTATTGAAGTTCTACACAATGTTTATAAAATTCATCTATGATATATATTCAATTACAAAATTTTCTATAATTTTATTTTCAATCTAAATATTCCAACAAATTGATCTTCCATTTTGTTTGTTTCTAAGACTATTTTGACCAACTTCAATGTTGAAAATGATCATTCGGTTATTGGACTGGCAACGTGAAAAGCTAATACCAAGTGAATTCGATCAATTAAAGGTTACACCACATAGATAATTGTTGTTTTATATGGTGTAATTGACAATTTAGCATGAAAGATACGAGAACTAATCTGATTCCCTATTAGAATCGACAAATATATAACATGGACTATTTGTATAATATTAGTACTATAATATATTTTTTTCAAAATTCTTGCCCTCTCCCCAGACTATTTATATAATATTAGTACTATAATATATTTTTTTTTCAAAATTCTTGCCCCCCCCCCCCCAAACTAGGCTAAAATCGTTTTTGATTTTCATTGTCCATTTGAGAAAGTGGTTATATAAATATGGTAAAATATTTTAAAGAATTGTTACGATCTTCTTACTTTCTTCAACAACTGAAATTCTTATTTTTTCCAATAATTAGATTGGTTTGGACCCAAGAGTTTTTACAACCTTAGAGTGACCGAACATAATGTAAAAATACTTTTATTAATTAAATAAAACATTTAAGTAAGAAATATTAATGTGTTTTAATTGATCAAATTTGGTACACAACCATCTAACCCGAACATCAGTCGCACCAAAAATATCCGAATGAAAAAGACTAAACTGGAAGAAGATTCCCTTAACAACAGTCGCAATCTCAATGTCAAGAAACTTTGATCCGGATTCACCGACTCACGAAAATCTACGTGACTGCTTCCCCGTCACCAACAAAGATAATGTTGGCCATTTTCTCCATATCTCCACCCGTTTCTCCAATAGAATTGTACTTGACTCCTAGATCTGGAGTGTAAACAACATAAGATTTTGTGGTTTGTTCTTTTTTATGTAGACGGTAACTATGATAACTTTCATGCCCATGGAATGAAAGGGAAATGAAGATTTATCAGGGTGATTTTAGTGGAAGGGGATGGAAGAAGGTTCAGTCTTCCTACCTCTGATCCCGTTCCTTCTTCCATCCTAGATTTTTGTCCTCTTAACTTGAAAAAACTTCCTACAAAAACATTTTTATTCTGAGAAATAACGCATTTTGTGAAAACCTTCATAACTTTGGGAAGTAATTTCGTAACTTGAGAACTGCACGTGCAATGCACGCTTTGTGTACACTAAAAATAAATTATGAAATATGCACATGCATATTTCTTGTCCCACAAATAGAAAAATAATGCAACAATTTTCTTGAATGATATAAGATTTAAAGACATATGCCATAAATGTCTAATATATAATGTTTGCTGTATGTTGCATTTGTGTTCAAACTTTTCTTAAATTTATTTTACCCTTCATAAAAACTACAAGTGTCATTAATTTGTATATAATTATTGGATATTGAGTCCATTTTTCAACAAATAAAATTTAATAAAGCTATTTATTCAATAAATTAAATGATTAAGTCCGACTAATACGTAAAACTCAATTAGACTCATTTATGATACAATAGAATAAATATTTTGGAAAGGCTAGGAGTAGGGATGTCAATATGTTGAATTCAGGTCGGACTCGTTTCGGTACCATTTATGTCAAATTGAATTTGGGTTGGATCTATATCTTGCTTAATTATTTAAATTTTTTGAGTTCATTGAATTTTATTCGGATCTGACAAAGTATTAGATTTTTTTCAGTTACAATAGATACTCAAATTTTAAATTTACACCAATATAACATATAAAAATCTGAAAATACACTAACTAAAAGTCACGTTGTGTGATAACCCGTGAATTTACCTTTCACTTAAATTTTTGTTAAATTAAATATGTCCAAAAGTCTTTTCTTATAAAAATTGATTTTTAAAACTGAATTTTCGAATTGGACCTGAATGTTCACTTTTAAAAGTTTTGGGGTCAAAAATATAAATTTTAGAAATGAGGGACCTTAATGCAAAATCTGAAAATATTAATCTCTCTTTAAACATACAGTTGACAACAAAGCATGACGAATAGTTCGGGGCTACCGTTTTGGTACTGCCTTCTGGGTTCAATGGATGACACATGTCCAATGAAACCAACAATATTCAATCTCTTGCAAATTTATTCAGAACCAATTACAAAACAACACGTGTCCAATCCTTTTTAATTTATTTTATTTTTGTCATTACTTAAAACTGGGGTCACAAACCATGGTTTAGAAAGATGAAACGATTACCAAATCAAATGAGTAAATATTACTAGCGGGAAAACAAAATTCAGTAACTAGATCTGATTTTTTTTTTTTTTTTTTTTTTTTTAAATAAAATCAACATTGTAAAAAATTGCACTCTCATGCCTCTTTGACTTCCTCACGTTTTGTCTTTTGAAAAATATTTTAGCCGCGCACCGGAGACGTGACTAACACTGAAATTTTCCCTAGCCACCACCGACCACTAACTGAGCAACCAGATTAATTTTCTTAATGTATACCATTTGAAAGATTAGTTTTTGTTTAGTCATTGATATAGAGATTGAAAAATAATCATACGGGATTCCTATTTCCCGAACTTTAAAATGTCAATTTTCTTTTTTATTGACTTTTTAGGCCTCGTTCGGTTTGGGCAACAGTTAGTTGGGTCTAATTATCAATTGGGCCAATATTTAATCTAATCTTGTATTTTATTCAGTGTTTGGCAAATAGTTAATGGCCCGATTAATATTGGATCACTGAAAATAATACCCAGTTCGGTTGGCCCAATTATGTGTGAAAATGTATAATGTCAATTTTGCCCTTGATAAAATCCCTTACATTTCATCTCACCCATTCATGAATGGAGATTTAATCTGGGCCGTTTATATCCTTGTTTATATAATGAGAAAAAAACCCTAATTTCAGATTTTCCTTCTCTCTTTTCTCTCTCTACCTCCCGCGACTGAAATCCCCACCCGTTCGAACATGCTATTCCGAAGGTGCTTGTTCATTCATCCACTAAATTCAGATTAGGCCGCCTGATTTGCTATCATCACGAAGAGAAGGTATATTTCTTGTAATTTCGTCCATTTCGAATGTATTTAATTTTGTTAGGGTTTCGTTTCTGTTAAATAACTAATCAATCCGAATCTTTTTTGTTCTTCCACTCCAGTGTTCTTCGGGTAGTGTATATGATTGTAGAAATACAGGAAAACATAAACCCTAATCTGATAACAAATAAGAAAATCCCTTGTCCGTGTCTACTTTCCAAATGGGTTGAGACTCCAACCTCAGGTAATCTCCGAATTCGTTCCCCAATCTATCTATATTTTGAATTTTGTTAATTTCTCAGATTTAGGGTTTTTATAATTTGTAATATTAATTCCTCTTTTTTTTTTCCAGATCATGGGTTCGAGCAGAATTCCTATTCCGGTCGCACCTCTGCTCAAATCACTATTTGTACCATAACATTGTGTCCTGGTTTATTGGTTACTTATGGTTTCAAATATTTCACTATTTTTCATTTCAATTATTTTGAGTGGATGGATACTTTGTATGCTGAGAACATATCACTGCGTCGTAGGCAAAAGCCTGTGATGATCTGTGCAATATTTCTCATGCTTAGTTAAATTATTGCTTTATCTTGCATAATTTGTTTATGGTGGCTGGTTTATTGGTTACTTATGGTTTCAAATATTTCACTATTTTTCATTTCAATTATTTTGAGTGGATGGATACTACGTATGCTGAGAACATATCACTGCGTCGTAGGCAAAAGCCTGTGATGATCTGTGCAATATTTCTCATGCTTAGTTAAATTATTGCTTTATCTTGCATAATTTGTTTATGGTGGCTTGATGAATGCGTATTGTGATTATGGTGCTATGAAAGGGTACTGTTTTTATATTTGATGTTTTGGTGCATATGTAATTTTCTCTGAACTTTTGTTTCTTGCATGACATGAACAATTATTGGGGAAAAAAAGGTGTGTTTGCATATTGTATTCACATGTTTGCATTAATGGTTGTGAAAATTAGAATTTGACATAGTATTGTGATTATGGAAAGGATGATTATGTGATATGATGCTCTGCTCAAAACTATATAATTTTATATTTGTGTTGTATTAGATTGGTATGATCCATGTTGTTAAATTCTGCTTGATTGGCTTATTTTGGGATATAAGTCAGTATAATTTTGGGATTTGTCTAATTGCAACTACAACCCTTTGTTTTGAATTGCAAACACCCCCTGGATTCAGTTTTTTGCAAATACCCCACTGGATTATGTTTTTTCAACTATCCTCCATGGATTGTGTTTTTTCAAATACCCCCAGCATTTGTATAATTGCAAATACACCCCTTTATTGTGTTTTTCAATTACCCCCAGGGTTTGATGTTATTCAAATACACCCCTTTTTTGAATTGCAAATATCCCCCTGGATTTCTCTAATTGCAACTACACCCCTTTGTTTTGCATTGCAGATACCCATTCTGGGTTGTGATTTTGCAAATACCCCTTGGATTATGTTTTTGCATCTACCCCCCTGGATTTTATGTTATTTATGTATGCATCAATTACCCCCTGGATTTTATTTTTTTGCAAATACACCCCTTTATTATGTTTTTCAATTACCCTCAGGGTTTGATGTTATTCAATTACACCCCTTTTTTGAATTGCAAGTACTTCCCTGAGTTTCTCTGATTGCAACTACACCCCTTTGTTTTGATTTGCAGATACCCCATTCGGGAATGTGTTTTTTGCAAATACCCCTTGGATTTGTATATTAGGCTGAGCTTTGGTGGTTGAATGCTTTATGTGACATTCGTTGCTATCTATTTTATTAATATGTCATAATGTCTGTATGTATAAATGTGAATAGAAAGAGGCTCAATTTAGTTTAATGTGTGTGGCAGTGATTTGAGCATTTGTGTCATAGTGGTTATTAATAGAAGTTAATGAAGGCTGAATATTTTGTGTCATAGTGGTAATTAATGTCATATCACATATTTTTTAACAATAAAGTTCTTACACTTCGAATATTTTGTGGATTTATTTGCATAAAAAACATCCTGCTGGTTCTTATCAATTATAAATGACATTGATTTTTTGGACATGTTTGACCAGTTGCATTTGTGTCATTAAATGCATGCCTTATCATTCTTGGTAGATGAAAAACTATTCATCTTTTTTAGCAAACAAGTTACATCTGATATTGACTTGACCAAAATGTATTCATTAATGCATATCTACCCTCAATAAAGTGTGCATTAATTGGGGTATTTCAACAGTCCCCCCACCCTTCTATATAATGTAATCCGAAGTGCAATTAGATGTACACTCAAGAAGTTTGACAATCTGTAAGTCAATATATTTTTTTCCTTTTGCATATTTCTGATTTTTTATATTTTCTTTGAAAGCAAAAGTCATCTAACATTGAAGAATATAATTGACTTGTATTCTTGTTTTCATCAGGTTTAAGTTGCAAGATGTCGAGAACTAGGCGTATGCGAAGTGAAGCAAATAAGATCAACGATGGATGGTCATTTGATGAAAATATGGGATTCATTATCTTTCTGTTACAAGAGGCCAAGTCTGGAAATTTTAAGGACATTGCAACTCTCACTGGAGCATGCCAGTGTATCTCTGCTGCAATGAACTCACAGTTTAATCGTCGATTCAGCCTGTTCTCGGTGAAGAAGAAAGTGGAATGGTTGCGGCACAGGAACAAAACTTTCAACAAGTTTTTGCATACTCCCGGCGTGTGGTATGACACATAAAACTGTGAGTCTCATGTGAATGCATTCTACTGGAGATTTGTTGATTATAAGGTAACTAACTCAACCTGAATAACTCAGTTTTATTGATTTTATTTTATAAATAACTCATATGAATCTTTTGTTTTATTTTTAAGATGGAGTCCCCGCTGTTTCAGGAGTTTAGGCTGAATGGAGAACCGTACCATCTGAAGCTGGCAACCATATTTGATGATCATGATGTGGCCACTTTCCCGAAGGATCTAACTGGAAGTCCTTAATGGCCAATACACATTCGAGACTCCGATGATGATGAAAAGTCGGTTGTCCCGTATGCCGAAACTGGTTGTTTTGTCCCTCCCCTTCCTATTGCATTACCTCGGGTTCAAGTTTGCATGATGTTGACTGACTTATTAATTTTTAGTAATAGCACCCTTGTTTTTTATTTATTAATTATGGGATAGTGGTATGTAGTAGTGGTATGAATGGTGGTAGGTATTTTGTTATTTTGATTTTTTTTGTTGTTAATCAGGTTGTTGAATCTATTCCACCGGATACCCCCCCCCCCATCCTTGACTATGATTATGTATGTTTTTATTTGATATGTGATTACCCTGCACATTTTGATGTAATGCAGGGTAGTCTGGAATTTGGCTGAATATTTCTAAGTGTTATTTGTAATGGCTTATGCATATTAATGAAAGGGTGCTATTTTTATATTTGTGATGTTTTGGTGCTTATGTAATTTTCTATGAACTTTTGTTTATTGCATAACATGAACAGTTATCATGAAAAAAAAGGTGTGTTTGATATCAAGTTCACATGTTTGCATTAATAGTTGTGAAAGTTAGAATTTGACATAATATTCTCTGCAAAAGAATTGGTCAATATATTCTTTATAGATAGAAGAATTCAAATTTGCATAAGTGAGATGGTAGGCCCAAGAGGGGGGTATGTGCAATTTACATTATCCCTAGATTTACATCTCCGTCTATTTCAATTTTTCTAACAACTATAAGAATGTGAGAACTTTTGATATTTAAAGTACGTAATTTCAATTATTATCATAACACCACCAAATAATGTTAAGTTTAGGTATTTATAATTTTATGACTAAACGACATTATAATCCAAAAATATATTCAAATTGCTCACCATTTTATTTATAGCAATTGTATTAGTTTGACTAATTTATACTCCTTTATTATTTTGAGACGTTGCTTTGATATATACCTCTTTATTCTTTCGAGACTTTGCTTTGATATATTATTACTTAATTTGTTCCCATGTTTCGAGTGCTTATTTTGTTATGTGAACTAATTATTTAAAGTTGATATGATGAAGATTGAGACTTGACTATGAAAAACTAATGATATGAAATAATCTTCTAAATAGATTATGCTGAAGTAATTAAATATAATATTAATTTATAGTTCAGATCCAAAAATAAATTCATGTGGATATTAGAATTTCGATAAAACCATTATTTTGCAATCCTTTATGGTAATGAAAATAAAATTCATTAATACTTTAAAAACTTAAAAATCGACATACCTACAACAAGACCTTCGGCATTCGGGTTCACATTCCTTCCCATATTCTGTAATACTTGCTGACCACCTGCCAATTAAGATTAAAGAAAAATAAGGAATCAAGATCATTCAAAGTGTATTTTATAAGTTAGTATGGAAATTAAAGAATAGTTGACTCAACATGATGGTTTTGAAACAAATATCATGCATACACCAGCTTCGAAAGGCCAACAATTACATAAAATAGTACAACAATATTCATTTAATGTTCAAATAATCCTATATACCTTGTGCATGCCCCTCGTTTCCACCACCTGTAAAATAAGATAAAAAAAAAAAGGCAGGAATCAACATCGTTCATTCAAATGTATTATACTATAACTTATTAGGGGTACCTTGTGCAGGCCCCACGACTGGTGCAGCCACCTCGACTGGAACTGCAAAATAAGATAAAAGAGACAAAAATCAGGAATGAACATCAAATGTAGTATTATACAGTATAACTTAAACAGAAGAAATAAAATAACTTACCTCTGTAATAGGGAAGATATCCGCACAAATTTCCAAGATGAACTTGACATCATAAAGGTTCTGGTCTATCATCTTCCCCATATGTTTGATTGACATGATTTATCAACTTGAAATGATAATAAATTATCACAACCCTCATTATACCGAAGAAAAAAAGAAAAATCCAATCCCAAAAATGGCTCATAAATTTTGAGACTAGAATGGTGAACATACATGATACGTAGATATCCATGGTTCCACCATCATCTATACTCCCATCCACAGGACTTTGAATAATCAGTGAAACAAACAAAAAACTATAAATTAGAAGATTAAAAATATGCATACCAGTGGTATCATTAAGATACATGGTCAAGATAGCAGAAACTGCAGGAATAGCATAATTGTTGATCATCTTCCAAAAACATTTTCTTTTCATAAGTTTTAGTGCATTTGCACATTATTACTACTATAGACTTCCTCATGATGCCATAAAAAATAAAAGTAATGCTTCCTATATAGACACCCATTGCAATAAAAATGGCTTTAACCTGTCCGTGATGATGACTAAATTTCAGACCAAGATTCAGGATAGCTATAAGAACAGCTCCTATATAGAAAATGGAAGAAAGTAGTAGCAATATGTAGTTTAAATTTTCTTATTAACGACCTCTTAAATGGGGAGATGTTGGTATTTTGAATATTCTGATTATCATGCAGGAGAATGTTGGGGATTTCGAAACCTTGATGCACAATCTCCATTGAAGAGGAATATGAAGTATTGAAGTAGAAAGAACAGTGTGATAGAAAATAATTTTTGTGCTTATATATAGATAGAAATATAATTTTGTGGCAGTACAGCTTACAAATTATTCATTTAAAAAAAAAATCCATATTGTGATGTACTGAGAAAGAGGGAGAGCGTGATTGTACGTACTGAGGAAGAGGGAAAGAGTGGAGTTATTAACTGTTTTATTAAGTTAATAAAACATTTAACTCAAATCTATCACATTTACAAATATTGATCAATATATGGACAAAAGAAGAAATTTGACACCAATAACGATGGTGTTGTACAGTACGGGTATATGTTTCTTTGCAAGGTTTGGGGTTTAAATGGAGGGAATGATGGAGAGAGAGAGAGTAAGTAATGTCTATATACAACAGGGGGGGTATATGCTAATCCAAAAGGACATTCATATTTGTGATAGGGGGACTTTTGCAATTATGATTCATCAAATCAAATCTTATGAAATTTAGATATGAATCTCATATGAAAAGTGTACTGCCTATCAAATCCATAGCTAATAGTCCAAACACAAAATTTACATGTAGCCCCCTTAAGATGTTAATAATTACTCAATATGACCTATGATAAATTCCTATAAAATCCACTCAAATAGCATGCAAATGTATACAATCACCACTTGGAAAATATTGCAAACACTAATTTGTGCCAAATTTGCAATGGCTACCTTCAACCCTCGTCCTCAATCTCACTTCCTATACACCGAAAAATGGCCAAAAGTAATTGATGAATACTTCATCGAATTCTTATCAATTGATGGTTACTATCAAAATGCAATTTATATCCATACTTTATGTGACATTCTTAAGGTTGTTCGGAATGAGGTGAATATTTATTTCAACCGGTCTTTCACCCTAAAGGAAATTAGGACAAGATTCGAAAAGATTAAACGTAGACATGCTACATTTGGTTATTTGAGAACAATTTCGGGTTATTGCTTGATCGAAGGTACGAACAATGTCGGGCGGAATGGCCAAGAAATTGTTGGGAATATGTGTTAGGTATGAATAAACGACACTATTTTTATAGACAATTTATCTTTTTTATTTCATTGCACTCACTTATAGTAATATGATTTTATCTCGAAGGAAACCCCATTTTACGAGGCTTATGCTATTCATGGAGATCTAATGTGGGATGAACTGTGTCAAATCTTCGGGGAAAATGAATTTGAACATTTTATCGAACCACCCCCATTTTATCAAAATGTACTGCACTGCCTCAACACACTTTGGAGCAAAAAATAGTGTGGATTTTAGCCAAAGTTTCCAACATTAGCCATACATCAATGCAAGCAAAATCGAAGTTCAACATTTACGTGCATAATCACGGCATTTTTCCATCAAGCATCATGTGTGCTTGCATCTCACGATTGCGTTTGGACAAATTCAAAAAGAAACTAATGTGCTTCGAATTATCCATTATCTTGAAAGACAAGTAGTTTCGGTTCTCGTCCGTTAGAGAGCTAATGCTATCAAGTGCCGCAATTATCTTTTTTGCCTTGTCGTCGTACGTGTCCTCCTCCTTGGCAAATTTTGAGCTAAGATCGACCCATGTGGATTTAGCCGCCCTCATCAACTTCTCCATGTCCGGTTTAAACTGTTCGGACCCACAAGAATCCGGTGTTTTCCGCTTCCTTGTTTGTTTTTCCTTCTTTTCTTTTCAATCTTAACCTTCTTTGTCAACTTCGCCTTGGTAGGCCCATTGGTATGAAAACCCATGTTGTACGGTGGCAACTCGTCTCCGTACTCTGGACCGTCAGAAAAATCTGTTGTTAAATCAACCGTAGGGCTGCTATACAACATGTCATCATTGTTTGCATCATTAACGGGTTCTTTTCCCTTCGAATTAGTGTTCTTCACGGGATTGGTCTTTGTCAAATCTTCAACTATTCCCACGAAGTCCTCAGCATCATCTCCAGTTGCCCTATCTTTCCCAAAAATCTCAACCCCATCGTCATAGTACATATAGGACTTGAACCTCATGTTTGCAACATCGGGATGTACCTACATAACTAAAAATGTCATCAAAATCAATCAAGTGGCAGTAACAAAATCAAGATAACAGGGGGATAGTTGCAATTATACGTTATCCAGGGGGTTTTTTTCTTCGAATAAATTCCAGGGGGTTTTTGCAAAAATAAATTCCAGGGGGGTATCTGCAATTCAAAAAAAGGGGTGTATTTGCAATTGCAATAATTCAGGGGGGGTAGTAAAATCAAATCCAGTGTGGCATATGCAAAATAAAAAAAAAAAAAGGGGGTATTTACAAATATAAATTCCAGGGGGTATTTGCAAATCAAACAAAGGGGTGTATTTGCAACTGCAATAATTCAGGGGGTAATAACATCAAAATCCAGGGGGGTAATTGCAAAATCAAAATAACATCGGGGTATTTGCAATTATACATGATCCAGGGGGTTTTTTGCAAAAATAAATTCCAGGGGGTATTTGCAAATCAAACAAAGGGATGTATTTGCAATTGCAATAATTCAGGGGGGTAATAACATCAAAATCCAGGGGGGTATATGCAAAAACATAATTAAAATTGTAATTGCTGCCTACATAATAAAAGGGGTGTATTTGCAATTATTTGCAATCCAAGGGGGTGAGTTATGCATACATAAATAACATCAAATACAGGGGGTATTTGCAATGACATAATTCTGTTTTTATATTTGCAAACACATATTTAATAACAGGGGGTATAGGTGGAAATGGCCAATAAACAACGCACCTTCACGTATAAGGCCCAAACTTCATCATCTACCTCGATGGTCCTCCCACTATCGTTCCAACCAAACCCACTTGTCCCTTGCATACCTACTAATTGATAATAGGTCTTCTTCCACACGGTCAACTTCAAATTTATATGCTTAGATGTAATCTTCGACGAAGGCAATCGTGCATTTAGTGCAACCTCAAGAGCTTGCAAATAACCCGGCCTAAAAGAATTATTAGCCTTCCATCCACTTGTGATCATGTCCTTCAATAGGTGGATAAGTTGACTCTCTTCGAGCGGATTCCAAGATCTATGCGAACCCTGTGTTTTATTCTGGGTGGGACCCGCATCACCATATCGTGGTATGGACGTCATTTGTCGGTATTCTTAACCTGAAAATACAAACATACTGATCATCAAAATAGTGTGGATTTTATGCCGTACACATAAAATAAGGTACATAAATAAGGTAAAAAACAACAGATTGTTGTGTTTACTCAACACTATCATAGCAGTCACACGATAAAACAAATTATTTCCCAATTACACACCAAATCCAATGACATAAATAAGGTACATAAAAAATATGAGGTCAACATGGAACTGAATCCTCGTGTATGAAAACAAGAATTCAAACTAAGAGTTAACAACTTAATTGCGCTCTGCATTCCATTTCATGAACATATCGTTCGCCATTTGTTCACGAAACTGGTTCCATGCATTCGACGTCTCAACGTGGTCAATGTATTCTTCTACTCGAGGATCATCCTCGTTGTCACTCGAGTCGGTTGAGTGACACTTGAGTCACTTGAGTCAACATATAAAGGATTAACAACCCAAGGTTCATCAATCATTGTTTTCCGCATGAAGTTTTGAATCAACAACAAAGCCATTATCATTGTATTTTGCGTCTTTAGGGGATATAATGTGTTGCTTCTAAGAATTGCCCATTTCTTCTTAACTACCCCGAACCTGCGCTCTATTATGTTCCTAGCTTGAGAATGTTTCATGTTGAAATATTCATGAGCATTCTGGGGGGCATCCATGCCAACTCCCCACTCTTTCAGATGGTAGCGCACTCCTCTATAAGGTGCGATGAAACTTTCTCCGTTAGTATACCCATTGTCGCAAAGGTAGTAAGTCCCTATGAAAAAACAAAATATTAATACAAACCTATATTTGAATTTAAGTAATTGATGTTTTAAACAATCTTTGGACAATGTAGTAATTAACATGTAGGCACTTTTAATCCGTTTGGTCGATTTATGGCATCCCTTAGAACTCGACCATCTGCCGCACGTGAATGCCCCTCTAATATCACACGCGGAAAGCATATTGGTGGAAATAACACCCTTGCATGATCTATAACGCGGCTTATCCACGGATGTAACTTGAACTGGAACATAGCTTCCATCCAATGCTCCGATACATCCCTACATAATCAAGAATGTCAAAATTGCAAAAGCAATCCTTTAAACAATAATTGTACGATGAATCTTGAAACATAAATGTACCTAACTTACCGGAAAACAACTCCACCTAGGGTCGTTACAATCATTTGTTATCGGATCGGGTTGAGAGAACAAAATTGGATGGAGCTTTAGCAAACAATTAAGTACACGATAGAAAGACTTGCTCACGGTGTCTCCCGAACGACGAAAGTCAGTCCGGACAACTCGAATCTTTTTGTGGTGAGAAAGAACCGATAAGAACATGGCAACTTGTTCTTGCATGGGAACGTACTTAGTATCCCTTAACCCCCTCCCCCCCCCCCCCCCCAACGTTATGTAGAAAAAATCAAAACTTATCAAACGCACTCATGTTAAGACGTATGTTGTCTTTACACCTTATGGTCTTCATAAAAGACGTAATGTAAATTTTTCGCTTGCTTGCGCTTCCTACGTATTAGGCTATATCGTATCGGTCGGTTCTTGGCGTGGTGTGCAATAATTCGTAGTGAAATTAAGAAAACACCAGCCAAAAGAATTGATGGAAGATCAACCTGAAGAGGTGTTACCTTCGTTGATCCATTCGCGTAATGCTGTTAAAAACATATTTAACATCTTCGCCATATAAAGCTCGAACTTAACTATAATGCATGATGTATCTACTTTAACTTTAAACAACAAAAGACATAAAAGGCATGCATAAAATTCTTGACAAACGCGAACATTCACATGCAACTTTTTCCCATACAAATAAAAATTCACAAACAAATCATTCAACAAAACTTGACTAATAAATCAATCAAGTGGCAGTAAGTCCTATAGCTATAACTATAAAATTTTGAATAAACTATATCAATCAAGTGGTAACTATATAAATCAAGTAGCTATAGAACTATAAAATTTTGATAATCAATCATGTAGCTATAACTATAAAATATTTTCAATAAAATTTTGCATAATCAATCAAAAAGTAGCTATAACTAACTAATTTTGATAATCAATCAAGTAGCTATAACTATAAAATATTTTCATTAAAATTTTGCATAATCAATCAACAAGTAGCTATAACTATAAAATTTTGATAATCAATCAAGTAGATATAACTATAGGATATTTTCAATAGAAGTTTGAATAATCAATCAACAAGTAGCTATAACTATATAATTTTGATAATCAATCAAGTAGTGTTGGATAAGGATGAAGATGAAGGCACTGAAGACAATTAGTAAAGAGAGGTTTTGATGCATTCCAAAACGTCAAATCTGCTAAGTATGGATTAACTTAGCTGATGTCCCTTTGAAGAATTTTTGACTAAGTAAAGAAAATATCAGAAGAGTCAAAATTCAAGGTCCAAGGCTACTGATCTGCTGAAGGAAAGAAATCAGACTGGTGAAGATCAGCCGACTCATAACAGATTTGTTCAACTTTGAGATCAGCTTAGTTCGCCATCAGACTTGTCCTTTCATCAGCCAAGTAGAAAAGATCAAGAAGCCTTCCCAACGGTAATAAATGCCCCTGGAAGTAATAAATGCTGAAGTACAAGGCTATTAAAGACAAATGATTGAAGAAATGCTTAGCATCAGCTGTGTGCATTTAATGCTGCCTGTAGAAAAGTACTGTTGACAATACGGACAGACTGCAAAGAGCCGTTCGCGGAAATTAAGGACCAGTACTCGAGGAATTTGAATCCTGTCTCTCTTCTATGGACATTTTTCAAACCTCAAGTATAAATAGCTGAAAGAGACGAAGAGAACAAGCGAACAACACAATCTCTGAGAAATTTTCGAAGCAGAATTCTTGAAAGTCTCAAGAACAGCTCACTCATCAGCTTAGTCATTTGTTGACAAAAGCAGAGTTGAAGAACAAAGATAAATACATCTTCTGAGTGATTTTGTAAACGTGAGTGTTGTGCGAAGTGTAATCCATCTTTGTGAGTGATCTAACTTCAGAGGATAGTTTTCTTAGTGATTTCCTATTGTGAGCTTACAGCCAGATTCATTTGTTGTTTTGGCGTAAGTGGAGTGTACTAATTACTTTGTGTTCTTAGTATAACCCAAGATCTTTGTGACTTGGAAGAGTGGACTAAAGGATATTTAAATCCATATAACCACTATAAAAATTACTTGTGTTTTTACTTGCATTTTCACTTGCATATTTTCAATTGCATAAAAACACTTTGATTTAACTGTTTGAAAAGTTTTATAAGGAAAGGAGTTTTATAAAACTGGGGAGCAAACTTTCAAACTACTAAGTTTACTTGTGAAAAACACTTTACAAATCCGCTGCAAGTACTCTAAGTATTGAAACTGATTTTGACAAAATCAGCTAAGTAACTATCAGTATAGTGGTCAACGAAGCTGTTCAAAGATTTGTTCGCGATCAGCCAAGTAACTTACTGTTGATAACAACTTAGTTTGTTTTAAGTTAGAACAAAAGTTTTAAAGTTAAAAATTTGTCAAAAAGTTTAGAGGTCTATTCACCTCCCCCCCCCCCTCTAGACCTCATCTGACCACTTGGGACCAACAAGTAGCTATAACTATAATTGAAAATCAAGTAGCTATAACTATAAATTATAATAAACCTTATTCACCTTCAAAATATCACATAATCAAAATCGGTGTTAACATAAAAAAATATAGCAATGAACTTGTTTGGTAAAAAACCATTCACAAAATTTGTTTACGGTGGCACAATGTATTTGTTGCAAATTTTTTTCACATAATAAAATAAAAATTGACAAACAAATCCGAATAAAATTATACTTGACAAATCGAAAATTGAAACAAAATTGCAGTACATACAAACCCAATATTTTAGTCATCTAAAAATAATTTCGAAATTGAAGGGAGATATACAAGCCCAAACTTAACAAATGGAGATGTACAAACCGAAAATAGCCGTACATACAAAACATATATTTTTACTCAGGAAATTCGGAATGGAGATATACAAACCCAAACATGGAAATATAGACAACTATCTCCACCAATATTGTTCCCGTAATGAAGGCTAAAGAAGAAAAACCCAAGATTTTTACCTTGGCTACCAAACCCGACTTCTTCAATTACACTCGGAGATCTTCGAATCCTACAATGTAGAAGGAGAAATGTTAGTAATTTCTTACCTAGAACTGCATAAATCAAAAAATTGAAGAAGACGAAGCTCAGGCAACAATGGCCGAAGTGAGCTGAAGAAAAGGGAATTTTTTTAATTCTCTGACCTGCTTCGAAGAGAGAAGGAGAGTGTTGGGATTCGGTAAGATAAACAACCCTAGGCACAGCGGAATATAAAAATTTTAGGACCTCTTACGAAATCTTGCCAGGATACTACTCTAGGTGTATATATATAAATATTAATTAAAACGATAGTATAAGTTTACACGTTATACCTATCTCCTTGCAAATCCAAGTTGGTAGTCAGCAAAAACGAACTCTGATTTCTGCTCCAGCAAAATCGATCCAGGCTTTTCAAGGAGCGCCCCACGTGTTGCGCCTCTACGAGTTGATACACCACAATATCACGAAAATAATATATCTTGATCGTCTAGAACACAAGATATATTAAGATCTAGGAATTAGGAACGATTTGGAACAAGATCGACAAACGAAAAATTCTTCCAAGCATAGGAAGGGGTTCGGCCGATCACACAGGGAGAGGGAGAGAATTTTTGCTCTTACTCAAATTTTGCTTGTTGAGTTGTGTGAAAAATAACTACAAGAAAGCTACTTATAGTTATCTCCCCAACCTAGTCCTATTAGGACTAGGACTTTTCTCTCCTACATGGGCCATGACCCTCTTTAATTAGAAGACCAAGTCTTCTAATTAATTCATGGCCTAGTTAATTAATTTAACCAGGCTTTATTTAATCTCCCAATTAAATAGCCCAATTAATTAACTTAATCTCCCATTTAATTAAATCAGACTCTAAGTCCATTTAATTAAAATCCCTTCTAATTAATTAAATCCAACTTAATTAATTAATCCACAAATTAAGTTCCAATTTAATTTATGATCCTGATCCAATTCCAATTGGATCCCAATTTGTTCCAATTGGGTCGACCAGTCGACCCACCCATAATAATCGACCCAGTTGATTATTCACCCAGTCGACTCGGTTGTTCTTATTTCCTCGCTTTCGCTTCATGTGTATTATGTATGCCCCCGTAGGTTCACCACATAATTGGCCGTGAGTTATAATTAAATATTATTTAATTATTCGAGTAAGACTTACTCTAAATCAATCGAACACTCTGTCGATTGACCATTCCAAAATTAGCACCCCTGCCAATTTGGGAATTCTCCCACACTCCACGGTCGATGTCCAGCCACAAACCCATGGAGCCCAATCACTGGTGAATTAATTCAGTGAGCCTTTTATCATTTATAATTTCCATATACGACATAATCTCTCCATCGATCAATCTCCCAGTCGAGACTTAAGGGCATGGTCTTTCATCGGATTCCCTTTTCTTTTGTCTTGACCTTATGTACTCTGATCTCGAAATAAATTCTCTTTGACTTAATCTTTATGAGCTACTTTCATAAAGTCGTCAGATACCTTGGCCAATGATTTTACCAGAATTAATTTCTCACAGAAATCCATAGGAGAATTTCCCAACCTATCAAGTTGGGTCAATGGATCATTTGTTGATGATATGAATCTGCATACCAGTTCCTCCATATCCAATATGAGTCCATAGAGACTTTCTGGCGATCCCCAGTCAGTCGGAACTCATATCAAAGCATAGACGTTCTCGCACCAGATAAACCCTATCACCTCAAGTAGTTAGGGATCGTTCCTCGTATACTATTATAAATTTGGAATAACTTCAACCCCGATATGCGACTACCGCTTCCGTGGTGAGTTATTTCCTAATTGGGGTATTCAGTGCGCTTGCCATCCCAGCAAGCCACCCACTTATGTGTATCGACCATCCCAGTCACGCTCGTGGACCCCAGCGTTCTCCAGTTCATCGGAGTATACAAAACAGTGAGAGTCTAACCGAATCCAACGATGTCCTATCTCGATTAGATTCTACGACTCTTGAATATGTTCTAAATCACGGCCTTGGAGATCAATCCACGGGTTGTCCCATAGCCCTGTGATCTAAGGACTTCTATCCTTATGCGTAGATAATTATTACATAAGATAAAGTTGACCATTTAATAAAGTGCATTTATTAATCGAAATTGAATAGTTCCGCATTTATTACAATAAATACTAGCCATACAGTTGGCTTGCAGGACACTATTTCTATCAATCTCCCACTTGTCCTAAAGCCAGTCTTTTATGTTCTTGAGTCCCATCTTTTGTAGATGTTTCTCAAATGCCTTTTGAGGCAGAGGCTTCGTCAGCGGGTTTGTCGTATTATCTTCTGAGTACGTTCCATCTTAATGTCTCCTCTACCAATGATATCTCTTATCACGTGGTATCGTCTTTGTACATGCTTGGATTTCTGATGAGATCTCGGCTCCTTTGCTTTCGCTATTGCCCTATTGTTATCACAGTAGATAGTAATGGGCTCAGCGATGCTAGGTATCACATCCAGTTCCTGGATGAAGTTCCTCATCCAAACACCTTCCTTTGATGCATCACTCGCAGCAATGTATTCAGCTTCGGTGGTTGAATCCGCGGTTGTTTTTTGCTTGCAGCTTTTCCAGCTAATCGCACCACCATTGAGGCAGAATACGTATCCTGATGTCGACTTGAAGTCGTCTACATCACATTGGAAGCTCGAGTCTGTATAGCCTTCCAATTTCAATTCTCCTCCACCGTATACCAAGAAAAATTCCTTAGTCCTTCTCAGGTACTTCAGAATTGCCTTTACGGCTATCCAGTGCTGCTCACCTGGATCAGACTGGTAGCAACTTGTAACGCTTAAAGCGTACGCTACGTTTGGTCTCGTACATAACATACCATACATTATGCTTCCTATCGCGGATGCATATGGTACTCGAGACATATTGCTTCTCTCTTCTGGCGTCTTTGGGGCCATAAACTTATAGAGTGCAATCCCATGTCTCATTGGAAGCAATCCTCTCTTGGATTCTTCCATACTTAATCTTTTCAAGATTTTATCTATGTACTGGGATTGGGAGAGGCCCAGCAGTCCTTTTGATCTATCTCGGTAGATCTTATACCTAGTACAAAGGATGCTTCTCCCATATCCTTCATTGAGAATTGTGTAGATAACCATGCTTTAGTTTCAGACAACACTTTCAACTTGTTTCCAATGAGAAGAATGTCGTCAACGTAAAGCACCAAAAATTCAACTGTACTCCCACTGATCTTCTTGTACACGCAAGGTTCGAACATGTTTTTGATGAATCCAAAAGTTTGGATTGTCTCATCGAAACGAATGTTCCAACTTCGGGAAGCTTGCTTCAGTCCATAAATGGACCTCTGGAGTTTGCACACCTTGTGTTCATCTCCTTTGGATGCATATCCTTTTGGTTGCTCCATGTAGATCTCCTTATTAATGTCCCCATTGAGAAAGGCAGTCTTCACATCCTTTGATTGACCTCTTCGGCCTTTTCAGCTTCAGTGACCTCATCCAGTTCTACATTATTTTCTTTCTTGTCAACCAAGAAATCTTTCTCCAAGAAGTGAGCGTTCCTCGAGACAAACGTAGTTTGTCTTGTAGGATCGTAGAACTCGTATCCTATCGAGTTTTCTGGATACCCCACGAATTTGCACAAAGTGGATTTAGTTTCCAATTAATCTCCCACTAGCTTTTTAATGTAAGCGGGAGATCCCCATATGCGCATGAATGCGTATGAGGGTGCCTTGCCAAACCATAATTCGTATGGTGTCTTTTCTACGGATTTAGAAGGTACTATGTTTAGTATCTTCGTTGCCGTGAGGAGGGCATGTCCCCAAAATGAAAGAGGAAGGTCAGTGGCACTCATCATGGATCGAACCATGTCCATCAAAGTTCGATTCCTTCTCTCTGCTACTCCATTTAATTGGGGTGTTGCAGGAGGAGTCCACTGCGATAGTATTCCATGCTCTACAAGATAATTTAGAAATTCGTTACTAAGAAATTCTCCACCTCGGTCAGAACGAAGAGCCTTTATCGTATGACCAAGTTGATTCTCTACTTCCATCTTGAATTCTTTGAATCGCTCAAAGGCTTCAGACTTGTGTTTTAACAAGAACACATATCCATAACGACTAAAGTCGTCAGTGAAAGTGATGAAGTAGTCATAGCCACCTCGGGCGCTTTTTCTTAGTGGTCCACATACGTCAGTATGTATTAAGTCCAATGTTTGCTTGGCTCGCTCAGGGTTTCCCTTAAATGGCAACTTAGCCATTTTACCCTTTAGACATGGTTCACATGTTGGCATTTCATCAATGCGATTGATTTCAATCGCGCCAGATGATGATAACTTTTGAATCATTGACTTAGAGATATGTCCAAGTCGAGCGTGCCATAATTGGGCAGATATTTCATTATCTTGTTTCCTTTTGTTTTGTTGTACATGCATCACTAACTTAGGTGGTTCAATGGTATATAGTCCATCTTTTAATGTACCAATGAAAAACACATTATCATTCATGAATAACGAAAATGAACCTTTATTAATAGTAAAATTAAAACCTTCATTATCCAAAACAGGAATTGAAATAATGTTTTTCACCAAACCAGGTACATAAAGAACGTTCCTAAGGACTAATTTATTACCACCTAAATCTAACTCCACTTCGCCTATGGCCTCGGCAGCAGCTCTAGCTCCATTGCCAAATCTCAGGATCCAATCCCCTGGCCTAAGTGGCCTTGTTGCTCCCATCACCTGTAAATCATTACAAAGATGAGAACCACAAGCAGTGTCTAGCACCCATGATGCACAGTTAATTGATAAATTAACTTCAACAAGGAATATACCTTTCGAGCTCTCTAAGAACTCTTTGCAGTTTCTCTTCCAGTGTCCAGGTTTCTTGCAGTAGAAACATTTCTGTTCACCAGACGAAGCTTTACGCTTCCTTCCCTTCCATATGGGCCCAGATGGTCCTTTGCCTTTGCTTGAAGAAGCATTTCCTTTCCCTTTCCCTTTCTTTGTCCTTTTGGACTTGGATCGGGTCGAGGTAGCAACCATCACTGGCTTCTCCTTTTTCATGGAAGCCTCGGTAGTGGCGAGCATATTAGCCAACTCGTGAAGTTCAACATTCATCTTGTGCATGTTGTAGTTCACAACGAATTGCTCGAATGATCTTGGCAACGACTGGAGGATTATATCTTGGCAGTAGGTTTTGTCCATCTTTACGTCAAGATGACCAAGCTTTTCAATAAGCCCAATCATCTTGATGCAGTGAGATCGAACATCAGCACCTTCAGCCATCCTCGTTTGTTGCAAAGTCTTAGCAGTTTCATACCACTCGTATCTACTTTGCACCCCAAATAGACCATTCAGGTGCGTGTAGATTTCAAAAGAAGACTTCATATGCTCGTGCTGCTTTTGAAGCTCATTCGACATGGATGCCAACATGAGACAACATGACTGCAAGTCATCGTCAAGCCACAAATTCACGGCTTCTTTCTCAGTATCATCGGCATCCTTAGCAAGTTCGGGAGGGGGCCCATCAAGGACAAAACCTCGCTTTTCAGAAGCGAGAATGATCTTAAGGTTCCTGACCCAGTCATGGAAGTTGGGTCCAGTTAATTTGTTTTGTTCAAGTATGATGGAAATTGGATTCTTAGACATTATATCTACAAAATGACGAGAGAAGAAATGAATACGCGAAAGATTAATTTAAAAATGCACAATTTACAAACATGGTTTTTATTTGTAAATTACTCCCACTATTTTAATCAAAATCTTATGCTCCCACATAAGTTTCGGGAATTTAAAATATCCTAGCAGGCTTAAGGCCCAAATGCAATCTCCTAGTACCCACGACTCGTTGGCCATACTATTTGATTCACTTGGTGGTCGATTACGTCGACGGTTAACCATCGCAGCTAACCCTTAAGTTCATTTAGCCTCGTTTTTCGATATGGACCCACGACTCGTGAGACATCCATACTTACTAGCGTTAAATCATGTCCAATACTCGTGGAGAGAAATAGTTCAATCCTAGACACCCCACGACTCATGAGACAGCGCCTAAAACCTTGCTATCCCCTCCCTTGGCACTAAACTCGTGCATCGAGGCAATAGACATATCATCTTCCTATAGCTCGACCCACGACTCGTGAGATATCGAGATATATTCGTACAATATGCCTAAGACCTAGTAATTGGATAGGCTCGGACCATAAAGACTATTCATATGCGCCCTTAGGTTCGATTTAATATTCTAATTGAATTTTAAGTTCAATTGGAGGTTTTAAGTTTTCTTGTGCGAGGTCTCATCAGATTATGCTTTATCTTGTTTACGTGATCTATTCTAAGCATGCATGACATACATCAAAGAATATAAGTAAACATACAACACCTAGCAGGATATGATTGATCGATTGCCCATCCTATGCGATTCATCACGAGCCAAGTGATGAATCAATTGGTCAGTCTAGGGTGTAAATAAAATGTTCTAACTATTACAATTTTCAAACCCATACATCATGGGCCTTCTTGTAATATCCAGCTTGATTGGGCCTCCATGTAATGAATTGGGCCTCCATGTCCTCCAAGGTAAATGGGCCTCCATGCGGATCTCCAAGTCTTCATGAGGTCTTCTCGGCTCCAAGTCTAATCTAAGCCTAGCTTACAAATTTAAATGGTCATATTCTATTACATTTGTTTGTGCAAGCAAGGGCACCAATCAGGCCCATTTAATTACAACCCAAAAATAAATAAACCAAAAACTACACAGGGCTTAAGGGCAAAATCGATCAATCCACACATTCACTCAAGAACATGCATAAATTCACATAAGGGCATAAATGTAAATTTACCGGCTCCTATAATTTTAATTCTCAAAAGTTATCCAAGTTAATTTAATTTTGAATTAATAATTAACCTCTAAGATTAATTAGCTCTACTTGAGCTCTAAGTAATCTACAAACCTTATCTTGATTAAATTGGTTAATTAAGGTAATCTAAATCTCTAAGATTCTTACCTTATCCAAAACTCTAAGTTTCCCAAATATTCCCAAATCTCCAAGATTTTCAAGATAATCCTATTTTGTTTAGATTATTTTAATTAAGGTAGTGTTCACATCTAACAAGATAACTACCTCATCCAAAAACTCCACGTTTCCGAATCATCCAAAATTCTCCAAGATTTTCAGGATTTCCAAAATAGGCAGAATTAGAGTCCAACCAAAAATCAACCAGTCGAGGCCAATCGAAGACTGCCACGTGGACAACACACGCGCAGACACGAAGACCGCGCGTGGCTGTTCGCGGCAGCCGCTGCTGCGCGTGACAGCACACGGTTGGCAGCTCGTAGGCTGCTGCCGTGCACTGCTCGCGCGGCCAGCGTGCTGTTCTCACGCTGCCGTGGGCAGCAGCACGCGGTGGCCGCCCAGCTGCGGTGCGCTGCCGCGCACCGCGGTTGGATCCAATTAATTTTTTTTTTGTTTTTGATTACTCACAGATTTAATTCAACAAACCTAGTCAATTAAATCACAATCCAAAATAACATCAACATGATAAAAATTTTCGAATCTAAAATTATCCATTAACTCCAAGTTAAATAACAAACGCCCTAAAACATGTAAAGTTAAAGAACTAGCCACACATAAATCAAACATATGATTTATAACACAGAATTTGCAAATCCATATATATACAAAGCCTAGAGTTGGCTCTGATACCACTGTTGGGATTCGGTAAGATAAACAGCCCTAGGCACAACGGAATATAAAAATTTTAGGCCCTCTTACGGAATCTTGCCAGGGTACTACTCTAGGTGTATATATATAAATATTAATTAAAACGATAGTATAAGTTTACACGTTATACCTATCTCCTTGCAAATCCAAGTTGGCAGTCAGCAAAAACGAACTCTGATTTCTGCTTCAGCACAATCGAACCAGGCTTTTCAAGGAGCGCCCCACATGATGCGCCTCTACGAGTTGATACACCACAATATCACGAAAATAATATATCTTGATCGTCTAGAACACAAGATATATTAAGATCTAGGAATTAGGAACGATTTGGAACAAGATCGAAAAACGAAAAATTCTTCCAAGCACAGGAAGGGGTTCGGCCGATCACACAGGGAGAGGGAGAGAATTTTTGCTCTTGCTCAAATTTTGCTTGTTGAGTTGTGTGAAAAATAACTACAAGAAAGCTACTTATAGTTATCTCCCCAACCTAGTCCTATTAGGATTAGGACTTTTCTCTCCTACATGGGCCATGACCCTCTTTAATTAGAAGACCAAGTCTTCTAATTAATTCATGGCCCAATTAATTAATTTAACCAGGCTTTATTTAATCTCCCAATTAAATAGCCCAATTAATTAACTTAATCTCCCATTTAATTAAATCAGACTCTAAGTCCATTTAATTAAAATCCCTTCTAATTAATTAAATCCAACTTAATTAATTAATCCACAAATTAAATTCCAATTTAATTTATGATCCTGATCCAATTCCAATTGGATCCCAATTTGTTCCAATTGGGTCGACCAGTCGACCCACCCATAATAATCGACCCAGTCGATTATTCACCCAGTCGACTCGGTTGTTCTTATTTCCTCGCTTTCGCTTCATGTGTATTGTGTATGCCCCCGTAGGTTCACCACATAATTGGCCGTGGGTTATAATTAAATATTATTTAATTATTCGGGTAAGACTTACTCTAAATCAATCGAACACTCTGTCGATTGACCATTCCAAAATTAGCACCCGTGCCAATTTGGGAATTCTCCCACACTCCACGGTCGATGTCCAGCCACAAGCCCATGTAGCCCAATCACTGGTGAATTAGTTCAGTGAACCTTTTATCATTTATAATTTCCATATACGACATAATCTCTCCATTGATCAATCTCCCAGTCGAGACTTAAGGGTATGGTCTTTCATCGGATTCCCTTTTCTTTTGTCTTGACCTTATGTACTCTGATCTCGAAATAAATTCTCTTTGACTTAATCTTTATGAGCTACTTACATAAAGTCGTCAGATACATAAGCCAAGGATTTTACCAGAATTAATTTCTCACAGAAATCCATAAGAGAATTTCCCAACCTATCAAGTCGGGTCAATGGATCCTTTGTTGATGATATGAATCTGCATACGAGTTCCTCCATACCCAATATGAGTCCACAGAGACTTTCTGGCGATCCCCAGTCAGTCGGAACTCATATCAAAGCATAGACGTTCTCACACCAGATAAACCCTATCACCTCAAGTAGTTAGGGATCGTTCCTCGTATACTATTATAAATTTGGAATAACTTCAACCCCGTTATGCGACTACCGCTTCCATGGTGAGTTATTTCCTAATTGGGGTATTCAGTGCGCTTGCCATCCCAGCAAGCCACCCACTTATGTGTATCGACCATCCCTGTCACGCTCGTGGACCCCAGCGTTCTCCAGTTCATCGAAGTATACACAACAGTGAGAGTCTAACCGAATCCAACGATGTCCTATCTCGATTGGATTCTACGACTCTTGAATATGTTCTAGATCACGGCCTTGGAGATCAGTCCACGGGTTGTCTCATAGCCCTGTGATCTAAGGACTTCTATCCTTATGCGTAGATAATTATTACATAAGATAAAGTTGACCATTTAATAAAGTGCATTTATTAATCGAAATTGAATAGTTCCGCATTTATTACAATAAATACTAGCCATATAGCTGGCTTGCAGGACACTATTTCTATCAGAGAGATGGGTGGGAAAGATTAATTTTTGGATGTTTTATTAAAATTAACCGGTTTAATTGTATTAACTCACAAAATCAGGGGCATTATTGGCACTGAAAAATCAATTTGGGCTACTAATTTATAATCGGATGGGTGGGTGCCAAATTAGAATCCAATAGATTAGCACGGGTTGGCCCACTTTTCAACCGATTAGCACGGGCTGCCCGGCATTTTGTGAGCCCAACCGAACAAGAGTATGCAAAATTATAATCCATTTATTGGGCCGAATTATATGTAATCGTGATCCTATTCTTCAAACCGAACGTTGTCTTACTGTATTAATAGTTTACTCAATGACTGCTCTGTAGTAGCTAAATAAATTTATAAGTTCTTTGATTGTTTCATGCTTATTTCTATAGAGATTTTGATAAAATGATTATTAGTAATTACAATTATTCTAAGTACCAAATGAGTATTGTGGAGGAATATATGTAGCACACTGTAAATGGAGCTTTGGAAGCTTAAACACTAAGGATATTCAATAATCTTTCTCTTGAATATGTACAGGTTCAATTTATCACTCACAAACTTATATAATGGAACAAGGTGATCACTTATCTGCTGAGGCTTATTGATTTACAATGTCTAAGTATCTAATAATTTTATATTTTCGAATGATTTTGCTTATAAAGATAGAACTTATGGTATCAATATTTTTTTAATAGATTTGAATTATGGAAACGAAAATGATTACAAAAACGAAAACGAAGAGACAAATCATGAGATAGAATTTGCAAGCTTGAGCATAGAAGAAATGGAGAGTAGATTTGAAGTTGGTAAACCAATACAAGATGAACATGTCGCATATGGATTGTATTGCATCTATGCACATGCTAAAGGCTTTAGCGTTAGGAAAGATAATTGTTTGCAGTTTACCGATGGTTCTGGAGTTAGAGCACGGGATTTTGTATGTTCTTGTGAAGGCAAGAAAGATAATAAGAGTTCAAGACTCAATGTTCCAGTGTGTGTTAAACCAACATTTAGGTGTGAATGCAAAGCAAAGCTTAGAGTTGCACGGTTGAAGAAACAAACTGGAGGGTAACTGGGCTTCAAAAGGAACATATTCATGATATGTACTCCCCAGATCAAAGATATATGTTACGATCAGCTCGGCACATTAGTTTAGAAAAAGAAAAGTGTTTAGAAGCTATGGTGAAATGTAGAATACCATTGGCAAGGGTTTATGAATTCTTCGAAACAATATCAAATGGGCATGAAAATGTTGGATTCACTCGAAAAAGATGCATATGATTCTGTTTACCGTGCAAAGAAGCAAAGTAGGATTGAGAATGGAGATGCAGCCCAATTAATTGAACATTTAATGAGCCTATCTAATAAGGAGCCTTACTTTTATTGGAATATAAAGAGGGATGAAAATAACAAGCTGGTAAATCTATTCTTTAGGGATCACCGATGTAGTGTGACTATGAATATTTCGGTGATGTGCTTTCGGTAGACACAACTTACAAGACAAATAAGTATGGCTTGATTTGTTGTCCTTTTGTGGGCATAAACAATCATTTACAAAATGTCTTTTTTGGGTTTGCTTTCATGTCAGATGAAAAAGAGAATTCTTTTTAGTGGTTGTTTCGAACATTTCTCGACTCCATGGGTGGTAGGCAACCCGAAGTAATATTCACTGGCCAATGCCTAGCAATGATGAACGCTATTGAAACGGTTTTTCCATACTCACATCAACAGTTGTGTCATTGGCATATCAATCAAAACTCTCCAAAATATTTTGGCAGCTTAAATACTAATTGGAGTTTTAAAAGTCTATGGCATAAGTGCATGACTGAATGTGAATCTGAAGAAGAGTTTGAGCTTACATGGAAACATATGGAAAATGATTATAACATCGGAAAAATAAATTGGTTCTCTATCATGTATGACTTGCGCCACAAGTGGGCAACTTGTTTCAGCAGTCATAGGTTCAGTGCCAACCTTAATGCTACTTCAAGAAGCGAGGGCACTAATGCGGCATTGAAAAAACATTTTGGAGGAACAATATCTTTTCTATATGATTGTGTTCTTTCTTTTGAGAAGCTTCAAGAGTCTTGGCGTTTGAATGAAAAAGAAATGGACACGCGTAATCATTTTGGTAGGCTTCCAGTGGGACACAATACATGGTTGATTCAGGCGTCTCAAGTATACACGCTGGAAATATTTGCTAAATTTTAACAAGAAATGTGTGACTTAGTAGACTTCGCCATCATAGATCAGCAGGAGAATTTTGGTACATCTTCGATGTTGTTCACATTGAAATCTCGTGGGCAACAATCAAAGTTTATCACGGTTCAATTTGATAGTCAAACAACTTCTCTAGAATGTAGTTGTCACATGTTTGAGACATCTGGGATTTTGTATAGTCATGCCTTGAGAATTTTGGACAGAGTAAATGTGGATTATATTCCTGAGAGGTACATTATAAAAAGATGGACGAGAAATGTAGCAAATAAAGTATGTGGTGGATTGAGTGGGAGAAGTAGTAATGCATCAGATATGACATTTGTTCATGAAATCATGAGAAGAACTTATGATCTAGCAAGCAGGGCACAATCCTATAAAGAGACGAAATGCATTATAAGAGAGTTTTTTGAAAGTGCTGAATCAAAAGTGAATGATTGGTTTGAGCATCACAATATTAATGACTTGGGCATAACAAATGACTTGGGTGCTAATGAAGATAATCCTCAGATAGGTGAGATACTCTTACGTGATCCCTTGTTGGCCAAATCAAGAGGCATTACAGACGTACGTGCACGATTTTGGGATGTAAGAGGCAAAAAAAAAGAGGAAGGGGTGAAACTTCAAGTGAGTTCGAGATTAATTAATTTAATAATTTTAGAGAGATTTATTTTTAGGTTTTGATTGTCTTTTATGTTTAAACAACTTTCAGAAACAACGGCAAAAGGGCGAGGCACACAACGGAGGGGACAAAGCTCATAGACCACTATATATGAACCACCCTCACAAGAGGCAAATGATAGCAATTTAACACTTGGAGCAATGAATACTCAACCATCTCAATACCCACATGTTTATCGATTTCCAGAGCCGTATCATCTATCTCAACCTGGTGCAACTCTACCTCAAGAAGCTCTTGGTCATCAATTCCGAGCCGCGCCTGTTGATTTTTATACTATGTCATTTCCGACACCACCAGTAAGAATATTTCAATCTTTCATATATTTATTTAACAAATTCCAAATCTATATAATATATCATGTTTTGCAACAGGGAGTTGGTGAATATTCTACCATGGGTCAATATGCCACAAACATGCATCTGTTTGAGAATGCTAACTTCTCACAGGTGCTCACGCTGATTTGCATATTTTTATTTATAAGTAATTTGTTTAGTTTATATTTGATATTTATTAATAATTATTGGCTTATTTTTCTTTGTCAGTAAACTCTAACTTAAATTGGAGACAGCCTAATTGAATATAATAACAGCCAAGTATTTTATCTTAGAAGTAATTACTTTGACTGGCAATCTAGTAATATAATAGATGATATGTGATTGTATCACCCATTTGAGATGATGATGATTTGGACGACATTAAGTCCAGCACTCCATTGCCATTTTGCTTGCTTTAAATCTTGTTTTTAGGAGTTCTCTTTTTAGTTTTGTTGATATTTTGATGGGTTAGTTGAATATATGATTATATTGAAGAACTTTTGCATTATCTAGTGTGCAAGATCATGTTGTATGAATGGTATTTTTTTCCCTTATGGAATTGCTATTTTAGTGCTCAATTTTTATGGAGAAATATATTTTATAATAAGATTGTTGTTGTTTGGCCATGTATTAAATTTTAGTTTTCGTGTTATTTTTTGGTAAATCAAATGTCGAAAACTTTTTTAGAAATTTCTGGAAAGCATTTGAAAAAAATGTGAATCAAAGAATTATGTACAGTAGAAATGTCTGCTTTCGGTTTTTTTGTTTCAAAAATAGAATTTTTTCAGTGGAAACTACATAAATTTTGATCCATGAGCTTTTAATTGATAAAACGGAATAAAAAATGCATAGTATTGATTTCTGCGATTTACAATTATTTCAAATAATTCTAGAAAATTTTCCAAAAAGTTTTCGATATTTAATTTACTGAAAATTATTATAACATGAAATCATAACTTAATTTCAAGGTTATTGTTTTAACATTCAAGATAAGAATGCTATATTTTGATTCCTAGAGTAAACCACTCGAGAAGCTTATAGAACTTCAAGGATTGCATGGTAAGTTCAAGTTATTAGTCATTTAACTTCACTTCTTAACAAGAGGAATTCTAAACAACTTTTCATATTTTAATTTTTATTAAATCCAAATAAAAATAAATAAAAATTTGAAATAATATTCAAGTTTCTAAAAAAGAATTTAGATAACCTTTGCAAAACGTTACAATTAAAGTTTTCATTACATCACAATGTATTTTCCATAAAGAGAAATCAATTCATTTCTTCTTCTACTCCTAAAAAAAAAGTAAATTTATACTAATAAATAATCTTAATGCTACATGATTTATTTTAGATAAATTCTAATTAATTGACCTATTAATAAGGATGATAAGCCCAACCCATTATCATCTTAAGAAAAGCCCATTCCAAAATAGCTAGACCAAGCTTAATTAAGTTGACCCGCCTCCCTCCCAACCAAATCTGCTCATTGTTGCCCTGTACATGTTGACGACGCCATCCTTTTTCCGCCTGCCATGCCTCTGATCAGTCCCGTCACTTCTCTACGAGATAGATTTCACGTCGCTACCGCACCGGCGTTTACTCTTTTTCTCTTTTGCTCCACCCTTAAGTCACCACATCACCCACACCTTGTCAACATCAGCACTCGAGCCCCTGCACCACCAATAGAAGCCAATACATTCTTAGTAAATTATAAAACAAAATATTAGTAAATTATGTGCTAGTTTCACCCAAATTTAAATGAGGGGTACACCTGTTGCGATGGGAAAAAATACTTGCAGAGATAAATGAGTTGCAAATGGGAGGAAGAAGGATGGAGAGATTTGTAAAAATAAAGCTAGAGCAAATGTTTGGAGGCAATGATATATTCTGACTCTTATATTAATTCACAAGATATCTTATTTTCAAAATTCATTTTGCCGCTTATAATCTTTACTTTCAAATTTGAAATCTGAAAAATCGTTTCATCTTCCTAAACCATGGTTTGTGACCCCAGTTTTAAGTAATGACAAAAATAAAATAAATTAAAAAGGAATGGACACATGTTGCTTTGTAATTGGTTCTGAATCAATTTGCAAGAGATTGAATATTGCTGGCTATTGGACATGTGTCATCCATTGAACCTAGAAGGCAGTCCCAAAACGTCAGCCCCGAACGTTTCAAGCATGACACTTATCATGTTTAGTTATTAATGGCCAAGTTATGGGGTATGCAAGTCCCCCCACGTGTATCTTTACTTGGAACGAAATGATTGGTTGAAAACTTCCATAAATAGCCTCATACATGCATTCAAAAAGAGAGGAGAAAATATGAAAATCTCCCATATAAAACGTGAGTGATAGGTCTGAATGAGTATGGGAATTGTGAGAAGAATTTTAAAAGGAAATTGCAAGAAAGGAGAAGAAAGTAGGCAAAATATTTAGAAAAGGAAACTTTCGGATTTCTACCCAGCAGCCTCGGATTTTCATTGTTTCTGAAATAACTCACCATTGGATCATATCCAAATTTTAACTGGAGATTATACACAATGGATTCTACAATTTGACCGTTCAGTTTATTGTTTTGATTAAAGTAGGTGAAACAGAAGCCACTAGAAGTTGTTGAAAAATGTGTTTAGGTGGTGTAATCTAAACTTCCCGGTAAGGTTCAGTCGACATACCTTCTTTCGGTAATCTGTAGGTTCCGAGATTTAACATATCGAAGGTGATAGTCATACCGTACAAGTGATATTTCATTTTATATATTTGCTTATTACATGAGTTCTTGAAATTTATGTACTTAATTGGTTTAGTAGAGCATTAAAATGGTGCATTTGCAATGTTCGCAGTAATTGATCGCACTTTATGAATTAAAAATTAGTTATACATAGCTTTAAGCATGTTAGCATAAGTTGTTATAATAGAACGTGCATGATTGATGGAAATTGCTGAATCTAACCTATATGATTGCATAACTATATATTTATTCGTGATTCTTACACACACACACACACACACACATATATATATATATATATATATATATATATATATATATATATATATATTCACACGTAATCTATCGGTTTGCTATGTATTATCGGGTTGTAGTACTTTATCTCACCCTACATGTTTACTTTTGTGTTTGTACTTGTGTGTGTTTGGGTGCGGAAATGATGTTCATGTGATGGTTGGCGGTTCGGGTAAAACCTGGTCTACCACTATCTTGAAATTTATCAAGGGGATTATGCTCTTGGTATATAAGATCTTTCATGGCAGCGACCGGTCAATGCATTTCATGGTTCGTGAGTGGCAAGTTCGTGTAGTGCTGCATCAACAAACCCAATTTTTTGGGTCCCGTATCCTTTCTATGTGATTATAAATATTTTAAGTGTTAATTCATGAGAACATTATGTAATTTATGAATGAGTGAATGTCAATGGCACATTACTGAAAATATTAATACATAAATAGGGTTCTTCATTTTATGGCTTGTTTTTATTGAATTTAGATTAGGGGGCATATCCCGATGGAGTCTCTTGTAAGTACCACCTCGGAGTTAGGTCGTTACACGTTGAACCAATATCGTACATATTAACACCTCTTGCATGGAGAACAACAAATTATACACACAAATTACAAATGAATTAAACTAAACTATAATTGCACACAACATATTGATCATCAAAAATATTACTATATAAACTAAAAAAAGCAATAATTCCAAAATATTAAGCAATCGCATTCTACTAAAACACGAGCATTTAAGGAAAAAACACTAAGCATTACCAATTGCCCTTAAACAATGCACCGGGGCAACCGGACTTATATAAACTGATCCCACCAATGCAACCCAAACCCAAACGCAACCGTAAAAAAC
Organism: Penstemon barbatus; assembly: GCA_003313485.2. NCBI lineage: Eukaryota > Viridiplantae > Streptophyta > Magnoliopsida > Lamiales > Plantaginaceae > Penstemon > Penstemon barbatus. The sequence continues at coordinate 30,209,306 of CM064884.1, read as the reverse complement.
TCAACCGGCGAAGCCCACTTAGTAGTAGAATATGAAACCAACTCATTACTATAAAAAACCTTTCTAAACCCCCCATAGCAAATAAATTACCAAATTATCCCTCTCATCTTCCCCAACACTAACACATTCCAACCACAATATGAGAAATAAATTCAAATAATCAAAACTCAAACTTAATCAATTTATTCTTTTAACTAAAATCAAATAAAAAAGAAAAGTAATTAACTAGAATAATATTTCCTTACCAACAATCGCAGTGTCGATGGTGGGGAACTCCGGGTATCCTCGACTCCCAAAATTCTTGATGATTTCTTCCCCGTCACCAACAAAGACGATGTTGGTTATCTTCTCCGATATCTCCACTCCGTACAACCCGACCTCGATATAAATTATGTGTTTGTCTACATTGTAGGTCGGGGCTGCAGCTAGAGCCTCCGTGATCGTGAGTAGGCTCACGGCCTCCTCTTGGAGACCATATAATTAATGTACCTGACTCTGGTCATATCTGAATTAGTGTCAACGACATGATCAAGCTTTGGGGTTTGTTCTTGTTTTAAATGTAGACTTTAACCGAGGTTGCAGCTACTATAAGAACCACCGCAACAGTTACTATTATAGCTCTCATGGCCATGGAATGAAAGGGAAGGTTTTTGAAAATGTAGTGAAGGTAATTTCATATGAAGCCGAATTTTCTTTTTCTTTAGTTAATGATAGAGGTCGGAAGGCATGAAAGAGTGATAGCCGACTTTTTTTTTTTTTTTTTTAATCGGTGAGGGGGAGGCTTAAGTTAGTGCAACCCCTGGACGGTCTGAAGCCCCCTTTCATTTTCTTCTATTATGGTTCTCTTTACTCTATTCAAGATCCTTACCTCGATTTCCAACTGAAGCCCTAAAACACTTTTTGAGATAGCACCGATGATCGATGGAGAAGAAATATTGCCAGAATCTTTGTTGAAGTTATTAATTATTGGTCTTGCTCAGTTAAAGACTTAAGTCAAAAAATTGAATCGATATTTTATTTTCTTGTATATTTCTGGTCATTTAAAATTTTATAAATTTTTTTATTAATTTACATTCCCCCAAAACTGGAATAAGAGGTTATATTTAGAAAAATATTTTTATAACTAGAAAATTGCACGTGCATTTCATATGTTTTATTAAACTAAACATAAATTATGAAATACACACGTGAAATGCACGCTTTGGACACAACAATGAAATATGCACGTGCATATTTCCACTCCCACAAAATAGAAAAAAAAATGCAATAGTTTTTCTTGAGTCATATAAGATTTAAAGAGACATACCATAAATATTTAGTGTATAATGCGATATAATCATACAATTAAGGTGATCCTAGAGCAATCGCATGGAGACGTTCTCCCCATGTATTTAAAATTGCAGAGCTAAATTGTTTGAAGATTCATATATTTACCGAGTTTCCAATGGTTATACACTTATCTTGGAGCGCAAATCCAGATGTAGAAGTTGCACTCTGCAATATTGATCACAAATATAATGGTTATACACGTAGAACTCATTGCCTTTTTGTTTTGCGTCGTAAGTGTTATTGTTCTTGGCAAATGAGCATAAAGTCTGCAAGATTGGAACTCGAATCTAGCTGAGCTAAAAATAAAATCGGTTGTTCTGTGTAAGTTGCTGCCAGTAGAATCATGTACATTTTTTTACGTCAAGTGTATCTTAGTAGCCTAAGAAGGTAAACTTGTAATACGCAAAATGATCAAGATGCTCAAGACTGCCACAACTTGAAGATCATCCAAACCATTTCCGGCACTGTTCTCGAATATAATAAACATGGCAATGAATCCATCTCCTTGGATAGCTAAAACAAGAAATTACAAGAAAAAAATGTTAACATATTAATAAATGTCAAAATATAATATTACAAATTTTAAATATAATTTGACTAATTAAATTTTTTATCGACGGTTACAGTGACGATGGTACCGAACTACGGATATCATAGGTGCCATGAAATCTTCATGGTAGCTTCTGTTAGAAATTGGAGAGTATCACATTCAAAACATTCAAATTCACAAATTTACACCGACAAATGTGTTAAATCGATCAAATCAAAATATATAACACATAAAAATATGAAAATACATAACTAAAAGTCACGTGACTTGCACATAATCATTTTTGTCGAAAAAGTGCCAAAAAATTGATTAGTATAACATCGTTTATATAAGGACTTAAATGTAAATTCTTTGATAAGATGAATATAAGTGTAAAACCCTTTATATACTTGGGAGACCATAAGTGGTGATTTAGTCGTCTAGAGGTGAAATAAAATTTTGAGAGAATATTATGACATATGTGTTTGCTTAGCATGTTTAGTAATTATGACAAGAGTTTTACTTTTTCATAAAAGAAAAGGAATTATTTAAAAATATTTTTCATGAAACTTTCTTTAGACTTCTAGGCTAGAAACAGTTTTAGAGATCTTATTTAATAGCAATGTTGTAGTTTAAGTCCAACAGGATTGTACAATCAACACTTTTTGTATCGTATTTTGTGAAATTGCACTTTTAGTCTTAATTTTCAAAAATAATTTCAACTTTGTGTGCCATAATTGACAAATTGAATTTTCTATCGCAACTTCAAAAGATATTTATTGCATTTGATTATCATAGAACAATACATGTTTAGCATTTGTTGGTCTCATATGATTTTCTCAATTTTACACCTCCGATCACAAAGGAGGCAATGACACCAATTAAAAGTGCATACCATCTACGAATTTGGAACCAAGAGTACAATTTATAAAGTATGGGATCAAAAGTGCATCAAGTCCTATGAAACTAAAAAATGAAATTTTACCTTTAATTAAATGATTACTTATGATTATAGTTAAATTCAATGTCTCGTATCTTGTTACTGCTCAAATTACTCTTTAATATCAATTAAGGAGTTTTCTTTTTCGTGATCCCACTAATGCGGTCATGCATCTTCTCTGTTTCCTTTTTCCAAATTTTCTTCTTGTTTTTAAGTAATCTCCATTTTATTTTAGATTAATATTAGGATAAGTAATATGCTTATTATTTAATATAATAATGAAATTCTTAATAACTACTTTAAGGACATCTTCAACAGGCTGCCCGTGGGGGCCGAAGGGGGAGGGGGAGTACTAGTTTTCCCTCGCATGCTTGGACGCGCTGCAGGGTGCGTACACATGCAACCAAGTAGATGGCGCTACCGACATGTTTCATATCTTTTTTATTTTTTATTTTTGTATTCAATTATTTTATTTAGAATGGGAAATATAATTTCTTTTAAAATTAACTTAAAATAGAAAAAGTTTATTTTTAAATTGTGTGCATGATTTAATAACCTGTATTTTAAATTTAATCTTTAACATTATTAGTTTTACTTTTGAAATATCAAATTTGTATAGAATCGTTAAATTTATACAAAATGTACAAATATGGAAAATATTTTAATTAATTAAATAACATTATAGTTTATAAATAGTTAGTTAAATTAGTCTACGATTGTACAATTTTGAAAAAAAAAACGTACAAATGCAATTTTTTGCTGTTTAAATTTTAATATAATTTGATAAAAATTCGATATAATTAAATAAAATGTAATATTAAACAATTATAGTAAGCCCTGACGATGGGAAACAAGGTAGAAAGGGGAAGGAGGAGCCCCGACCGATTGAAGATGACGCAATAGAACCAGTTCAACATCATATATTCATATATAATGTAAGAAATATTCATTTACGTACCTGGACTAGGTTTTTGTACTATTATATTCTAGTGGTTCTATGTTTGCATGTAACTTGTGTCAGCGTGTTAATTTTACCTTAGATTTTTTTCACCCGGATGGTCAACTTTGAAGAAAAAAATGAGGGGTTTGAGTTTTTTTTAATTTGAGGGTGTTAAGTGTTAATTATGTGTTTTGGGGTGCAAAATGCCATTTATTGTATTTTGGGGGGTGCAAGTTGTTAATTTGTAATTAGAGAGTTTTAATTGCTTATTTTATTTCGGGGGTGCAAAGTGCCAAGATTTACATTTGAATTACTTAATTTGCCCTTGAGTTTTTACCTGAAAGTAAAAGAGGGTGCAAAGTGCAAAAAACCTATATTCTTGCCTTGCAATTAATTAATACTCTCGTTAGACTATATCATTCATCTACAATTTTCAATTCCATTAATAATTACATAGCCCATATTTTTTATACATAGTCAATTAAATATGTTTTTTCAGAAGAATAATATCAAATAAGTAGAAATTAAGTATAAAAAGTACATTCCCCTAAAAATAAATAATGAGAAAGTTTATGTCTTTAACAACTCACTTACAACTCCCCATTGTTCTGCTTTAGTATGCTCTATATATATATATATACTGGTCTAACTCCGTTTCTCCTTCAATTAAACATCCTCGTCCCAAACAAAAGTCAAATGCTAAAGATGAATAAAATAATTACAATATGTACTCTTATGTATCTTTTCTGCATGTTCAAGTTTTTCTCTCCATACCTTATCACATTTTCAGTAACGATGGACTCCTCTTCCTCTTCACACTCCGATGATATAAAAGCAATTTATGTCACCGATGATGTAAAATCAATTTATGTGAAGTTTTTTCAAGAGAAAGAAACTATTAAAGAGGCTACAAGTTTTGGAAACTTCGAACAAGATGCTACCAATGAAAATGAAATGAATCAAAAGATAGTTTCTGAAGATGGAGATGGACCATCGAAAGTGTTTAAGCAAAAGACTATGAATCAAGCTTTGAAAGATCGAGACTTGGTCATTCGAGATATATGTCGGTGTATATATGGTAATGCATTGCCATTTAATTTGGTGAGAAGTCCGTTGTTCATTGACATTTTCAGAAGTCGATAATGTGAATCAAAGTCTTCAAAAATACAGAAAAGATTGAGAGAAATGGGGATGCACGGTGATGTGTGATGGTTGGAGTGATGGTAAATCGATGTCATTAACCAATTTTCTAGTTAATAGCCAAAATGGACCGTTTTCTTGAAAATCCGTGGATATTAGTGATGAGATCAAAGATGGTCAAAAAATGTTTGAATTGTTGGACAATATAGTTGAAGAAGTTGGAGAAGAAAATGTAGTTCAAGTTGTGACTGATAGTGCGTCAAACCTTGTAATAGCGGGGAGAAAACTTGAAGAGAAGAGAAAGAATTTGTTTTGGTCTCCATGTGCAGCACATCTCATTGATTTGGTGCTTGAGGACATTGGAAAGATTTCAATCTTCCATAAGACTATTACTTTGGCAAAGACGGTTACGAAGCTTATATATGGACTTCAATGGGTCCTTGCATCGTTTAGAAAATATTCTGAAGGAAGAGAGTTAGCAAGACCCGGAGTGACAAGATTTGCTACATCATTTCTCACTTTAGATCGCATTAGGGAGCAAAGTGGTGCCCTTAGAACTTTATTTGCTTCAAATGAATGGGAAAGTAGTTCTTATGATAAGAAAAGTAAGGGCAAGGTAGTGGAGGACATAATTTTGGTTGATCCAGATTTTTGGGGATCCATTCAATATTGTATGAATGTTGTGAGCCCACTTGTGAAGTTATTGAGGCTAGTAGATGGTGATGCAAAGCCAACTATGCCGTATTTTAATGAAGTGATTAATAGGGCAAATGAGAAAATAGCTAAGAACTTCAATTATAAATTCAAATGCTATAAGAAGGTGCGAAACTTATTGATAATCGTTGGGAGAAGCAAATACACAAGCCCCTTCATGCAGCTGCATACTTTCTTAATCCTGAGTACATAATTGTTAAGTTTAAGCAGATAATTAGATTTTATAAGATTATGTAACATATTTTAATACTCCCTCTGTCCCACTTTTCTTGCTCCTATTTCTATTTTGGGACGTCCCAAAACATGGCTCCCTTTCTCTCTCAAAAAATAACAAAAGTTCACTTTTTTAACAAATTGTTTAAAACTTCGTGCCAAACCTAAAGGGAGCAAGATTATTGGGACGGAGGGAGTATTATTTTACAAGGTTGCATTTTAGTGAAACTTTCAAGTTTTTTATTTTTTGATACATCCGAAATGAAACTAGAGCTAAGTTAAATCAAACCCCATAAGGGGTATACCAAGTTAGCAGGGGCTTCCTCCCAAATCCTCTGAGTGTGGTGTCCCATTTTCGCCATTGCGTCAGCACATCCATTTCCTTCACGCTTAGTATGGATCAGTTTGCTTTCCCAGGGCCTATGTAAAAGTGCTCTGCAATTCTCAATGATATGTCCTAAGGGGTGAGTCTCGGTATCAGCCTCCCGTATCAAATTAACCACCACTTTTGAGTCAACTTCAAGAATCACTCGTTGTAGTTGCCTTTCCCAATCCAACTTAAGGCCTTCTCGTGCTGCAATCAATTCCGCAATCATGATCGGAATATCCCCAAGGTTGCGTGCAAAACCAATTATCCAATCGTCGTTCTCATTACGAATTAATCCTCCTGCTGCTGCACTATTCTTATCCAAGAAAACACTTCCATCCGTATTAATTTTATACCATCCCTTGTTCGATTTCACCCATTTAGTCGCCCTGTTCATTTTTTCAGTTATGGTACCACTTCTGGGTCTAATTTGTGCAATTTCGCCCACCAGTTTTTTAGCTGAACTTATGACTACTCTTATCGGATCTCGAACTCCTTGGAAAATTTCTTTGTTTCTTGCTTTCCAAATAGACCAAATGACTGCGATGAATATCGCATTCCAAGGAAATTCCGGGAGTAAGATATTATCAAATTTAGCTTTTGTCGTGTTCACTTTGATCCACGTTAGAGGGTTTAATTGACAGAATTCAAGAAATTGAGTCGGAACAATGACGAATCCCCAGACTCCCTTCACAAAAACACAGTCCCGAAGTGCATGAATAATAGATTCCACATCATGATTGCATCTTGAACAAGTATTAGAATCAGCAAGTTTGCGTTCATACCGGAGTTTGTTCGTGGCAAGGCTATTGAGGAGGCAAATCCAAAAAGAGAACCTAATTCTTTCTGGGCATTTAATTCTCCATAGCCAATCCCAGCTGTCCATCGAGGTTGTTTCAGTTCGGTTGAGGCAGCCATATGCAGATTTGCAAGTGGTTCTTTCCCTACCCAGAGGTCACGCCAAACAGAAACAATACTACCATCCCCAATACGCCATCGGATGCATCTCTCAACTTCATTCAAGCTCCGTACTACTCCCTTCCAAGTGGATGAATCTCCGCCTTAAATCTTATAAGCAAGAGGGTCCTGTTTTTTAAGGTAATTGCTTCGAAAAGAACCCCCCTCCCCTCTCTAGACCTCATCTGACCATTCATGGTCTTCCATCCCACCTTGGCAAGGAGCGCGATGTTGGCTTTTCTAGCTTGCCGAATACCCAAACCACCTTCATTCTTTGGTCTCGTAATTTTATGCCAACCCACAAGGTGTAGCTTCCTCTAGGAGATGTCGGAAGACCAAAGAAAGTCACGGTTCAATTTATCAAGTTGATTACAAGTAGAACTTGGGAGCCAATTAGTTTGCATAACATGATTTGGGATAGCCGACGTAACCGCTTGGATAAGTGTAGCACGCCCCACAAGAGAAAGAAGTTTGGCCTTCCATGCTGATAAACGGCCAGCCACACGGTCAATCATATCTTGAAAGGTCCGTGTGGAAACTCTTCCTTGTATAATGGGAACCCCCAAGTATTTGCCAAGATTATTTGAGCGACCAATATTAAGAATGGATGTGATTTCTCTTTTAATTCTTCCCCCTCCTCCACTCGCAAAGAAGACTTTCGATTTAGGAAAGCTAATTTTCAAGCCAGAGGAATTACAAAAAGCATTCATAATCATTTTAATGCAACGACCATTTTTACTTGTAGCTTTTGCCATAAGTAGGAGGTCATCTGCAAAGAACAAGTGAGAAATATTAGGCCCCCCTCTACATGGGCTAAGTGTTTTCCATTTCTTTCGGTTCACCTGTTCGCTAATCATATACGAAAGCCTCTCCATACAAAACACAAAAAGGTATAGTGACAACTGTTCGCCTTGCCTTAGGCCACACGATGGTTCAATTGCATCCAATGGTTCCCCTTTCCAAAGAATGCGAGGTTTAGAGCATTTAACGCAAAATAGGATAATTTTGACCAAATCTGCGGGCAAACCAAAGAAGTTCAAAGTTTGCTCCTGGAAAGACCAACTAACCCGATCATACGCCTTTTCTAAATCCAATTTAATCACCATACTTTCGATCTTATTTTTCATCCTCCTTCTGAGGCTATGTAGAAGTTATTGGACCATCAAGATATTATCATGCGTTCCGCGCCCGGGAATAAAGCTACTCTGAAGCGGGCTAACAAGTTCGGCTATGAGAGGTTTCAACCGTTGGGCAATAGTCTTCGTAACAACTGTGTAGAGCACATTACAATCATTGATTTTTTTAATTTGTTTGTCAATCTCAATTTAGCCATGGAGAGGATATATCCAGATATACAAATAGAGATTAACAGACAAATTAAAAAATCCAATGATTCACATGGACTTTTTGGAATGCATATTGCCGTGCAAACAAGAGATGAAGAAACAACCTGGTAATTATTTTCAAATTACTATAGTTTCAATTTGAAAAATTTTATTCATAAAGTTGTAATTTACTAGTTTACCTTTTGTTTTGGAAGCTTTGTGGTGGGTAAGCTATGGTGGAGAATGTCCGGAGCCACAAAAGTTTGCTATGAGAATTTTGAGTCTCACTTGTAGTGCTACCGGATGTGAAAGAAATTGGAGTATATTTTAGAGAATTCATACCAAAAGAAGAAATAGGTTGGAGCAACAAATGTTAAATGCATTGTTTTTTGTGAAGTACGATTTTCTACTTGACGTGAGGCTAAAACGTTGTAAAGAGGAGGGTGCTACTTATGTGATACGAACCACGTTAAAAAAAACGAGACCCGCATTATAAGGAATTGAAATATCGTTCTACAATCAGGTTTAGAATGGATGAACGCCTCAAGTAGCCTTGATGAGTTCACGGGGACGCCACAAACAATATTAACTGAACTGTTTCTTCTTGATAAGTTCGATAGGACGCTACAAATGATCATAGATTAATCGTTTGATAAGTCGAAGAATGAACGCCACAAGAATTAGACAAATTGAAAAATCATTGATAAGTTCAAAAGAGTTTTTCAAAGAAACTAGAAAATACCTTCTCACTAATATAATAAGATTCATTGAACGCCACAAATATTTTACTGATCTTAGATAAGTTCATGAAGAACAATTCTTCAAAGAAGGTGGAGAATACTCAACACAAATTAATTGAAGACTAAATCTTGAATCCATTAAAGAAAAAGGTCCTTTAGGACAAAATTAGATGTTGAAAAGAACTAGGAAGCTCTAAAATAGTAAACTGACCTAATACCAAAAGAAAACTAAATCCTAATGAAGAAGAAACTAATTCCTACAAAAACAAGGAAACTAAATCCTAAATTAAAAAGGTAACTAAATTAAAAACTCCCACATGACAAGTAATTATTGAACTAGATCTACTTCAATCTTGACGAGCAAGTAATCCTTCTTGGCCCAACAACTTGTATTCAATTAATTATTCCAAGTCTTTTTTTTTTCGCTCTTCATGGTCACATCATTCTCCCCCTCTTAAAAGAGATTTTTCCTCAAATCTTTCCCGACCTTGTAGAGCAAATAATTTTTTTTTCGATTTTTTTTTAAACTTTTTTTTTCTTTTTTTTTCGATTTTTTTTTTACAAGAAAAATAAAGGATAGGCAAAGCTTTGATACCAAATCATACGAAGCTCGCCACGAATAACGAGACCCGAATTATTAGGACTCCTAGGATCGTTATACAATTAGGCTTAGATGGATTTAATGAAGACGCCACAAACGATGATGGGTGAATCGCTTGATAAGTCGATGGATGAACACCACAAGTCTTCTTCATATGTTCAAGAAGACGCCACAAACGATGATGGGTAAATCGCTTGATAAGTTGATGGATGAACGCCACAAGTCTCCTTGATAAGTTCATGAGGACGCCACCAACGATGTTGACAGAATCATTTGATAAGTCGGAACGCCACAAGAATGCTTGATAACTTCGTGAGGACGCCACAAACGATGGTGGATGAATGGTTTGATAAGTCTTTAAACGCCACAAAGATTTTACTGATCTTTGATAAGTTCATGAAGAAGAATTCTTCAAAGAAAATGGAGAATACTCAACACAAATTAATTGAAGACTAAATCTTGAATTCATTAAAGAAAAATGTCATTTAAATAGGCCAATATTACACATTGAAAAGAATTAGGAAGCTCTAAATTAGTAAACTAACCTAATACCAAAAGAAAACTAAATTCTAATGAAGAATAAACTAATTCCTACAAAAACAAGAAAACTAAATCCTAAATTAAAAAGGTAACTAAATTAAAAACTTCCACATGACAAGTAATTATTGAACTAGATATTCTTCAATCTTGACGAGCAATCTTGACCCAACAACTTGTATTCAATTAATTCTTCCAAGTTTTTTTTTTTTTTTTTGTGTGTGTGTGCTATTCTTGGTCACATCATTATGATCCTATAGTTTTATCTGAAATTGCATCGGATGATGAGTGGATAATCGAAAAGGAGAACCCATGCCAACCGGGAGATAATTCTTGGATGGATATACACGAAAAATTCACTATCGAAGAAGGAGCTTCAAGTTTGAAAAGAAAGAGAGGAAATTAATTAATTATTTAAATTTAATTTAGAAGTCTTAATACTTGTAATCATTAAGATATATGATTAATATAGGTCCAGAAATCTTAAATGACAACGCCAAAGCCAAAGTAAAAGCCAAAGTAGTTGAAGACGTTGAAGATGAGGAAGAAGACGAGGAAGAAGAAAGATATGATAGTGAAAATGACCTAAGTTAAACTGACTATGATATTGATCACATTGATTCTGAAGTTGTTAAAAATCGAGAAAATTATCGTTTTTTATTGATATTTTGATGTTAATTTAGTATTTGGGACTTGAAATTTGATAGTTCAAACTTGGAATTTAAATTTAATGAGGTTTTTGGCTTTAATTGGTTAGCTTTGGGACTTCGATATGTTTATGAATTTTTTTTAGGTAAAATTGTAAAAATCGTCCCAAACTACTCACTGATTTTGGATTTTCATCCCAAACTAATCAACTTGGCGAATTTCGTCCCGTAATTTAATATTTTTTGAAATATCGTCCCACCGTTAATTATAAGACGGAAATTGCATATTTGCCTTTAAATTATCACATGGCTGCGTGGTAAATTTTAACATGAACAATTATATAATATTGTAGAATTCATCCCAAAATAATTACAAGATTGAACCGTTATTTTCAATAAATTAGAAATTTAATAGTGGGACTAAATTTATACAAAATGGTAAATTATGGGATGAAATTCGGCGACTATATCGCTGGAAAACATTTTGTTGGATGGAAGCTCGCCTCCTCAATTGAAGATATGCGATTTTGGCTTTACCAAGGTAATTCTATAACCATTTTCAAATGGTATTTGACTAAGCTTGCTTTTAGATAAATAAATTAGTTATCTATCATATTTTAACCATTACCTTATTCTTTGACTGATTCACAAGCAAATTCTATTGTGGGGACTCTTGTGTACTCTGCTCCGGAGGTGCATCTTGTTGAGATTAAACTAAAAGAATACGATGACAAGGTATTCCTTTACGATGAAATTAGTTTTATTCTTTGAACCAGTAACATAGTAGTAAAAATTGTACGATTCACGATTCGAATTGTACGATTCATTACGAACCAACTCTATTGTTGGGCCAAAAATTCATCCGATTTCGCCGCGATTCGATATGAAATCGTACGTATCGCGATACGTCCAATTTTTTGACTGTCTGGGTCGCAGGTCAAAATCAGGACGAACCGGTTCAGATTCTCGCTACCCGGTTCATTTTAAACCTATAATCCAATATTTTTATACAAACCTAATAATTTTTTCAGCTTCTCCCAAGCCGCCTCTTACATTTCTTCAAACCCTAATTTTTGTTTTCCCCAAATTTTATCAAATTCGATTAAAAATCTAGATCCAAAAACAAAAAAATTGCGATTCAGGACATTTATACATTTGTATGTATTTTAATTTTTTAGTTTGGTAAACAATTCTTTTTATAACATAAATTATGTATAATGGAATTAAAGATGTAAGTTGAAGAAAGTAAACCAAACAAGATGTAGAAATTCTATAAATTGGGATAATATTCAAATGAAGTTTTGCCGATTAATATAACTCCATTCTCAAACGGACGGTGAAAATCAATCCGATCTAATGACTAAAAATGATACTCTAGAGAATTTTACATGATAATTTATGAGCCTATCCAGAATGTATTACTCTAGAATTGTGTATATAAGTAGAGAAATGTCTATAATCATCTACTAAAACTATCTACACAGAAGCTTCCATAATCTTGAACCTTGAACTATATCGGGACGTGAAAGTAAATTTGTTTTAATCTATCAAATTAACCGGAATCTTATAGATTAAGCATAACTGTCTATCTTAAAATCATGAATAATATTACTAGGGCACACGATTTGATATACCAAAAAGATTTTTACGAAATCAAAAGTTTGATATATAATTACTGAAATTTGATTCAATATGTAGTTTGATAACGGGTACAAATCTAATTACAATACTTATTCCTTTCAATTTTGGTATTACCGATAAATTTACGTATCAAACTGTTAATGCCAAAGTTTTTACTTAAGTCTTGTTTGAAACAATTAAAGAATATCTCTCATGTCGAATAATAATGCCATTTATGTCATTTTCTTCGAAAAGAATATTGGAGTTTTCTAATTTGATCTAGTTCAGAGACGTGACATAGTCAAAATTTGTTGTATTGTTTGAATTGGGTATGTATCGTATGATAGATATGTATTGTATCATGCACGATTCACAAAATAAGTATTGTATCGGTAAGATCATGAGGTTGCACTATACGACTTGTGTTCAGTATCATTCAGTTTCTGTATCGTGTGGTATATCATGTTTTGTATTGTAAATCGTAAGATACCGATAAATATACTTGATGTGAAACCCCTCATTGATAGAACAAGAGGGGTTATTTCTCCTTTACTTTCTTTTCTATTTTAAAGTAGTATTTTTCTTTTTTATAAGTTTTTAAGTAATTGTTAGCATCCGAAGAATCAACAACCCGAACAGCATAAGGAAGGTGATATATCCACATAATAACAATCAGACACAAAGAGAAATTCTTCAACACAAGAGTTGCAAATTTCATCTGATGGCATTATTCCAACTGACTAAGTGAAGAAATTCATTTTGTGAGTAATCAAAAGCAAGTCTGGATGGGAGTTCAAAGTCTTTTAATTTCTCGCCTATTCAAAGCCCTACACTCAAATGATCGATAATCTGGAGATTGGAACTGGTTATCAACCACTGACTACTTAAAAAATTGTGGACAAAGGCAACCTGAAACAACATGTAGCTCATTTTACTGAAACATGCAAAAAAAAAAATTGAATGAAATTTGACATGCTAAAGTATTCCAAAATTAAATTAGGAGTTAAAGCTAAAGTATTTCAAAAGATAATAACCAAAATCAAGAGCTAAAATATATTGTATTTCCAAAATACAAACCCAAAAGACTACACTCGTTAATAGGTAGAGCAATAGACTTTATATCAAAAAAAAATCTCCAAGCCCAAATTCAACCATAGCTAGTTCTCAAAAAAGTGTTGTTCCTCGCCTCTTCGAGAATTAGGATATGTTTTTTTCAGTATTGCTGAGAATTCCATACTTTGGGTCAATGCAAATTATCCAGCCAAAAATCCATATGAGGAAGACAAAAATAGCAGCACGTTAATTTTTCTAATACAACATCCAAAACTAACTTGGATGCATGGGCACTACCTTCTTCAAGACTAACAATGATGTTTCATATTCTAGTAGCTTTAGCAATAAAGTACATCTTCTCTTTCTGAATGTGATTTCAAGGATTTGAGCAACTTGTAACTCGTGAACGCCTCATATCCAACACCCAAAAAAATGATAATACAAGTGACCCAAACCCGGACAAATATGTCGCCAACCATGCCTGAATCTATCATTATCATGAAGACATTGATGTTGCCGATGTATAATCTAGAAGCTTCTTTTCTTTGGTTGTTAGCTTCAAGTTCGGCGTCAAGTATTTTCTTACTTTTCATTTTTAATATATTATTGATTTGACGTCAATAGTAAGAAATCGTCATTGTTGGTCAGTGTTCTCTTTGGGATCTATTAGTCAATGTCCTTGCCTCGACGACCCGACACCAGCAAAAAAATTGAAAAATAGGGTCTAAAAATTATATAAAATTTCTCTGCATGTTTGAAGCATCAGTAGTTTGGTCACGAATGAGTGTTGTTATGGAATGAGTAAGATGAGGATGCTTGATTGAAAAAGAAAAACAAAGAAAATAAAGGAAAAAATATACTCCTTTTTTTTAACCCTAATCTAAGTCTCTTGTCGCTGCTGTTGAACAATTTGTTCGTTCGTTGAACACTATGTTCATTCGTTGAAAGATAATGCATTCTATTGGTATACATAAGCAGGTACATTGTGATTACATAAATGTACATGAACACCTTATATGCACATTTTAGTGGTCTACATATGGATTACGTTGATATCGACTCAGCTTTCTGATCACTAAGGCGGTATCAGGGATTTAAATTTTTATATGTGTTCCCTTTCAATGTCATTTGGAGCACTAGTTCGAATTGAACATATCACCCTTCACAATGGGAGCTACACTTTATGAACAATCAGTCATCCGATATCTCTCTAAATTTTTATTAAAATAGGTTATTCAAGATAGTCCTAAGATGCAAGATGCCTCACCTATATCTTTTACATCAAAATTCTTAGATAGGAATTGTTCATCTCATGTAGCATACTCTTAGCATTGGTTGTGAGTAATATGTCATCCATGTACAAAACAAGAAAATATATTTTACTCCCAATAACCTTAAGGTATATAAATTAATCCCTGAAATTTCATCAAATTCTAATTAAAAAATGACTCCATGAATATTTTAAAGTACCACCAACAGGATGCTTGTTTTAAACCGTATATGTATTTACAAACAAAATGCTCATCATGTCATTTTTCACATCTATTTATTGTAACTCATTACATAAAAAAATCTCAGGATCATTCTCGACTCCAACATTATAATCAGATTCTTGTAGATACACTACATAATCTCTAAGAATAGTTGGCCTTTTATTTCAAGTGGATCGTCTTGATGTTGTACCAACATCTTCAAGAGATGTTTGGTTCAACTAAATATTTAAAAGTAATTAGTAATTCCTGAACCTCTTAATCTACTGGAATATTGTGAGCAATTTGTGGAACTTTATCGATTGGTAGTATAAGACTAGTTTGTACTTGAGAAGTGTTAAACTATAACCATTCTATCTCTTAAGGTGGAAGCTACAGAATGATCAGATTCCGGAACATTATTACATGTTTGATCGCTCCCACTGATCAAGTCATTCTCAAGAAGATTGATGCTTCTTGATTCCACAATTCTAGTATTACGAGAAGAACAATGGAGTTTTGAGGGAATTGCACTTTTCATACCAAACTTTTGGTACTTTTATACATTTCATACCATACCTTTCAAAATGACACATTTGATACCAAAATTGACCAACCCTTTTCAATTTAGGTTTGGCTGTTATATTCTGGATGGAAAAGACATGTGCCGCGCACATGTTTGTTAACCACCAGAAAATAAAATAAAAAGGAAAAATAAAAGGAGGGAAATGCATTTTTCATACCAAACTTTTACCTACTTTAGACATTTAGTACCAAACTTTTAAAGAAGACACATTTAATACCAGAATTGAAGGACTTTTTTCACATTTCCTTTCTCCGTCAATTTAGGGCCAATTTTGTGTTCTTTATATGGATGAAAAGTTCTTGACGAGAGCTTTGTAATGGTAAATTTCAGTTCATGAAACGCAATAAATAATCCGTAGAAAATTAACAAAGTTTTAGAATATTAATCAAAATTAAATCATGTCTCATAATCTACAAAGAATCATGTCACAATAATTTTTAGAGATTATATAGGGCACATAAGCATGCTATAGTAAAAAATTTGGAGCATAATTTTAAGAATACCAAAACTGACTATCTACCAGCTTATGAAAACTAATTTGAATCTAATTTGCATGTTCCAATTCCCTCCACATATGAGCGCATATGTTGTCTAGGTAGATGCATTGCTCACTTTCAATTGACTTCATTTGATTTACACAGACCTTTCTTGACAAGCCAAGCCATATATTTAACACAATCATTTTTCATGTGTCCCTTCTTTTTTACAAAAGAAACACTTAGGCAAATTTCTTTTTTATGCCAAGTTGGGCAGGCATCTTATATATCATTTGCCTTGCCCATTTGTTGGACTTGCTCGATCTACCCTACAAGGGATGTCCTTGTAATTTTTAAAACTACATGAGATTCCATGTAATATGACTAAACCTCAGGATCTGAGTGTAAATCACCCGTAAATTAATTCAGATTATAGAAATCTAATTTATTTACCGATTTCTTATCATATAATCAAATTAGAATTTACTAATATAAATTTTGATCATATCATAGAACTGAACTTAGGAAAACACCAAGGCAGAAGTATCACATGCTCTTCTACCAGTTGTTAGAGTTTATAAATATATTGCAAGGATATCTAAACATACATTTACACTTTTAACCAAATAGCATATATGAAAACTTAATATAGTGTATAAGATGTTTCTACACTCTAGCAACCTCCTTTAAATGAAGTATTTTAGCGAAGACTGTTGAGTGTAGGAACCTTATACATGGCTCATTTATATATAATGTTTTGCCATCAAAGACACTATGTTGATGTAGAATCATTTACTTTATGACTCACGTTATGATCAAGTTAGCAGGCAATAAAATGGCTTAGTGGTATTAAATTCATTACTTAGTAGAGAGAGATCAACGGACCACTTTATGAAGTTTATAATCAATCTTAATAATAAACTTAGAGCTAATTTGGCCCTGCTGTTGCAGAATCGATTATAGAATAATTGATTATATTATAATTACTTTTAAAAGAATTGATTAAGCGTTTGGTTTCAATTTTTATAATTAATTGAAAAAAATAAGAAATTTATTAAAATTTACCAAACTAACATTTACGAATAATATTGTCAGACAGATTCCATGAACAAAATATCAATAAATATTCAAATTGAAAAGATTAAAATTATTATAATTATAACTATTATTTTATATTGCATATTTTCATAAATATTGCAATTTAAGTGTCTAACTAATTATGAAAAATATACATGATACGTCCCTTGTTGTTGTCTATTACTTTGAATATTCCATATCTAAAAATATTATTTTAACTATACAAAATATAGATTGAAGTCATTAAAAAAAAGTCATTCATAATAGATATTTCTTTTGGGGTAATGACAAATGTCATTTAATTAATCAACATAAAATGTAAAAAAGAAAATCACTAACATGTGCCCCATGTTCAATCCTTTTTATAGTTTGTAAATGATTTGTTGTTGGTGAATTAAAAAATCCAAATTATCAGAAAGAAAAAAAAAAAAGAATTTCAAAATCCAGATTCCAGAGCAATAACAGTGAGGATATAAGTGGAAAACTAACATCATAAAAGGTGCAGTGTTAAAAAAGCAGCCATATAGCAGCTTTTGTCAGAACGCTGAATTCACATGTTTCTATCGTAAACGAATAAGTTATTTAAGATGGCCAAACGGTAAGCAAATAGCGTTTAAAGTCCCATCGTTATTTTCCATCATTGAAACGCGCGGCCAAACTGGCCCTTACACACATTTGCTGTCACAATTTAACTAACATTAACGTGGAAAACTAACATCATAAAAGGTGCGGTGATAAAAAAAAGCAGCCATATAGCAGCTTTTGTCAGAACGCTGAATTCACACGTTTCTACCGTAAACGTATAAGTTATTTAAGATGGCCAAACGGTAAGCAAATTGCGTTTAAAGTCCAATCGTTATTTTTACCATTGAAACGAGCTGCCAAACTAGCCCTTACACATATTTGATGTCACAATTTAACTAACATTAACAATTTTGGTATGATGTAAAAAAAATTGACAAAATTAGCCATATGCATGTCATGTGTGGCCGTTAAGTTGCACTCCCCATTCACATGTCTACCCAAAATTTCACATTTCCTACAACAATTTAAAATTAATTTGCACATTTCATACCATAATTCAAAAACACTTATACATTGCATATCATCATTAAAAAAAATTAAAAGTAAGTTTATCACAAAATATAATTTTACATAAAAATTAGAAATTACAAAAATGAAAATTAAACTATAATAAAGTGAGAAACGCTAACTAGTAAGAATTTATTCTTAATTACTACTATAAGAATAAAAGTCAAATATATGTATTGTTTGTTCTTTAATTCATTTAAATAAACTTAAATAATTCTAAATATGCTTATTTTCTCGTCATAATAATAAGCACAATAAATCTCCTTTATTTGAAATATTGTTATCTATTACTATTTTTTAATTCATAATAACGATAAATTTATTCTTATTTTTTAAAAATGTTCATTAACTAATATGTGTCTACTTAGATATAGTCGTAGACCTAACTGTAATTTTAGTACGCGGTATTTTTTTCAAAATTCTATTTTGAACTACTTTTATATATATATATATATATATATATATATATATATATATATATATTAATTCTCTCTATATATATATTTTTTAATCTTAATTTAGAGTAATCATTACACTAGATTCTTTTTTCTTTTTCTTTTTAATGGATTTCTATCCAAATTTTAATGACGGCATGTAGTGAGATAAAATTTTTTGAATTGTGGTACGAAATGTGCAAATTTATTAGAAATTGTGGTATGACATGTACAAGGGTTGTGCAACTTAACGCTCACGTGACAAGCACATGGTAAATTTCATCAATTTTTTACGGTGGTACCAAAATTTATAATATTTGTTAAATTATGGTATCAAATGTGTAGATCTGGCCGGCCCTAGACTTCGGAGGCCTAGGTAAATTCTAAAATCGAGGCCCTATGTTACAAGAAAAATGTGTACTCAATTTTTTTAAATGCAAATAAACTAATTAAATATTGACAAACCCATTAATGTTTTTTTACATGATTAATCGTGAATATATCTTTTATAATTTTTAATTTGAAATTATACTGTAAGCATATTTTACAAGTATATAAACGGAATATAATTTCCTAACAAGTGTACATCAGTAAATTTAATTTTGTACTCATCAAGTCAATAATGACAAGTTTTCTCATAATTCTTTATGAAAATAATTCCAGTAACAATGTTTAATTATTGTCAGTTAATATAGATTTAAATAGTGTAAACCTTATATTATTATATTAACATATAATATGTTATCACTAAATATCATGGTTTAGTACTTTAGTGCTAGTTAAGATCTTGCAAAAGTAACAGAGAGTTATCTCCCTAGCTATATATATACATGAAAAGAAACAAAAAAACTTTATGAACTAATTAAAGCGACTTCTGATTTAAAAATTACAACGGTGGGTCATAATTAATGACTCATAAAGTTTGTTGGAATCTGATATAGATTGCATAATCAGACTTGATTGTATTTTTAATTAAGAAAGAATAGGCAGAATTTTGAGAGAAAACTGGAAAAATATTTGTTATTGAAAATATAATTGTGTTTTATTACATAGGGTCAAACCCCTTATATACATTAGTAAAGGCGGTGGTGGTGATATAACTAACTAAAAGTGCTACTGCCTTATACTAAAAGTGCTAACATAACTAACAAAACAAAAATAAACTAAAATTAAATACAATACATAAAATTAAACGGGACAGAGACTACTGAACCCCTAATTCCCAAATTAAACATTCTTCAATCTCTTCATCTTTAAACTTCTTCAGCTTCAATTTTTCTTCAATCTTCTTTGTCTTCAACACTCCCCCCTCAAGATGGAGCGTGGATGTCTATCAAGCCCATCTTGGATGTTAATGCCAAAAATCGAGGTAAAGCTAAAGCTTTTGTTAATACGTTTGCAATTTGATTCTCACTAGTAATTGGCATGAGTTATATTTGCTTTCTGTTAACCAATTCGCGAATGAAGTGACAATCTATGTCTATGTGTTTTGTACGCTCATGAAAGACTGGTTTATTTGCTATGTGCATAGCTGATTGATTGTCACAGAACAAAATAGTGGATGATTGAATTGGTATCTGAAAATCTGTTAGGATCTGTTTTATCCAGATAATTTCACTTGATGCACTGGCTAGTGACCTATACTCAGCTTCTGCTGAGGATTTAGAAACTGTGGGTTGCTTCTTAGATTTCCATGATACTAGAGAATCCCCCAAAAAATATACAAAATCCACTAGTAGATCTTCTAGTATCCATACAAGATGCCCAATCTGCATCAGCATAAGACTTAATTATTAATGAAGAATTTGATGAATAAAATAAACCTTTACCTGGATTAGACTTTAGGTATCTAAGAACATGATGAATGGCATGAAGATGTGGAAGTCTAGGTTTAGATACAAACTGACTTAGCTTGTGAACAGCATATGTAATGTCTGGTCTAGTAATGGTGAGATATAGTAATCTGCCAATTAGTCTTCTGTATGTTGTTTCATCATGTAAAAGCTCACCATCTTCAGAATTTAACTTGATGTTAGGATCCATTGGGAGTGTAAGTGGCTTTGCTCCCAAATAACCTGTTTCATCCAATAATTGCAAGGTATATTGTCTTTGATTTAGACATATACCTTTAGAAGATCTAGCAATCTCAAGACCTAAAAAATACTTTAGAATACCCATATCCTTAAGTTTAAACTTAGTGTTTAAAAATGTTTTTAATCTGGAAATTTCATGAACATTTGGTCCTGTAAGAACAATGTCATCTACATAAAGAAGTAATGCAATAAAATTTTCATCCTTGCCAATGGTAAATAAGGAATAATCAGATTTTGACTGTAAAAAACCATACTCCAATAAAGATTCGACAAACTTAGTGTTCCACTGCCTAGAGGCCTGTTTTAAACCATATAAGGATTTTTCTAGTTTGCAAACCAGTTTATTTTTGCCAATTTGTTTCTGAAAACCTAGAGGTAGGTCCATATATATCTCTTCATCTAAGTCCCCATATAAAAAAGCATTATTAATATCTAGTTGATACAATCCCCACCCTTTAGAAGCTGCTATGGCTAATAAAATCTTGACAGTGACCAATTTTGCCACAGGGGAAAATGTGTCATTATAGTCTATTCCTTCCTTTTGTGTATAACCTTTAGCAACTAGCCTAGCTTTATATCTATCCACAGACCCATCAGGTTTCCTTTTTATTTTATATACCCATTTGCACCCAATAGAAGACTTTCCTTGTGGTAAAGGGACAATTTTCCAAGTTTTAGTTTCTTGGAGAGCATTTATTTCATCTTGCATAGCTGCTCTCCATTTTGGATTACATACAGCTTGATAGTAATAACTAGGTTCAATCTCAGAAGAAACATTTAATATAAAAGACTTGTAAGCATCAGATAACTTGTTATATTGAATAAAGTTGCAAAGAGGATACCTGGTCTGTGAGGATGTGGGAATGGTGACATTATTTAACAAATCACAATGATACTCAGAAAGATAGCTTGGTGGCTTGCTTGGTCTGTTAGACCTTCTTAAAGAAACAGGATTAGTAGTAGTATTATCATTGTCATTAGTGACATATTGATCATTATCAATAGAATCATCAATTGTTGGATTATAATCTAAATCATCATTATTTTGGTAAAAATAATCAGGATTATCTTCAGAAGAAGTATTGTAATCTGGATTAGAATAAGAATAACTGTAATCATCAATGCTTTTATCTAAAGGAAAAATATTTTTATTTAGGAAATCATCTGTTGTAGGTGATTTAGATAAAATGGTATGAAAAGGAAAAATACCCTCATGAAAAATAACATCTCTAGAAATAAAAATCTCTTTAGTTATAAGGTCAAAAAGTTTGTACCCCTTAATACCAAAAGGATATCCTACAAAAACACATATTCTTCCTCTTGGATCAAATTTAGTTCTCCCTTGTTTTAAGGTTGAAGCAAAAGCTAAACACCCAAAGGTTTTAAAACTATTATAATCTACCTTTTTATTAAAAAGCTTCTGATAAGGGGATTTAAAAGAAAGAACTTTAGATGGAATCCTGTTTATTAAAAAGGCAGCAGTAGATATACACTCAGACCACAAAGAAATAGGAACTTTTGATTCAAGATAGAGTGCCCTAGCAACATTTAATAAATGTTGATGTTTTCTTTCAACAATGGAATTTTGTTGAGGTGTCTCAACACAAGAATATTGGTGAATAATGCCCACTTCTTGAAACAATTCTTTAAAACTCAATTCAGGAGCATTATCACTCCTAAAGGTTTTTATGTTACAGTTAAATTGGTTTTTCACCATAGCCAAAAAGTTTGGAAGAAGTGTGGTAATATCTGATTTTTTTGTTAAAAAACAAATCCAAGTAAATCTAGAAAAGTCATCAATTAATGTGGCAAAATACCTATATCCAGTCTGAGATAAAGTATGAAAAGGCCCCCATATATCACAATGGAGTAATTCAAAAATTTTATTAGAACTAGTAGTAGAAACAGGAAATGCAAGCCTTTTATGTTTGGCCAATGGACAAATTAGACAGGGATCATTTTTATTACAAGTACTGAAATTATCTAGCCTTATATCATCCTTAAGCCAAGTCATGGTCTTGAATGGTAAGTGTCCTAGTCTTCTATGCCATGTGACTGTAGAAACCTTATTGCAGTAAGCATGTGAGCTAGTCTTGGTAGTGTAGTTGTCCAAAACATATAGGCCTTGATGCATCTTACCCTTTCCAATCATCCTCCCTTGGGTATCCTGAATTATAAAGGAGGAAGGTTGGAAATTAATAACTAGATTAGTAGATTTTAGTAGTTCACTAACTGATATTAAATTGAATTTGAAGTCTGGTATGTAGAAGACATTCCTAAGAGTAAATTTAGGACTGATTATAATATCTCCTACTTCAAAAACAGTATAGCTAGAGTTATCAGGCAAAAGAACTTTAACACCATCAACTAAAGTAAAAGAAGAAAAGAAGGTTTTGTTGTTGCAAATGTGTTTTGATGCTCCAGAATCAATAATCCAATTATTATAGAAATAATGGAAATCAAAATTGTAGGTATTAGAACAAATACCTGTTACACATGTGATGTGTGTTGTTTCTGAATTTTGTGAATTTGAAAGTTGTGAATTGAAGTTAAGTTGACTGGAGAAAAGATTCATTAATTGTTGACATTGTTCTGCATTCAAACTTTGTAGTAGAGGAGTTATATGATGAGATAAAGTAGAAGTAGGCTGATTTTCTCCAGGGGTGTAAATTCCAGAATTTTGTGAATTTTGAGAACTATGATCATCAAAAACTTGGTTAATGTTATTTTGTGAAAAAGATTGCTGTTTGGATTTAGGTTGGAAGCCAACTGGATAACCATGTAGTTTGTAACATTTGTCCATAGTGTGTCCTTGAATATTGCAGTGACTGCAAATTGGCTTTTCTTTTTTCTTGAAAGTGGGGTTAAAAACAGGATTGTTGGTAGTGTTAGAAGGTAGGTTGGCAGAGGGTTGTTTGAACTGGTTGTAAGGTCTTTTAATCTGATTTTGAGTGGAAAAAGTTTTGGCAGAAAAAGCCATAGAACTGGATAAGTCTTGATGTTGTTTTTGGCCAATTACTTTTTGCCTCTCTGCCTGAGTAGCTAAAGCAAAAACTCTGCTTATAGGAGGAAGTGGGTCCATTATTAAAACCTGTTCCCTTAGGTTGTCAAAAGAAGAGTTTAACCCCTGTAGAAAAGCCATCACATACTCTTCTTGATTATGATTATGAACCCTTTGAGCATTCTCACAAGTGGTACAAGGAAACATAGCAGGCCTGTAGGTATGCAATTCATCCCATATAGACTTCAATCTTGTAAAGTAGAGATTGACAGACTGATTTTCTTGAGATAGTGTAGCAAGGTCCCTCCTCAATTGGAAAACACGTGGTCCATTGCTTTGTTGAAATCTGACTTTAAGATCATCCCAAATGTCTTTAGCAATATTAGTGTAGATTACACTTGAATGAATTTCTGGAGAAACTGAATTTAAAATCCAAGAAACAACAATGTCATTGTTTCTTGACCAAGCATCTTGTAGAATAGGGTCATTGGGACCAGGATCTGTGAGTGTGCCATTGATAAAGCCTAATTTGTGTTTGACATTTAGGGAAAGAGACATGGAACGCGCCCATGCTGTGTAATTGTCTCCAGTGAGCTTATTCTGGACCAGAAGAATGCCTGGACCGTCAGATGGGTGGAGGAAGAATGGACTTGATGGATCTTCCATTGGTAGTCTTGTGCGGGAACTCCCAGATGTAGATGAAGTCACGGCTGGAGTGGAGTCAGACATGAAGGCAGAACCTCAAGAAGTGATTTGAAGGCAGAACTTCAAGAAAGTGATTGAAGACAAAGCTTCAAGAAAGTGATTGAAGGCAGAACTTCAAGAAGGTGTTTTGAAGGCAGAACTTCAAGAAAAGAAGGAAATAAGAGAGAATTCTCAATTTCCAGAATGAAAGTAGAAGTGAAATATGGCAGGAAGTATGAAAATAGAGAAAGAGTTTCTGAAGACAGAACTCCAGAAATTGATCTCAAAACAGAGTAGAAAAGAAGAAATTCAAGCGGAAACAATTTGTGTACTTACTGATACCATGTTGGAATCTGATATAGATTGCATAATCAGACTTGATTGTATTTTTAATTAAGAAAGAATAGGCAGAATTTTGAGAGAAAACTGGAAAAATATTTGTTATTGAAAATATAATTGTGTTTTATTACATAGGGTCAAAGCCCTTATATACATTAGTAAAGGCGGTGGTGGTGATATAACTAACTAAAAGTGCTACTGCCTTATACTAAAAGTGCTAACATAACTAACAAAACAAAAATAAACTAAAATTAAATACAATACATAAAATTAAACGGGACAGAGACTACTGAACCCCTAATTCCCAAATTAAACATTCTTCAATCTCTTCATCTTTAAACTTCTTCAGCTTCAATTTTTCTTCAATCTTCTTTGTCTTCAACAAAGTTGATTATATAAAAAAGGTTAAATACAGTTTGCTCCTTAAAAGTAAAGGTGTTGAACCAATTATCCCCTAAAATATTAGTTGTAATTCTTACCTCCTTCTGTTTTAGTTTTGAACTATATATTTCAAAATTATCCCCTTTTATAACTAATAAAAAAAAGAGTTATACATTAATTTATCTTAATTTTTTTTAAATACTATGAAATTCACCATCCACTAAAGAACACTATATATGTTTCAATTTCTTTATTTATCTTATTTTATTCCGGTTTTTTGTCTCAGTTTTTTTCTTCAGTTCCATATAATTCTTTTTCTTTATTTCCATTTCAATTTGTTTCTTTATTTTTTGTTTCAACTTTTTTCTTTATTTCTATCTTAATTTTCTCTTTATATTCTTTTGTATATATATTATTTCTAAAGTTGAGTAATATTCCTTAATCCTTCAAAATCTTACTCGCAATAATTCGAGCATGACAAGCTCATATTAATGGTAATGGTTTGTACGTGTTGGTATTAAATTTACTTTTAATTGGTGATAGAAGTATAAAGAAGTTACGGTAATTATAAATTGAAAAATTGATGATACGAGCTTGTATCAAATTCGAAAATTTTCAAGTAAGAATTTTGAAGGAGAATTACTTAGCATTTGGAATTATAATTTGTAATTAAAATAAATATGGTAATTATCACCAAATAAAAATTTAAACAAATTAAAAAGAAAATATATTGAGATTGAAATAAAGAAAAAGATGAGACAAAAAAAATGGAAACGAAAAATAAAGAAAAAAATTCAAGACAAAAAATTGAAAGAAACAAAAGAAAAGAATAAATTGAAACATAATATTTTTTTGTAGATGAATAAATTCATAATTAATAAAGAAACAATTTTTTGTTTGAAAATAAATAAACAATCCAATTTATTGGTTATAAGATGGATAGGTGTAATTGTGGAATAAAAAGTCTAAAACCACTACTAAGATTGTAAGTATTACAATTTATACTTTACGAAGTAACTGATATCACTCTAATTTAAGGGGCAAACTGTATTTTACCCTATAAAACAATGTGATCGTGTATTGACAATATAATTCTCTTTGTTTTCTTTAACTCAAACTCGATCATCTCAACTCTAAAGTTCTCAATTTAGTCGTAGACTCATAAATCAAGTGTGCTTTACAAACGTTTTGTATTTGGTCAATTTTAATGGCCCAATGCATGAATTGGACAAAAAACTTATATACACAACCAAACAAAGCCCAAATGTATTCATTATTGAAAAGTTAAATTAAGTTAACTACAACTGTATGTGTTTATTTTTTAATAAAACATTGAAAAAAAACTGCTTAAAATATCTAATTGTGTGTTTGTGTCATTTTTTTAACTGAAATTCAAATCTACAACTATGTTTTTCAATTTTAATCCGTTCTACAAGAAAATTGTGTGTTTAATGACAAAATATTAAGTAATAAACTTTATGAACTAAAGAGACTTTTGAGTAGGGTTATAACCCTATCAAGTGTAGAAAAGCAAATAAATATCAGATTAAAAAATTACAACGGTGGGTCATAATTAATGATTATATATTATTGGCATGATATTAAAAGGGACTCTCTTAGCTACTATAAAAAATGTGATCAGATATGACAATTCTCTTTTTTAACTCAAACTCGATCATATCACAAATAAAGTGTCTTTTACACAATATTATTTAAACCGGTCGGTCCTATCGGTTCGACCGCGAATCGGAAATCGCTTGACACAAAAATCAGAGTGAACCGAGTTGAACCGACCCAAAACCAGTGAACCGATTCAACCCTAAAATAAGCTAAAATTCATTATAGAAGATGGGATTATATTTAAACACCTAACATCTTGCATGAAACATTACTTCCTTACCATCTGAGCTACATCATTTTTGTTGAACTTTTGATACAAAAAATTATAAATTTTAGAAAACTTGTAGCCAATTTTATTTGTAAATTAGATTATGATAATGAACTCAAATTAACATTTTACACATTATCAATGAAAATTAATACTCAAATAATATTTTTTTATTAAAATTTGTTCTATAAGATATTTCTTTCCAATATTATTTTTGGAATAAAAAGTGTCAAATTTTGAAAGTCAAATCGATATATTAAGCAAATTTAATTTTGAATATTAGACTTTTATACATAATCATATTTTAAAATTTATTAATCTCTTAGTTTGTTGTATTTTTATCTTACACTTTTAAAATTTTATAATGGAATATCACTACAAAAAAATTGAATTTTAGTGACAAAATAGTAAATGACAAAGTGACAAGAATATAACTATTGTCACTAAAATGATGTAAATAGACATAATAGTGACAAGAAATGTGAAAAAGTTTTCACTATTGACATTTAGTGATACCCCAAAAGTGACAACTAAAAAGTTGTCACTAAATTATAGTGATAATATTTATTGTCACTAAGTTGTCACTGAAAGGGTGTCACTAATTGTTAATAGTGACAACTTAAGTTCCATAAACTTGTCACTAATAGCCATTAGTGACAACTTAAGAATATATTTTGTCACTATTGCACTTGTCACTAATATTATTGTGACAAAACTAATATTTTTGTGATTAAATATATGCAAAAAGTGACAATTTAAGCAATGTCATTTAATATTTTGTCAGTAAAATTCATTTTTCTTGTAGTGTGTAATCATATTATATTTATATGAGCTTACAAAATAAGTTTCACATTGCCGTTATGATGTAAGTTAGATAATTATTATATTATTTAATTTAAATATAACTAAGATCTTATATATTGGAAATCAATTGTAGGATAATGTTTATATACTTTAAAATTAAATATATTTATTATATCATTATAACGTTATCCGATTCGACCGGTTCACCAGCAACATTTTTATGATACTAAATGCAAAAATAGAAAAATTAATAATAGCGGCTTCAAAGAGAGAACATATGTACAATTTCTAATATTATATATTTCAGATCTGATGACTGATGAGGCAAATAGAATACGTTTCGTGTTGATAGAAATTAGGTAATTAATCTCAATAAAAGTACTACCCCCAAAATGTACACGAACGTATTTCCTACGCCACTAGCTCACATTAAGCATATGAGGCCGTACATCCGTAGAATCTAATAAGGTGCTATATTTATTAAAATAAAGAAAATAGATTAAACTAGAAGACTGTTCAAAATTATAATTATATTGAATTGATGTAAATTTCGACAAAAAAACTATGGGGTTTATGGTCTTTTCAGTCGGTTTAACTTCGAGCTCCAGGTCGACCTTGATATAATACGTGGATTCTCGAATTGTTAAGTTGCAGTTTCGGGGCATAGAGAGCTAAGCAATTTTATTGTGTTAGATAAATTTAGTGAGTTTGATGGTCATTCTTTTTACAGTAATTCAATCAATACTGAGGTTGAGTAGGTCGAGCATTTGTTAGATTGTCCCACCATAATATGATATGTCGTCACACACCTGATCACTTATACCACGTGATGTGAAGTATTTTTGGAAAATTCTATTTCATACCCGGTTCGGGTGAACTCAAAATTCTTAGAAAGATGATCAATCACAAAACAGTACAATCAAGGAAGGATCTATTTTATATATTGGGGGGCCTTGGCCCCCCAATAATTTTTTTTTTAATATTTAGGTAAATTCATATTAAATATATATATTTAGCACATCTATATAGATTAATTGATTGTTTCTTTTAATACTCAATTACTAAATTTTGTAATTGTTTAATTAGAAGTCAAACTTGGCATAGTCCTTGTTGCTTCTTCTTTTCTTCCTACAGCAAAATAGCATTAAATTTTTTGTAAGTTGTATAGAATTTATAATGAAATTAGCTTATTTACTGTTTTATATTTATTTATACGTAATATAAAGCCAAATTTAGGTTAAAAAAAATATAAAATTTACATTATGCTAATGGTTAGTTTGATTATTTATATTGATAACATAACTGTTGATAAATTTGTCATTAGTTTTATCTTAGATGATATTTATGATATTAAAGAAAGCCGACTATAATTCTAGTATAACAAAAATACGTCGTAATCTATCTTCATGTGCTTATGTAATTCTTTTTTATTGATAATAAAGTTTAGCTCTCTCGACTCCGAAATCCTGAATCCGGCCTCAGCACATTACACATATCATATGGATCAGAAGTCAAGAATTTTCCGTAAATTTTATGTACGTTCTTGTTTCGGTGGATCGTTTATGAGCATCCACATGGCAAACACCGGTTTGGCTGAGCATATATTTCAAATATGATATATAAAATAATATTTTCTAATTTCGGGTTGTTGACTCAATTGGATGAACCAACTTTACAGACCTCGTTATGGGCGTAGATGTTAACGTGTTTCTCTGTTTCTGCCCTTATTTCAATTGTACTTGTTCGTAACATTCATATACTTTCAATATTAGTTTAATAATTAATGACTAACCAATCATGGAACTATACAAAAAATGGCATGTATGCGGTATGTAGTGTTGCCTACCATTGAATTGGGTCTAGTTACTTGAGTTGTTTTCATTTTGATGCCTGTTAGGCCATCTCCAACCGAAGCCATTGCCCAATTGCCCAATTGCCCAATTGACTGCCTAATTGCCCAATTGCCTTGCCCTTTTGCCTTCCCCAATTGCCTTTTTGACCCACCTAAAAAACCCATCTCCAACCGGATGGCAATTAACATCTATTAATTCACAAATTTCTCCACCCTCACTCTCCCCACTCAAACTTATTTTAATAATAATAATAATAATAATAATAATAATAATAGTTACACAATCATAAAAATTAAAGTATTCTTAATAATAAGAAAATAAACAACTAAATAAGATTTAAGGAACAAGAACGACTAGCATATGAATTAAAGATGAATTGATTCATGCCACCATTCATTAATAATTACAGTTTTCAGTTCGACTATGTGGGATGAAAAAATGAATTAAAGTTTTAAATATGATGATCTCAAAGGATGAATTGATTCATCCCACCATTGAAATTTCCAACTGAATTTCTGCATGTAAATTTGTCTGTTGTTAGTATACTGGTGATAGGATTACTCACATGAAAACAAGAGAAAAAGTTTTTAATTAAGGGGGCAAAAAGTAGAGTTTACTGCATTTATCATCAAAACACTAATTAATTGCATCAACCAAGCGCGTTCCCAGCCGGGCAAGCAGGCAGGCAATGGTTGCCTGCCTGTTTGCCGCCCTGCCTGCCCGACGTCCCCTGCCCGACCTGCCCCCTGCCTCGCCCGATTGCCAGCCATCATCTCCAACCGAACCAAGCCGGCAACTCCCCCTCATGCCCGATTGCCGGCTCGGTTGGAGATGGTCTTACAATTTTCCATCTAATGACTTGTCAACAATATTGTCCATCAAATTGAAAATTGCAATATATATAAATAAAATATTAGATGTTCCTACTCATATTTTACCATATAGGGGAAAAAAAAAAACAATTCACATTACAAGAAAATTGAGCTTGAGTGTCAAAAAATTAATAGCATCTTTGATTGTCAGGAAGGTGAGAAAAAATTATTGGAAAAGGAAAATGAAAGGAAAAGGAAAAGAAAGTTATTTTCGTCTACATGTTTGGTTGTGAGGAAAACTATTTTCTTGCAATTGTTTGGTTGTTAAGAAAGTTTAGGAACATAATATTTTTGTTTGATTATGAATTACGTTATCTGTGTTGATAAAATATTGTATGAATAATCACGTTTTCATTATATTAACTTTATTATAAATTAATTTGACGCTATTTTATGTTTTTAATCACCGAATTTATATCAATCTTCAAAGTTAACAGGCGGTTATTGTCAAATTTTAAAATCAACAGGGGGTTATTAATAAATCTTTTAGGAAAAAAGGTGCTTTTGCGTCATTTTGTGGGGTATAATTGTTATATGACTTGATAAGTTATTTTTTTACAATAATAAATAAGCACAAAAGGGCTTTCGGTAAGAGAAATCACAAATGAGGGATTTTGATAGTTAGACAAAGTATAAGGGGTGTTTTGCAAGTTAATGTAAAATTTTCCCAAGATTTTCCCAGGATTTCCCCATCAAATTGGTGGGGAAATTTTTTCTTCACAAAATTTTCCTGCAGAAAATTTAAAGTTGGAGGAAAATAAAAACTTCATTTCCTGCTATCCAAACAACATGTGGGAGAAAAAAAAACTGATTTTCCTTCACTTTCCCGACACCCAAGTAATATGTAAGTGACAATGTAGAAGTTGTCACTCTTTGTATGTATTTAGTGATAAAAAATTAATTTTATCATAATAATAATGGCAAGTGGAATAGTGACAAAAAAATACACTAATAGCTAGTAATGACAAAAATATGGTAACTTAAGTTGTCACTATTCACTATTAGCGACACTCTTTTAGCTAGCGACAACCTAGTGACAATAAGTATTATCACTATGGTTTAGTGGCAACTTTTTTGTTGTCACTTTTGGGACATCGCTAAATGTCAATAGTGACAATTTTTTTACAATTCTTGTCACTAGTATGTTAATTGAAACCATTTTAGGGACAATATTTTAATTCTTGTCACTTAATATATATAATATATGTAAGAAATTACATCTTTAACATTGTCATATAAAATTTTATCACTAAAATTTAATTTTTTTTAGTGTGAATTAACATTGGAACGAATCGTTTGTTAACAGAATGGTGTGATTGTTAAAATATGAAAAGATTTAAAGGTAACTGCCAATAGCGATAGTTCAAGGAGTGTAAGTGCAAATAATCCCAAAATAAATTGGCATGTACACGGTATGTAGTGAACTTCCTACCATTGAATTTGGTCAAGAGACTTAGCTAATCAAAGAAAGCAACAAAGAAAGTTCGTTGAAATAATATAATTTAAAATTTGTGAAAATGGGTATAGCACTAATTAATAGCTATGAAGGATGGGCATTGTTTCACGCATGGTTGAGACGTCACTTTACGCGGATATCTCTTGGACGGTCGGTTGTCATCTTAAGCTAGCTCGAAGTCGACACTTCGTTAAGAGTAGTAGTATGTCACTTTTTTTTTTCATTTTTTTTTTATTGAATTTTAGTCAATATTCAATTTGAGTTTGAATTGATGTAAGTTTAAGATAAGTTATTTTGATGGGAGATATGTCACATGTCGGGTTTGAATTAATGCAAAGTAATTACATGATAACTGCAATATATTTGTTTTGTGTGATTGGATTAACTCATAGGAGAGTGATCAATTATAAAGTGGGTGTAATTTTTTATTTTTGGTTTTTCAAGGGTTTAATCTCTTTCGAGGAGTGTCGGACACATAAATTGGAAACCTCTCCCAACAGAGATTCGAACCTGAGTCCGCTACTTTGTAGTGACTAGTCCCTTCCACTAGACCAATCACCTGTTGGTAAAACGAGTGTAATATATTTTATTTATAGTCGAACTAATTTGATCGAGTCAGGTAATAAAAATTTTCTCACATTGATTGGTGGTAGATTCATCATGTTCGGAATGATAATATCCATATTAAAATATTCACTCTGAAAAAATTGTAAATAATTTGTCGTTATTGTCATTTAGTGATACATGAAAATTCACTAATTTATTGTGAAAAGTATTCATAATGTCTAAATTTCTCCGAACTTGTTTAAATTACTGTCAATGTTTAACGCACGCTTACCGTTAATAGTTATTAGTGATAACATAATATTTTTCTTACTATTATTTATATTTGTCACTATTATTATTGTGACAAAACTAATTTTTTTTAATAGATACATGTGAGCAACAATTTATCATATAATTAATATCTTCACACTAGTTAATTAATATTCAATATTAGAGTGTTGTAATGTTACATTTTTATGTTAGGTGGCAAAGTTGAGG
The DNA here is from genome assembly GCA_003313485.2 of Penstemon barbatus. Classification (NCBI taxonomy): domain Eukaryota; kingdom Viridiplantae; phylum Streptophyta; class Magnoliopsida; order Lamiales; family Plantaginaceae; genus Penstemon; species Penstemon barbatus. Next base: position 30,176,105 of record CM064884.1, on the reverse strand, counting down.
CTCCAAAGTCTAGAGCTCTTGCGTTCGAAATCTATTAAAAATGTGGGTAACATTTTAGCTTAATACTAATCTTTTTTAGTTGGTTAGTTGAACATTAATTCTTTATATTTTTGTAATTTGTTAATGTAATGATACATTTACTACTTATAGTTTCACTAAAAAAATATTAGGTGATTTTGTAGCTTAAAGTGATACCATATTTAAATTTGAAATTTCATAATTTTTGTTGCATCATCTCTGAATCTGGATCCATCCTTTTTTTTTTTTTTTTTGAAAAATCCAACTGGATAAATTTATTAATGATCGAAATTGTGAAATACATAATCGACAATAAACTGAGGAAGATTAAAAGCGATGAAGAGGTATTAAATATTATTTTAACTAAAACAATAATTATCTACAGTGATTCATCTTAAACAAACAATTAATTAAAACATAATTTTGGACTGAAATATCGACATTAATTAGTTATGAAACTAGCTATCATAACTAGACTTGGATTGAATCCAATCTCAAATTATTTTAACCATTTAAATTATTGTGATATTTAATTTATTATTTTTTATTGGTGTCTCCATGTAACAAACGCGGGCATGCATTATTTTTTATTTTATGGTTTTGTTTTTTCAAATGAGCTGTCTCTCCCTCCGTACAAAACGCGCACATGCATTATGCAAATGCTATACGGAATTGAACTTTTTTAATAAATCCAACAAAATCCTAAAAGATTTGGCCGGTTCTGGTCCGATCTCGTCTGACACGCGAAACTGAGTCATGACTCTTTTAAATGAAGTTTGTCCAAAATTCATGAAACTCATCACAAATCACTTTCAAACTCTTGAAATCCTATAAAATATTGATTTGACACATAACATCTATTTTGTCCCTCAAATTTAATAGAAAATATATTGATTTGACACATACCACCTATTTTATCCCCAAACTTCAAACTCAATCCAAGTGGGGTTTCAGCTTTGTCAAAACCACAAACTCCAGCACCCAAAACATAACCAAATAATATTTCAAAGGTTTCACCTAAACCACTCAAATTTTTTTTTTTTAAATTGAACACGCATGCAAAACCGAGTCAAAACCCATCCCAAAATTCTGTATATACTTGTCAATTAGATATCAAACTATTTGAATATTAAGAAAAACTCAAAAAACTTGACTATATTTTGATATCAAATAATTAGATGGTCTTGTAAATTGAGTGTTGGTAATTTTCTAGTTTAATATTAATTCTTTTGTAAATAGTACTTGGATGTACATATTTATTGATTGGACATAATATTTTTATGGTAAATTACGATTATCTCATGAGGTAATGTCAAATTATAAAAGAAATTCTCACATATTGGATATTACGAAATTTTCCCTCAAATTTGTCATCATCTTATAATTAGCCCCTTACCCTTGAAATTTTTTAATTTTGCCCCTAGGAGTTTTTTTGTAATGTTTACAATATCTTATAAAATTTATAATTTATTGACTGTAATATCTCATAAATTATAAAATTAAAAATTAAATATTTACCACACAAAGTCGATAAATTTGTAAACTAGCACATAAGTTTCGACAAATATTCAAAAAACAATTATTCACGTATTTATTTAAAATTAAATTTTTATATTATAAACTAACAAGAATTTAACTAATAAATATAAAAAAATTACATATTTAATTAAATAAACTAATTTTTAATGTTTATGATATTAAACTTTATAAAAAAATTATTAGCACATTTAAATAAGTATTTTTTAAAATTGTTTTTATGTTTATAATATTAAAATTCAATTAAATTTATCAATACGATATAAAAATTATTTAATTTAATTAAATTTGTAAATAAATTTTTAGATTTACAAAATATCAGTATTAAAATTTTATATATATAATTTGTCATTATTAAAGAAATTGTTAATAAATATTTAATTTTTTTTAATTTATTGAAATATGTGCAATTTTACAGGTTTATCAAGTTTTTGTGGGATATTTATAATTACCAGGTTTATAATATATAAGATATTACAATTAATACCCTTGTTCTACAATTTTATAAGATATTACAAACATTATAAATAATTCCTCAGGGCAAAATTTAAAATTTTCAGGAGTAAGGGACTAATTGTAAGATGGTAACAAATCTGAGAGAAATTTCCGTACTATCCAATAAACGAGGGAGATTTTTATAATTTGATCTTACCTTGTAGGTAACCGTAATTTGTCCTATTTCTTAACTAGTAATCATTTGATGATATATTTAATTTCACTTGAAAAATATATTAGAAACCTGAAAAATCACTCGGACTGATTAATTAGATGAGTGGACGACAGCAAATGATGTGATAGGAATATTAATATTGGTGCAAAAAATCCCAAAATGTCCCATTAAAGTTCTACCTAGAATTGCCAAACTTTTGTTGGCCAACTGATTTGTGGCTTATATAAAATAATAAAAGAGCAACAAGTTCACATGAGAATTAAGTTATTATCTTGGAACAAGTTGGAACAAGTTATTATCTAACTTTCTTTGTTTTGCCTAGAAAAATGGTCGTCGCAAGTCCCTCAAGAAAATATAATTTCGTTACAAAATTGACCTCCATTACTTTTGTTATCACGTGAAATGATTGGTATGTTTTGTTTGTTTTTATTTTTTCAATGAATCGCTGCTCAAAATGTAGTGTGTGACTGTGTGTTGAAGATAAGTATACATCTCTAGTGGTTTATGTCGATTTCTAAATGTCAAATTACACTTTATGAAATCGGAAAATTCAATTCAACTATAGTAATTTAACCCATGTGATATTCGTAACATTTATTTTCTCTTTTTGTAATTTGAGAAAACAAATACTTTAATCCATGTAATTTTATAAAAATTTCACACCACATTTATAACATTTTTATATGTGGTAGTTTACCCCATGTATTATGATAAATGTGGCAATTTACCCATGTGTTATGATAATGTGTAATTTATTCCCCTGTATTATGATAAATGTGACAATTTACTTACTGTTTTTTGATAAATATGTCAGTTTACCCCCTGTGTTATGATATTGTGGCAATTTACTCCTCCTAAATTACAAAGACACTTTCATTTTAATTCTCAATTTCGTCAAATGTGAAGAAGGTAAATTGCTTCTCTAAAATTTTTTCAATTATACATTTCACAGGGGATATATTGGCATTAGATCCATATTGGATTATTAATACATCTATGAACTCAAATATTCAACTAATCTAATAACATTAATGAATTGTATTAACCTAAATTGATAGATATATTTATGAACTCAATAGAATTCAACTCTCGCGGGAGACAATTAGAATTCGACTAGATATATTAGTTACGTTCCATCCTTTTAATATTTCTTACCTAACTCATTTACATCCATTAAATTCAAACGTATAGTGAAGATTAACATGTCCCTCGGGTAAGATATAAGATGAAATATAATTATATAATTAATCTTTATTTCTCCTTGCATTTTAATTTTAATTTTAGTTTGATAAATAATATTAAAAAATAAGACTTTAATTTTAACTATCTTCATGTACGTAATTTAAATTTATATCAATTTATGTAAGATGATAATTTTGTGAAAAAAAAATATTTACAAAATACAACTTAAATGAGACATCTAAAACTATAAGTTAACAAAACTTTTTGATAATTTAATATATATATATATATATATATATATATATATATATATATATATATATATATATATATATTAGATTTTTTTCATGGGGTTGAGAAAATCTGTTTTTCTAGTAGTGTTCACTCAGTGATTGGCTTTTGTATTTGCCCTTAATTTCTTGATTAAAATTAGAATTTGATGATTACACTATAGTCATCAGGTATATATATAAAGTAAGTGCAATTTTTTCTATGCATGATTTTTATTATATATTCAACTTGATAGTTCAAAAAGCTCAAGGGGTTGAAAGCTCAAATAAAGTTGAAGGATTAAAAGTGTGATTTTTACATGTAGCTCAAATTAAAAGTTGAAGGGATTAATCAAATTTCTTCCTAAATCAATTAAGAGTGAAGTGTAAAACATAATTGAAAATTCATATAATGAAACGAAATTAATTTTATTCATAAAAAAAATGAAATCAAGAGAAAATATTCAGACGAGTAGGTCCTAGTCTTTCCACATTTTTTGTATTGTACCCATCACAAAGTTTTGCAATAATTTAGAGCCATGTCATCACATATGTCATCATAATCAGTAACACTATTTAAAAAAAATACTAATAATTGTGTTAATGCTTACTTTTCTTCTTCTATATTATAGACATCTCCCCACCTCTCATAATTGTACTTCACTCTTCTACACATTACTATCTTTCTAAATAATATTTGTAATTCACTCTTCTACACATTATTATTTTTCAAATTAATATTTCCTCTTATCAAACATGGTCTTGAGCACTTGGAGTATCGTGTTTGGAATTTTAGGTAAAAAATTTGTAAAACCTCATTTTCTCCAACCTTAAACTTCACAATTTGTATGCATGATCATATATGGTCTTAAACTTATGTGTACTTATATATGTTTGTTTTTCTTCTTCAGGCAACATCAGTGCGTCCTTGTTATTCCTTTCACCAACGTGAGTTTCTCTCTAGCATGCATCTGATCATTCACTAATTTTCGTATTTTTCTACTAATTCAAACTCGATTAAACAAGATTTTAGTCAAATATATTGGTTTATTATGAGTTTTTGAATCATTATCGTTTACGATTTGTTAATCGAAACTGAAAAAAGTTCGTGTAAGCTTGCATGAATATTATTTTGTTAGGCTAGATTCGCCTCGTTTACGTCGTGTATATACCTCTAGGCTCATTGTTGCTTGGTTTTCTATGTGCAGGCCAACATTTTGGTGTATAGTGAAGAAAAAATCAGTCCAAGATTTTTCGAGCATTCCTTATGTTATTTTGTTATTGAATGCATCATTTTGGACGTACTATGGGGTCATATCACCAAACGGTTTGCTTCTTATCACAATCAATGGGTTTGGAGCTACGTGTCAAGCTATATATGTTATCATCTTTCTCATATATGCTCCTAAAAAATTGAAGGTGAGTAACAATTTATTGAAATGATAAAATTTTATATTTCATTTGTTAATTTTTAGTGAGCAACGAAATATACTTCGGATTCGACATATTTAGTCCTTTTTCTCTTTTATATTGATATGATCTTTTAATTATTTTGAAGATGTTTTTAGTAATTTATACTCTGGTCTAATAAATATGTCTTAAATTGGTGTTCATGAGGCCATAGTCTAGTCGTAGTCACTAGCAAAGTTGAGGTTCCAGGACCAAGAGGTTATGGGTTCAACTTCTATTAATATGGATTTTTTAATATTAATGTTTGATATATAGTGATTTGTTATTTTTAATATTTGTATTTAGATAGTTATTGAAATGATATCTGATGTAATACTTAGATAGACAAGACGAAAATCGTGTAATAATATAAAATTATTACATATATAACAACTTTTTCACAAAATCAAAATATAGATCGGCGGTGGTTATATAGTTCAAAAGATAAAGAACACATCATGTTGAGTCCAAAAGATAAATATTATAATATAATGAAATTAGGATGAGTATGTGTCGATTTGAAAATAAAATACTATTTCTTTATGGCTCACAACTTAGGAGACAAAGTATGTAATTTTGCAACAAGACATAAGGGACCAATAATTAAATAACACAATGTTTAAGTATAGTTATTTTATGATTGAGTGGATTCGACCCAAGAAAATTTAATTTAGAATTTTTGTAACTAATTTGAACTTTTTATAAAGGGCTTTAAATTGATTTATAATAATTGCAGGTGAAGACTGCTGCTCTATCCTTGATTTTGAACGTGGGCTTTTATGTGGCTGCAATTTTGATCACAAGATTGGCATTGGATAAAGATACACAAATCAAAACAATTGGAGTTTTATGTGATTCGGTCACTATTGTTTCTTTTGCTTCTCCTTTGGCTGCCATGGTAAGAAAAAAAAAATGATTTTTATCCATTTATTTAATTTCTATTTTTTTTTCTTTATTTGTCACACAATATTGGATCAAATTGAAACTTTTTGGACTTCTATACACTTCCTCTTTGAGAATGAATTACTAGATGACTATATATTAATGGGCTAATATTGTCAATTTACCTCCTATAAAATGTCCTGTTATTTGATAAGGAGGATAATTAGTTGTGGTTACCCTTTAAAATATAATACTTTACCTTTCTGTGAAAATTTAAAAAAAAGTTACCTTATTTAATCGGAGAGTGGAACTCACTTGCTGAAATTAAGAGTGTGCATGAAAAATCTTTTGTAACATAGGGAGGATAAATTGTTACATTTATCATATTATATCAGGTAAACTGCCACATAATCATAACATAAGGGACAAAGCGTCACACGTAAAAATATAAGAGAGACTGTGTGAAACTCTTAAAAGATTACAGAGGGATAAAATGCTCTTTTTCAAATCACATAAAGATAAATTGAACATTATAAATATCATAATTGAATTTATTTTTCAACTTACAACAATTAATCAAGCAATTTATTATATGATGAAATTTAGTGATATCCTCTATGGTTTTTAAATTATTTATTATTTATTTTTGGGTATGATTTTTTTTTTCAGAGTACAGTTGTGAGAACAAGAAGTGTAGAGTACATGCCCTTTTTCCTCTCGTTTTTCTCCTTCCTAGTTGCACTCAGTTGGGCTATTTACGCCGTACTGGTTCGCGATATATTTATTGGAGTAAGTTATTTTTAATTTCTTTTCTCTTTTACAAGCTTATACAAATCCTATGAAAAAATGCATTAATTATAATTAATAGGTCAATGCCCATTTATGTTGCTCGATATACATAATGTTCAGTTTATCCTTATGTAATTTGAAAATGAGTATTTTACTCCTTCGTAAAAAGTTTATTGAACTTATTTACCCCATTCGGTTGCAGAGTACTGTAACTCACTCAAAAAAAGTATTGCGTAAAAAGAAAAAAATATTCCTTTTCGTGTCAATATTACAGGTGATCGTGTCACATTTAGAATAACACAGAGAAATAATCTGATACATATAAAATAATGCAGAAGGGTTTAAAATAAGTAGTATATAGTATTATATAATGTAGAGTATTTTTTGTCCCTTTTTTAATATTTTTATTCTTAAACTGCTCGTGGGAATCGAAATGTAGAATAGAGTATTTTGTCAAATCATATATTTTTTGAAAATTTAAAAATATTAGGGGGACAACGTGAGTCTTTTTACGAAAATATATATAAAAAGGTTAAGTGCACTTTTTTAGATTATACGAGAATAAATTAAACAATATAAATATCAGTATCTAGTAAATTGCCATTAATAACTTTATAATAAACTTCAATATTGTTGTAATAGTATTTTCATTCATTAAACAATAAATCATTTGTTAAACAAAACATGACTAATATGTTGTAATTTTATTGCAGATACCAAATGTGACAGGACTTGCACTTGGAGTCTGCCAATTAGTACTTTATGCTATATACAGAAATGCAACACCTTTCTCTAAAGATGATGAAAAACCACCAAAGATTGCAGATGTTGAAGCTAATTTAGAAGAGGGATTGAAACATGAAATCCCATCTTCAAAATGATTAATTACCGAATTAATCTATTAATACAAGTACGTAGTAATATTCGATTTTATTCGATAATTTAATGTTTTCTTTACCTCTCTCTATTAGTTCATATCACTCCAGTAAGTAGTCTAATTAGATAGGAATAGTATCTTTTTTTGCTGATAAAAGTTAGTTTATTAAAACTTTTATGGCATTTGTTTGTAAAACTCAGTATTTGTGTAAGATTCTTGAATATGTAATTATAATAAAAAGATAAACTTTAATAAAGATATCGTTCAATTTCATCATATTAACAAAATGTTAGGTTCTACCCAAAATGTTTAAGTCTATGTTGACATGTAAAAATGGGTCAAGTATGTAATTATTTTCAAACAATTCATCCACAATGAATTTTGGATTGAAGTTATAAAAGAAGTTTAGTGCTTTACTACATATGAATTAATGACAAACTAGCATTTTACGTTCCTTTACTTTCACTGGTTCGTGAAATTGTGACACTTAAATTTTTAACAAGCAAAATACGTCTAACAACTTTTTTATACCCACAATTTTTGTCCACTTGACCATAAGTTCAGTCCACAATTCGCTGAAAATTGCCTAACTGGTCAATAATTGCAAACTGGCTGGACAACTAATTTAGGGATTTTGCCAAAGTAGCAGCCATTTTTTTCCACATCATCATATGCCATGTCATATAAAATTGAAGGGAAAATTAGACATTAGTCCCCTCCTTTTCTTCTCCCTTTATCTCATTATTAGGGTAAAGCACAACTACTTTGGCAAAATCCCCAAATTAATAATTCAATTGGCAATTTCTAGTGAACTTGTGGACTGAAATTGTGGTCTAGTGGATTAAAATTGCGGATATAAAAAAGTTATAAAACGTATTTTGCTTATCAGAAACTTAAGTGCCAGATTCCGCGGACCAGTAAAAATTAAAGAACATAAAATGTTATTTATCCATGAATTTATTTCCCATCCCAATGTGAAAATCAAGACATTACAATCTTATATACAACTTACATTAAGTTTCCCAACACAACAAACAACGCGAGTCTCATAATACTAGTAACATTTACTATATCTCTCTCTAGTACATTATCTTGAAAATATTCCAACATTACATAAACAAAATTTCGCTTTGTGATTAACTACTTCATACTATCAAATTGATATCCATTCCTCTATTTACTTGTATTAACTCAATAACTACAATTGAGTTGTAGTGACACTTCACTTATTCTTGTACTTTTTCTTTCGATTTTTTTTATTTATACTCTATTCACTGTGATCGTTTTCATTCCCAAATATACGTTGTCTGAAGTCGTGTACCATAAGAGGAAGTCCGTCCTTTAGAGAAACATTGGGTTGCCAACCGAGAAGTCGTTTGGCCTTCGAAATGTCCGGTTTTCTCTTGTGTGGATCGTCTTCTGTGTTTGGCCTAAACTCTATTTGTGCATTCGGATCAATTGTGTCTTGTACTACCTGTAAATATAGGTTTTTTGTCAAGTGTCTTAACATGGCTTATCGAACATTATTTTTGAGTTGATGCATATTTACCCCCTACGAAATTTATAATGTTCAATTTACCCCATGTGTTTTAAAAAAGAGCAATTTACCCCCTTGTGAAAATTTCAGAGAAGCAATTTACCCCCTTCAGCCTGAGAGTATAACTCACTTGCCAAAATTGAAAGTGGGCATGAAAAATGTTTTGTAACATGGGTGTAATTTGCCACATTTATCATAACATAGGGGGGTAAATTGCAAGATTTATCATAACACGGGGTAAACTGCAACATTATCATAACATAGAGAGGTAAATAGTCACTTATAAAAATATCAGTGAGGCGGTGTGAAATATTTATAAAATTACAGGGGCTAAGATGCTATTTTTCAAATTACAGGGAGACAAATTGAATATTGTGAATATCATAAGGGGGTAAATTGCAATTAACTTTTGTTTTGGTATTAAAATGTTTACCTTAGCAAGTTCAAGCATTGTGAATTCGCCTGGGTTACCAAGATTGAAAGGGCCAATGTGATCTCCTTCCATTAATCTCATCAAACCTTCAACCTGTGAATAAAACACATTTGCAATATGTTCATTTAATTTTTAGCAGTTCAAAACTTTGATCACAAGAATTGCAATTATTTTTCCCCCCTATATGATTGATCTAATTGGAGAATACCACATGTGAGAATTTTATTGACAAATATCCTGAAATGTGACAAACACACCCCTAGACTGCAAATCCAATGTGAAAAGACTATTTTACCCTCGGTTTTGACTTCGATGTCAACTGTGAATTATTACTTATAGACGGTCTATTCGGTATTTACACATGATCGCAGTTAAAGTAAACATGTAATTGGGGCAGTGTGCTACATTTATCCGTATCACGAGGGGTATTCGTAAATAAAACTATCTCAAGGAGTAATTAACAATTAGAACTATCATAGAGGAGTGATTTGCAAATAAGTTTTGTGTTCTGTTTTCTTAGTCTTTCCTTTACTTTTATGTACTATTTTATGTCTGCACAATGCATGCATATAAAAACTGCTCAATATATCGATTCAAAGACATAAAAAACGACGTTTACCAAATCAGAAACGTATTGGAAGCTCCTCGTTTGCTTGCCGTCTCCATAAACAGTAAGCGGCTTCTTTCTTAAGGCCTGCAAATTTGCATCAGATTTTCAAAGTGAGTCTTAAAAACATGATCAACAAAAGGGTAAGTCTTAGAATAAGTTAGAAGCACTTGTACTGACCTGTGCAACAAAATTGCTAACAACACGACCATCGTCTATGCACATACGCGGTCCATAAGTATTGAAAATTCTAGCTATCCTCACCTGAAAAACAATTACATCATAATTAAATATACAATTGATTTTATTTTATAAATATTAAGGTAGATAAAGAACCTCAAGGTTGAGTCCTCTGTGATAATCCATAGTCAATGTCTCAGCCGTACGTTTTCCTTCATCGTAACAACTCCGAACCCCTATAGAAATATAAGTAGTATTTAAGTAAAAAGAACTTTGAAAACCTTGAGTTATGTTTGATTATGGATTTTCGTGAACAAAACGATACAGTAAATGAAAATGAACAAGAAATGAAGCTCAATATTATGTCATTTTCATTTGATGCGGAAAAAACATAACCTTAAGTTATGTCTTTCGACTTACCAATGGGATTGACATTGCCCCAATAAGTTTCAACTTGTGGATGTTGCAAAGGATCACCATATACTTCACTCGTGCTCGTAAGCAAAAAACGAGCGCCAATCCTCTTAGCCAAACCCAACATATTCAACGTTCCCATCACATTTGTCTTGTGATTTCGAGGAAAAAAAAGTTAAGGAAGAAGTTTTCGAGAGACACCAACCTCAACACTAATGTAAGATTTTTTAAGAATGGAAAAATAAACTGAAAAAAGAATTAAATTGTAAAGGATATAATTGTCTTGATAGGATTGTACTTGTAATGTACAGGAGATGCAGGGCAAGCCAAATGGTAAATTTGATCAACTTCAAGCAAAATAGGCTCGACTACATCGTGTCGTATGAGCTCGAATTTCGGATCTCCGAAATGGTGCAAAAGATTTTCTTTGCTTCCTGTGAAAAAGTTATCGACTACGATTACGCTGTCACCACGAGCAATCAACCGGTCTACTAAATGGCTCCCTACAAAACCAGCTCCACCTGTGACTAAAATCCTCAAACCTTTTCTTTTCAACCCTAAAGGGATTTTTCCACCTGCATTATACTCAAATATGTTAAAGGGTGTGTATTTGTCAAATAATATTAGTCAGTGTTGTATCTGTCATTTAAAATGAAATCTAAGGTTGTTTTTGCTAACTATAGGAAATTTCATAGGGACATACAAAATTCAGTCATATCAATCATGTGTGTGAAACACTGTGTGGAGGTTTTCTTAATACATTTTACAGAACAAAGTAAATATTTCTTAAATAACATACAACAAAAGACACAGGTGTCGAAGCTTACAATCACAATTTATTAATACAGTTTGCATTTTTATTGAATTGCATTTCCAGTCTATTTTTGCACTATTGGCCCCACATAATAAACTATGTATGATTTTAGTCTCGAATTGGATAAAAACGTTGAGATATGACCAAACACTACTAAAAAAATTAATAAATTGGGATTAGAACTACACTTTTACAATGCAGGACCAAAATGTTGATAGTCGATTTTATGAAATTAAAAACACAATTTTGCCAAATATAAACAATGCATATCTACTAATCTTAAGGGGCGTGTTCTGCAAATAACCGCCGAATCCATAACACACTAGCTCAAAATTTCAATTTTATGAAAAAAAGAGTCTCATAAAAATTACCTTAGAAAAACTGAGGAAAACAGAGTAAATATATTATCACTCTATGTAAATCAATCAAACCTTACACCAAAAAAACTTGAATACAAAACCATGTTTAAACATGAAAAATCACAAAAATAAATTCCCTCAACTTATTCAAAAAAATAAATAAAATAGCAAAAAAATACCTGCGTTTTGGTTACTAAATCCAGCATCCAATTCATACGCCTTTCTTCGATGAACTCGAACAGATTCATCAAAAGTAGAGATCAACCCTTTTGGCGAAGACGGTGAATCAAGAGAAGGAGCAACGTTGAAAACCACAAATGCAATTCCTATTCCAATCAAAAAACAAACAAATCTTTGTTCTTGAAAAATGTAATGAAAAGGGTGTGTTACAGAAAGTTTCTTCTGATCATGTTTGTTTTTCTTTAAAATCTGATCAGTACCCATTTTTCTTTACGTTTTTTTATGTCCCAAATCTCTTTGAGAAGACAATTTATGATGGTGGAATGAATGAAATTTAATGTGATGAATTACAATGAAAGCAAAAAAATAAAAAAAGGTAAAATTCATGTGCATGTATCAATCAATAAAAAATTGATAGACATAATTTTTTGTAAGTGTGTATTGTGTGTGAAAAACTCAAAGGGAGAGGTGAGAATTGAGATCTTGCATGAAAAGTCGGCGTAATATCGCTGTCCGAGGCGTGACTTTTGCTGTTTTCTGTTTACAATTTATTTCCAATTTTGTATTTTTTATTTATGATTATTAGAAGATTATAGTACAAAAATAGAATTAAGACACTTCTTTAAAAGATGAAGATGTAGTGGATTTTTTGGAAATAAGCGAAACTTTGGGAAGTTTCCTCTAAAGTTATGGTCAATGAAATCATGTTAGGAATTAAAGTTGCTTTGGCCCACTAAGTCCTAAAGCTTAACCAAAAAATTGAAGAAAAAAAATTAAGCATGTGATTCGCATTGGATGGGGAAATTTTAGGAGTGTAATCCAGTCGAGCTCATGTTTTATTTGAATTATATCTAGATTGAAATTTTGTGTTTTGAACTTGATTTAATTGCTAAACTAGCTGAGGTCGAAAAACCGAACGAGGTGGAGCCGAGATTATTGAATAGCTAAATATTTTACAATTTACATGTATTTTTTCTTCTTTTTATTTTTTTGGTAAAATTCAAAAAGGGTCATGTAACTTTGAATTTTTTCAAAATAGCCTATAATTATACTGAACACATATATAGTACTTTAACTTTCATCCAATTATAATTTAGTCCTTTAATTTTTCAGTTTTAATTTTAGTCTTATGCATAATAAACTTCGCCCTCTTAACTTACAATTTTGTAAGTTTCAATTTTAGTCCTGCAATTACAAATTTTGCTCGGAAAATTTTCAAAATTTGTCTTGTGTAACATTGAGATCCTTTCAAAGGTAGCTTCTAAGTATATTGAACTCACATTTAATAGATCTATTAACTTTCACCCAATTTCAATTTTAGTATTTTGCATAATAAATTTCGTCATCTAACTTTCAATAAGTTTTAAATCTTATAGTGCACTTACAAAAATTTTCTCCGGTAGTAGGATCAAATTTTAATTACAGGACGAAAATTGAAACTTATTGAAAGTTAGAGGACCCAATTTGTTATGCAAAGGACTAAAATTAAAATTGAGTGAAAATTAAAGGAGTAAATGTGTATAACTATAGTTTGTAACTTATAAGACTATTTTTTAAAAACTTCCTAAGTTACGGGATCACTTTTGAAAAATTTCCAATTTTGCCCTGACACAATAGAAAAAGTTAGTAACTGTAGGACTAATATTGAAACTAAGTTAGAGGACTAAATTTTTTAACTACTGGATAAAATTTGAAACTAATTGAATGTTAAAAAGACGAAATTTGTCAGATATAGGACTAAAATTAAAATTGAGTTAAAGTTAAATGACTAAATTTTTATTTTTTAATAGTTATAAGACTACTTTTAAAAGGATCCCAAAATAACATGACCAATTTTTAAAATTGGGATTATTTTTCACCTCATTTTAATTTTGTCTTTTTATTATGATTACTAGAAGATTATATCACAAAAATAGAATTAATACACTTCTTTAAAAGACCAAGATGTCTTGGATTTTAATTGAAATAAGCAAAACTCTGTGAAGTTTCCTTTAAGGCTATGATCAATGAAATCATGAATGTTTGACTATTTAGAAATTTAAGAATTCTTAGAGTTTGCTTTCTAAATACTCTAATTAATGTATTCTCCAATAAATTGGAATTATATATGTTAAAATCATATTATTGTCCCAAGTATGATAGTCATTTTTGTACTCCTCATTACCAATAATATTTTTAAACTTTTAGTTTGGTCAAAATAACTTTTAGGTAAGGGCCCATTTGGATGGGTGGATTTGAAATGAGGAGGGATTTCAAATGAATGGATTTAAAATTCCAATGATTTGAAATCCATTCATTTGTAATCTCTTGTTTGGAAAAATTTTTTACAAAAGATTTCAAATCCGTTCATTTGAAATTCATTGTTTGGTATATATCATTTGTGTTATTTGAAATTCTCAATAGTGCCTTATAATTTGCTTTATGAGTTAATTCTTGTTGTTGATATCGGGATAAAATCTCATGAATCGATTTGAGGCAAAATTATAATTTTTGAAAATTGAGGGACCAAAAGTGCAAAGTCGGATTTCAAAAAATCAGGGGCCGAATTGAAAATATTAATTTTCGTAAATTTGGGGTCAAATGGCAATTTTTGAAAATTAAGGGACCAAAAGTGCAAATTTGGATTTTTGAAAATCAGGTGCCGAGTTGAAAATTTTAATCTTCTGAAAATTATGGACTGAATTGCATTTCTTATTTTTTTGAAATATGGGGTCAAATTGCAATTTTTGAAAATTAAGGGACCAAAAGTGAAATTTTGGATTTCTGAAAATCAGGGGCCGAAATGAAAATTTTAATCTTCCGAAATAAATTGAATTGTAGTTCTGGCTTTTGCAAACACCTAGGGTAAAATTATAATTTCTGAAAATTGAGGGACCAAAAGTGCAAATTTGAATATCTAAAAATCAGGGGCCGAATTGAAATTTTTAATTTTCCTAGAATATTGGACTGAACCGCAATTCTTGATTTTTCGAAAATCTAGGGTCAAAATTGCAATATCCAAAAATTGAGGGACCAAAAGTACAAATTTTGTTCCTGAAAATCAGGGTCCGAATTGAAAATTTTAATTTATTAAATTCTGGGTTCTTCAAAAATCTAGGGTCAAAATTGCAATTTTTGAAAATAGAGGGACCAAAAGTGCAATTCGAATTTCTGAAAATAATAGCCGAATTGCAAATTTTAATTTTTTGAAAATTCTGGACTAAATTGCATTCTAGGTTTTTTGAAAATCTGGGATCAAATTGCAATTTTTAAAAACATACAATTTGGACTTTTTTTAAGTGGATTTTAAATGACTAGTTTTAGGAGGAATTTCAAATCCACTTAAAATTGGGCTGAAATCCATTGGACTAATCCAGGATTTCAAATGAATGGATTTAATTTTGTATCCAAATAGCATGATGGATTTGACAAGGAATTTCAAATCCACCAAACTCAAATCCATCCATCCAAATGGGTTCTTAGGTAGCCAAGGAATTGATCCAGAGTAAACAAACTCTTACTCCTTGATGTTTATAGGGTTTTTGGCATTTTGCACCCCGGAATTATAGAGTTTTGACACTTGCCCTTTGATTTGTATCCTAAAAATATAATTTATTTCACACTTTACACCCTAGTGTGTGTTTTGGTGAGAAAATTAATTAGTAAATGTGTAAAATAGTCATTTTCAAATATTTCTTTTGGCACTTTGCACTCTAGAAGTTAGATTTTGGCACTCTACACCTTAAAAATATAAAATGTTGACACTTTGCACTAAAAAAAATATAAATTTTTGGCATTTTTCAATCAGTTAATTTTTTTGGCAGGATTCACCCTAAGTATGATATTGTTATTATAAATCTAACTGTTACAATATTCTTCAATAAAAATGCACTAACAAAAATAAAACAACACGCAATATAAAGAAAATGAGATTACAAAAAATATGCAATAAAAATAAATAACACGCAAAATTTTCTCTCATCTTCGTATTAGTCGTATCTATAAAACATGTTTGTAAATCTAACATGTTATTACATTGCATGATATTGTTTCTATGAGACTCACATGTAATCGATCCTAATTTTTTCTATGCGACATACCTACAAATTTTAAAGTATTTACTATTAACATGTTAAATTTATTAAATTACAAAAAAGATAAAAGAGTCTTACCTAATCAAATCATTAATAGCTAGAAATTTGGTTAAAATTAAAAATGTGTCAAAAATATTAAAT
This sequence comes from Penstemon barbatus, assembly GCA_003313485.2. Taxonomy (NCBI): domain Eukaryota; kingdom Viridiplantae; phylum Streptophyta; class Magnoliopsida; order Lamiales; family Plantaginaceae; genus Penstemon; species Penstemon barbatus. Next base: position 30,159,695 of record CM064884.1, on the reverse strand, counting down.
CGAGATTGAAAATGCCAAAATATTATATTTTTAGTATGCGAAGTGCCAACATTGATTGTGTATTTTCAGGATGTCATGTATCAAAATTTATATTGTCGCGGTGCAAAGTACCAAAATATTTTCCAAAATGACTATTCTAACCTTGCATTAATCAATTTTTTTATCAAAACACACACAAAGATACAAAGTTCCAAATAAATTTTATTTTCAGAGCGCAAACTGCCAAAACATTTAAGTTAGAGTGCAGATAATCAAAACCCTATAATTTCAAGATGCAAAGTGCTAAAAACCCGTTTATCTATGTCAATTTGATCTATGTTAAATATTGTCAATTAAAACACCATACTCATGATTTATTATTTAAGAACTATTAAAAGTCATCAACATTGCACATGAATATCAATTGTATTGTATTCAGTAAAGAAAAGTTGCCAAAGTTTTAGGCATATAACTGGTTAAAATCACATGTGACTTGATTTCTTTCTTTAATGAAAAAGCTGGTGTTGATTTCCTAATAGCTAAATTGTCTCCTTAAAAAAAGGTCTTGCGCCAATTTGTTTTATAATTCTAAAATATTCTAAATACAATTAAATAATATCCAAACATTCTCCCATCCCATCCCTTGATATATTCAGAGAGTATAAAATAACTCATAATAAATGCAGAAAATATAATAAACCAATAAAATAAACATATTCTAAGATTATTGAACTGTTGCATGTTATCAGCAGAAGCTCAAGATGTACATATAAATTCTTGGCCTTTATCAATAGCTACATTCTTCAAAATTTTAACTAAACAAAATCAACAAAACTGAATGTTTAAAACCATTCTCTTAAAATAATTCTGCGAAAGAATTTACCTTCTACGACTATAATAATAATAGTAGTAATGACTCCATTTGACGATCCCAAATGACGAAGCTTTATTACTTGTGTGGGTGCTCGTTTAGTTCAAGGAACTTGGCAACACGCTCGGCTTTTGCTCCCGTCTTGTGGTCATAATACTCGACAATGCCAGCCCCAGCTAACGCAGCAAGCGTGAGTGCTTGTGCGTGCAACCTTGTATTCAAGGAACACTGTTAGCAAATGAGAAGAAAAAAAATGGAAAGTCCTAAATCAACCTTTCTAACTTCTAAGTTAACCGACCACAAAATCGAATCCTCATCACATGTTGATTTTGGTTCTTGAATTTTCGTGAGGAAAATGATAAAGAAAATGAGAATAACTAACACTAAAGCCAAAATTTGGTGACAGAAACACATTTTCCTTGCTGTTTTACTCAACAAATTCAAGAACCAAACATAGCCCAAGTGAGGAAAATGACAATGAAATAAATCCAAAACTCATCGTTCCATCGTTTGTTGCAAGAAACACATTTCCCTTACTGTTATACTCATCAAATTCATGAACCAAAAATAGCCGAATGAGGAAAATAAAAATGAAAAAAATCCAAAAAACACATCATTTGTTGCAAGAAACACATTTAGTGTTTTACTCACCAAAATTCAAGAAACAAACATAACCACTCAAGAAAAAGGTGATAAATTGAAGACATGTTTATCTTCACATGTATAAAGTTCCAACATCATCAAATTATACAACATAGTTTCCCAATCCACAATCTACATCGAAATCGCAATTAGCAAATACCGTAAACACAACTCTTCATCAACAAAAGCCATACCGCGATAAATCGATAATCCCAATCAACTACTTAAAAAATGAGAAATAAATTATTACAAAAAAGACCCAATTTTTACCCAACATGACCTACTTCATCTTATACAATTATATAATCTTAAAGGAAGGATCATTAAACATAGATGTGAAAACAGAACATACAATCAGAAAACAAAATCACATTTAGGGCTCAATCAGAAACACGATAAAACCACAATTCCCGGGTCATATGAATCCAAAAAAAATTAATTAAAACAATAAAATAAAATAAATTAATAATCATACCTTGCGTGAATGATCCTGACGCTAGTTTTCATATTGGGTTGAGACCAATTATATGCCAACGAACCCACAATTCCACTTAGCCACAGCGCCCCTTTTTACCATAAAATTCGCAATTAAAATTCAATCTTGAAATAAAATTTCACATCATAAATGAAAACTCACAAATAAAAAATAAAATGTATAAATTACCGACAGTACGAAGCTTGTGTTCCACGATCCATTCACGGATCTCAACAATTTTGCTCTTTTCTTCTCCCATTGTTTGCCTTTTCGACTTTTCCTCTTTGTGAAAACAGGATGAATTTTGCTTCGGCGTTTAATGAGGGAGTTTATTTATTTTACGTTTTTTTCTTTTTTTAGGGAGGAAATTTTAACACGTTGCTTAAAAAAGGAATTCGGGCAAGTCCACGTGTCGTCAGGTTATCGCTGGTAAATGCCTAACCACGGCCGCCTCCTTTTTTGGGCCTAAAAGCCCAACATTTCTCCACGGCCCAATAACTGGCCCAGATGGAACATTTTTCAATTCCTTCTCTCTTTCAACGAAAAAATTGGATTTATTCGTTGGGCTAGTTTTGGGCCTGATAAGCTGAAACGATCTTCAGTAGTACAGAATCGGATTAGGGCTTGAATCCGGTTACATTTACGTAGGGTCGAATTTGGGTTTGTTAGTCCATCGAATATTGTTCGGATAAAATATTTGATGTCCAATTTTTACTATAATTAATATTATATTTTTATTCGACATAGTTTAAGTGTTCAATTTTTTTTTTCGTAATGTCGATTAAGCTCTAAGTTGTAACGTAGAAAAGATAAATTCTCGACACATTCAACCCCTTCCCGTAAATGATGTAATAAATCTCGTTAGAAAAAAGTGATATGATATTAAAGTATCTTTTTATTTTAATATTGATATTAATGTATCTAAATTAATATGTATTGTTAGGTGAAAATATGCATACATAAGAGATTATAAATGAAACATTAATTCGTCTCTTGTTAAACCGGTGGTAAGAGGTTATTAATAATATTTATAGAAATAAAATAGATAATTAGTTGGATCGACGTAGAATCATGTGCGCTCCATATATTTCGAATTACGAATTTTTTAATCAGAATATACCTAAAAAATCTCTAATCATGTAAAATACTTGATAAATTGAAACTGGTCATACTTCTTAGAACTTTTATCTAACAGAGATCTAATGGGATGTATTTTAATTCTATTTAAATTAATTTGGGTGAAAAATATTTTGATGGAAGATTCTCTTAAAACTTGTGTGAAACAATTGAAACGCATCAGTTGGGTGTATTATGGTTAGAATTTTTTTAATGTTAGATTAATATAATGTTAATTTAATGATAAGTTGAATTTGGAAAAATGGTTTGAATGATAATGTTAATAGATAATTCATTGATAGCAATATTATGAGATAATTAATTTGATTGAAATATTATTATTTTAAGTTGAAACCCTGATTTTGTACGTTTGGTTTAACAAAAACATTTGAAAATGAAGTTTCAACAAAAGAATATTCGCAAGAGTGAAAATGTTGTTATTACTAGTCAAGTAAAATGTGAGTGGTCCCAAGTCTGAACTATATACTGGACAAAATAAGTCTGAACTACATAGACATCTCCAAAATCTCATTCTCTTTGGCCTAGACATAAAGGGCCTGTTTGGATTGATTTCCGTCCACAATTTTCGCCCATCAAATGGGCCAAACATCATCTTAATCAGATTCTACTCAATACTTGGGCGAGAGACGTTCTGGCCCAAATAAATTGAAACAAAAAGAACAAAGCCTATGTAATATAGCTTGGTCATATATCTCTTCCCCATGTGCTGAACTGAGTAAGACAATATAATTTATGTTAGTTATTTATTACAATAATTTTATTATAATTATATTCTTAATAATTACACTATATAATATCATATTTTAACTCGACAAAGTCTTTGATTTGACATCTGTCATAAATTTTTCACCCCCCAAACACCAACATCCAAACCCAATCCAAATCATATCTCAAATTCCCCAAACCCGCTAACTATTATTTTAATATTATATTACTATCAAAATATTTCAACCAAAATCAATTCAAGTCGTGTTTCAAATGTTTCGTCAAACTCATTCAAACCAATTTGAAACACCGAAACAGAGCGAAACAGAGCCAAAACCGATCCAAACGGGACCAAAGTGTTCCCATTGGAAATCCGTGTTCCTTTGTTCTTTTTCTTTTCTTTTTTCCCGTTAAAAAAACAAAGTATATATAAAAAAAATAATGAAGTCGAAAAAGTAGGTTACAAGAGTTCGATGATAGGATAGTGCCCAGCAAGCCAACAAATATAAGCTTGTTAAGGAACTACCTTTAGAAGCAATCTTATGATTCATAAGATAATACGCCCGTTTATTCATAGTACGTGAATTAAACAATGGTCAACTTCATCTCTCGCGAACTTATCTAAGTGATTGGATGAAACCCTGAGATCACTTATGACTATGGGACTATACACTTCAGTACTGAGTGCGATCTATCATGAAACAGTCTCAAAGGTCGTGATCTCAAAAATGTTCCAAGTCTGATCTTACGTGTTTTCGTGTATTCGATCAAGGGTGGATAAACAATGTAGTAATAATGTTAGACAATAAATAAGAAAGATCAATAGTATTGTATTCTGAATTATCGAGTACAGATTACAAGTGTTTGGAGTCCTATTCGAGCATTATAGGATGCCGTACATACTAAAGGGCGAAATACACATGAGAAAGCCTACACAACTATTCCCGAGTGAGTCCGAGCAGCAGTCTCAAAGCTAGTGCACCTGGGAAGTTGTTGTCTGGTGTAATAAATGCATGGGGTATTTATAGCTGAATTGAAGGGCTTGGGCCTGGGCTCGGCCCAACAGTGTCCTTTGATCTCCTGGTCTTCTTACGCGCTCGGAACAATCAATTTCAGGCTTTGGTTCGGCTCCTGGTTCCTGGGCACAGGATTCGGTGCTATTCGAACTGCGTTGAGCCTAGAAAGACAGGGGATCCGAATTACCCCTCATCAATACTCCCCCACTTCTCGAGTGCGAAGTGGAGCGTGCGCTCGAAGAAGTACAAATTACGTCCCATGCTATAATGAGAAGAGCCGTTCAGAATGTCTTTAGGATATGCCTCGTTAAAAACCTAACTCGGAAAAACCCACTGGGATAAAAACCGAGCTAGGAAAAAAGAGTGCATATACAAGAAAACATACACCGGCGTGTTCCAAAGTTACCCTTGTCGGAGGATGTTGAGGTAGTAATATCCTTTTATGTTCCACGATGCGTTGTTCGATCCCTTGATGAATGCTTTCCAGAATTTTCGATCATAACAAGGAGGGCCTCCGAGATTCTTAGGGATAAATTGCAAGGGCATATTCCGCAATCCTAGAGAATGAAGGATCAAAAGGGCTATTCTGTGAGGGATAACCCTAAGTTTTTACCCTTGGTAAGTTCAACCGTCGCGGTTACTCGGGGACCCGTTTGCAATTTTACCTTTTTAACCCCGTATATATACCTGTTGACTTGTTGGAAAATTGTTTACATATTACATTCTCTCTTGAGCTCGAAGCGTTTGAGTTCGAAACAGCATTAGCATTTTGTATATTTGTTTCTCAATCCATTATGTCGAGTTCTAGAAGTTCAAAGGGCAAGAATAAGGTCGGAGAGAAGCAAGAATCCGACCCTCTATTAAGGCTTGTTGATGACTACGAAGACGGAGAATTTCGTCAAGGAGGCGAGGATGACGATCCGAGCGAGGATCTTGAAGAAAATGAGGTCGAGAAACGCAGCATCGGTGAGGGTGCCTTTGTCAGAATTTTCAAACCCACGCTCGCATCCGAGGCCGTGACCTCGAACACGTCAGAACTTCCTGCTAAAGAAACCTCCTGTTACTTTTCAAAGAAAGATCGCGTTTATCTTGAGACGGAGTTTGGGAAATATCTCCCAAAAGGGTTTTCGATCGTCATTCCTTCTTACTCCGACCGTGCTACTGAGCCCCCGGCTGGCTGTCAATCTTTTTATGAGGGCCAATTTTCCTGTGGTCTACGTATTCCATTCATTCCCCTTATTAGAAACGTCCTTTCTTTCTTTTCGTTATCCCCCGCTCAACTTCTCCATCACTCCGTCGCCTACATAGTGGCATTCAGTGCTCTCATGGAGGCAAAAGGGGAAGAGGCCTCTTTTAGCAACTTCTGGCATACCTTCCGAATGGAATTAGGTAAGGGCTCCAATGCGGGATTCGTATCCATTCTCCAGAGGTCGAAACGACCTTTTCTTACTAAGATAGCGACAAAAAGGAGTATAGGCTGGAAGAGGAGGTTCTTCTTTGTGAAAGGTCCTGATGTTCCTATATCGGAAGGTAGTTCAAAGACTAGACCGTATCGATGGGATGGCGCAGATTCTTGGTCGTATGGTTCTCGCAAAATCAGAGAAAAGCTCAGACAGCATCTTTCCGACGATTTTCTCGAACAGATGCGATCTAATCCTTACCATACCAGGCTCCTAGTTCAAGAAGGCGTTTTACGATTGGCTGGGTTGAGCCGCTGTGATTACCCTGCCCCGGCGATTACGTATCCCAGTTCATCTTCTGAAGGATCTCGTATGCAAACTAATGTCCTGCCAACCTCTAGTGCTCCGCCCCTTGCGATTCCTTCTTTGAGTATGTTCCTTGTTCTCTGTTTATATTGAGGTTTATCCGAATAAGTATTTTTGTCTAAAACCGTGCCTGATTCGCATTACCCCGCAGGCCGAATCGTCGAGAAATTTCGAGTGTCCGCCGCTGGCTCGATCGGAGATAAGTCATTTTATTTTGAGCCGTTACCATATACTTCCGAAAAGAGTGCGGATGCATGTAATATAGGTGGGAACTCAGCCGTCATAGCAGCTACAATTCCTGATTTAAGAGGGGTTGGCACTATGAGTAGCCTGAATTCTACCACTGCCGGACCTCTTCGAACTTTATTTTCCCCGGATACTTCCGTTCTTTCGTCGGTCGGCTATAGCCAGCATTCTTGGAACCGAATTCAGGGTGTTCAGGAGTATGAGAAGCTTCTAAGTCGAAAAAGAAATCCTGAACATTCCGGGCCCTCAAGGAGGATAAAACCTTTTGGTGCGAAATCAGACTCTGTCCCATGTCGAGAAGGTAGGTCGGAGCCTGATGTGGCAGACTTTATGGAAGAACATCTTCGAGGTAGCAGAGCTGCTGGATACCCTGAAGATGGCACCATTCTGACTGATCTGGATGTGGCTGGGGAGAACGAATTCGACAAGGCCGCTAGGATTTTTATGGCCGGTCGGTTCAAACGGGATATGTTGCTTCACTCCGTCAAAGGCGATTTTGAGGTCTTGAGTGACTTCTCCCGAACGTATCACGAGGTGAAAATTTGTCTTTTGTCTCTCTTCTTTCTTTAGAATCCCTAGCCTTTACCCATACTCGAAAATGTCCTGTAGGTCGGGGATTTGTTCGCCCTTCAATCCTATCGTTTGGCGTTACTGGAGCAGGAATCGCAGGACGTTCACGATGCATATGCCCAAATTTTTGCTGATAACCAGGCCATTCGATCTCAGCTGGCGGAGAGTCAGCGAGAATTGTTCCAAGTAAAGAAGGAGCTCGAGAAAGCGAGTACGAAACATTCCTCCTCAGTGGAAGAGGACTTGCTGGCGTCCGTTAAAGAGAGGAGTGCCCTCGAGGAAGAGCTGAAGAAAGCAAAGATAGAACTCGAACTGGCGAAGCAAGATTCCGAGCGTGCATATGCCCAGGGCCGGGAAGAAGCCGAGATTCCGGCCATACGAGAATTCTTGGAATCTCCTGTCTTAGATCCCTTAGTTCAGAGGAGAATGGGAGAAATTCTCCAGACGATTTTTTATAAAGGGGTCCAACAATTAGTGGCGGCCAAGAAGATTCCGGACGACATGGAGGAGTACTTCAAGTATATGAACCCTTTTAAGAACGCTGAAGGGAAAGATTATAAAGCTTCCTCTCTTCCCAAGGCGAATACTAACTGGCAGGATCATCGCTTTGCCCCCTTAGTGGAGGAGTATGGCATTCCAATGCCTAACCCCGATATGCTCGAGCGTTCCAATGATGATCCCCCTATTGGGTCAGGGGAAAAAAGTGAAGATGTCGACATAGGCGATGCACCAGATAAAGAAGGCGATCGATCTTTTGATCAGACTGAGTAATTGTTCATATTCAAACATACATCATCTGATCTTCTGTCTATCAAGTTACTGAGGTCGAGTGTCGCGTAAGGGGCGATTCATAGTTTTGTAGTTAGGAATCAATCGTATTTACCCATGTAACTCAATTTTGTAATCGGGTTTATTTTGATTTGATTCGTGTAACTTGTGAATTCTAACTTATCGTATATCGATAACTTTTCACACTTTCTGCTCGAACTTTATTTATCCGAGTGGGGTTTTTCTTCACGGTCGCGTCGATTCACTATCATAATTGTAGTGCGTAGTGTCTATAAATATTAGGATTTCTTCTCATTATTCCCATTACTTCTTGCTTATAGAGATCGGAGCTTTCCCCAGATTTTTCGTATTCATCGAATTCTTTAAAGAGTAAGAATCCGAGCTATTGAACCCAAATTCGCTTATCATGGAAAACGTACTAGGCAAACCTATCGACCCTAGATCGATGTTTGGGGGCTCGAAGAATAAGAATCCGAGCAAAGAGCAGAAAATTGCCAAGGAGGCCAAACCCTCCAAATCTTCTTCTAAAACTTCTGCGTCTTCACCGAAAGCCTCTAAAGGGGGAGAAAGTAAGAAGGAGAAAACTATTTCCTCCAAACAAACTAAGGGTAGCTCCGGCAAATCCATTCTGGATGAAGAGCTCGAGGCAGCGCTCGGGGGTTCTTCCCCGAGGGTAGTTGATTCTCCGAGTAAAGATCCTGTCCGAGAAAAGACTCCTATCCCTTCTTTGAATAAGAGGCCTTATTCCGATGGGGTCACTCCCATTGAGGCTTTAGAAAATCTTGCAATTAACAGCAAGTCATCTTCTGATGCTCCGATCGCTGTTCCCGCGGGGAATCTCAGCAAAAAATCCAAGTTAGAGATTGGTGGAGGGGCGCCTCTGCTGAAGCTCTGAAGATTGATAATCCTCCCGAACTCCGGGTTAACCCCATTTCTTTGAACGTTACTCCTTTTCGGCCCGAGGAGTTGAAAGATGGATCCCCTTCTAAGGCTGATCCCATGGGTAATTTGTTGCAAGCTAACTTTACTTCTTCGGAAACTAACATGCCCCAGGAGAGGAACATGTCCAAGGAGAGAAATCTAGAAGAGTTGTTCGAGTCTGGGCAGCACTTCCTTTTTCAGGTGTACATATGCTTATTTATTCTTCCTCTCTCTCCTTCTCTTTTTTTTTTTTTTATTATTATTAACGCTGTCGATCCTTTTAACAGGCCGGACAAGATTTTATTGAGCTTAAAACATTTGCTGATCGGGAAATAAATCAGCGTGCCGCTATTTCCCTCGAGCTGGAGGAGAAAAAGGTTGAATTCGATCGTGTCCTCGCGGAGAAGCTTGCTTTAGAAAAGGAGAAGACCACTAAAGAGCATGGAGAAAAGATCCATAAGCAGCTGAATGATGAGCTTGAAAAACTGAAGAGTCTTCACGAGCAGGAGAAACATGACTTCGCTCGTCGAGAAAAGGAGGCCTATGACCGCGGATATAAAGCGGGATGCGAGGCCCGTAATGCTGAGCTTCGAAAGCTCTTCTCCGACAATAAATTTCTTTAGATGTTGTCTTTTATTTACCCGGACTTGTTACAAGGTTATATTGTGTTTACTCGTGCGACTATAAAAAATTTCAGACATTTTTATCTCCTATGGTTTGTAATAATCTATCCATTTCTCAAATTGCATGTTCTTCTTTAACTTGCTGCGTTTTTCTGTTCATGCTTTAGTTTGATTTCTTTGTTTGACTTTGTGTTTGACCTTGTGTTCGCGATTTTTGATCTTCAATCTTGGTGTATCAATTCCCCTTAATTTCCGAAAATAATGTCATTTTCTCTTCCCGCCGAAAATCTTGGTCATTAATCTTTTGATCTCGACCGTTTCTTCTGTTTCCTGCTAGCCGTTGGATTTTTGAGTATAGTATCTATAAATTGTGCTCTTCGTTTTGCATTCTTATAATATTTTTTGAAAACAGATTCTTTCGACCATGCTGATTAAAAGATCTTGTTGCATGACTCAATATTTCGAATTCCGGGTTAGGAGTTATTTTGCGTATCATAGTCAAATTTATACTTCAATCTCGACTAGGGTATCTGTAGGCGAACGCTATTTTAACCTTGAAGACCAACAAGCTTTATTGCTGACCACCCACGACCCCAATGGCCCATGGCCTTTTTGTGGTTTAGGGAGGCTCTGGCGTCAAGTTTTTCGAGGGTATGACGCAATTTGCTAGGCTCTCTTTTGAAAATGTTTCGGGTAGTGCTTCGGAGATTGACGTCCTTCATAAAATGTTTACGTTTCTCCTGGGAAAGAGATGTATTGCCCTTCTCCTTTTCGAAGAAGTACGACCATAGTCGAAGACTTGTTGGCTCGATAGGCGTCTCCTGGTCGAGCAAGGACATTATCGTCCGCCGAAAATTTCATAGTATTGGCCAGTTATGAAGATGTAATGGGGGTCGACATCTTTGTATCTTGTAATTGCTTTCCTATGTCAAGCTCGGAAAATACTTTTTATCGATCTTTACAACGGCTTTACTTATCCTCGGGCCAATTACTGACGACGTTTTCTTTACATGCTGTATTTAGATTTTTTTTTTTTTTTTTTTTATGATTTTTCTCTGATGATTGGAACTGAGACTACGATGAATTCGGATAGGAATGAACTCGAGTGGAACAATTTTGATATTTTCTTCACTTTTTTCCCAAAACAGTTTCTGTATTCTCGGGAATCGTAACGGTCGGCGCATTTACTGCTTATATCTCAGCCGTTAGTATTATCAAATCTGAGTCGTTAATTGCCTTTTCCTTCCACTATATATAGTTCTGTAGTTACCTTCAAATTTTACATTTCAGTAACATTTCTGATCGGCTCTATGATTGAGATTTTACTCTTTCTAGCCACCATGTTCCGTTTGCTATCTCCGATTGAACTGTTCGAGGTTCTCCTTCGAACTATCTTCCTTTATACTTTCCACTGTTTTCTGATGGCAACTTATTTCGACTAGGGTATCGGCAGGCGAAAAGAATCACGATTGGGGTACCGACAGGCGACCAGCTCTCTCTGATTACAACCGATTAGGGCTGGTCCGACCTTCTGTACTCTGATCTCTATCCAGTCGGGATAGTGGGTCAACTGCTGGAGGAGTTTTCCTGCACTCGATCTCTACTTCTTCAAGATGTTTCTTGAAGAAAGTTGCCTTCGAGATTGCGTGGAATAATTTCTCTAGGGGTTGCTTCCCTCTTTCTCGATCTGGACCTGTGTGGAGCGAATACTGAAGAAGTGATGGATGAAGGGTAGAAGTGTTGTTCTAGCCCCGCCTTCCTCCTTCGATCGCGGAGGAAATCTAGCGTAGGGTTAATTTGTAGTAGGGTTACATTAAATGTAAAGTCTCAGCTTTGCTCGATCTTTCTTTATTATTGTAACTTCGAACTCTTTTGTAACTGTTTGTAATGTCATCAATGAGATATTTTATTTCTCTTATCATCCTTACTTGTTATCCTGTAGAATTGCTTTCGTATACTGTCATCGAGCATCAATTTCTCTGTCTCAAAAATACGAACAAGCGCTATTCTTTACCAACTTTGATAAATATTTAGATGATAGACGACAACCGACCCTTCTCAATTTTCGATATAACCTGTAGAAGGCTTTTATTCCCCCGTCAAATACAGAATAATTAGGACATCGAATAGAAGAATCCAAAATGATCTTTGAGTAACAATTTTAATCTGAGGGGCCAAATTCCCTAGTCGGACAAATAATCGTGAAGTAATAATCGAAAATAGGGTCTTGATCGATCTTGAATAATAGTTTTGATCGAAGTGTCATAACGACGGCTGTTAGCCTTAGACGAATGAATAATTATGGGGAAATGGTAGAATTGAATGCTGGTTGATCTAGGTAGATCGAGGATAATAATTTCGATCTAAGGGGCGTAGCAACGGCTTTCACCCTTAGTCGTATCAGAGCAATCTTAGCTCGAGGGTCATAGCAGAGGCTTTCACCCATTAATAATTTCGATCTAAGGGGCATAGCAACGGCTTTCACCCTTAGTCGTATCAGAGCATTTTTAGCCCTCGGGTCATAGCAGAGGCTTTCACCCATTAATAATTTCGATCTAAGGGGCATAGCAACGGCTTTCACCCTTAGTCGTATCAGAGCAATCTTAGCTCGAGGGTCATAGCAGAGGCTTTCACCCATTAATAATTTCGATCTAAGGGGCATAGCAACGGCTTTCACCCTTAGTCGTATCAGAGCATTTTTAGCCCTCGGGTCATAGCAGAGGCTTTCACCCATTAATAATTTCGATCTAAGGGGCATAGCAACGGCTTTCACCCTTGGTCGATTTTCGAGGGTCGTAGCAACAGCTTTCACCCTTTATAATAAACGGAGATAAATAGAGACTGAATGATAGACGAATGTAGATCGAGAGTTCTAGAATAATAGATGAGTAGGGATTGATAGGTATATTGGTGAAGCGAATTCCCACTGAATATACAATTTTGATCGAAATAACTTCTGATGAGACAAATGTCTTCCGCAATTGAGATAATAGATGGAACGTAACCAGATGGATAACATATAGCAAATTGGCCTACGACTTAATTAAATAATCTTTCTAACTTAATAGAGGATGTCCCTTGCAAGGTTCTTACTTCGTTTGACCTAATACACCGTGTTTTTTTACTGTTGTGAACGTTTCCAACTTTTGATCAGTTTTCATCCTTTCCCAAACGGTTCCTGTTTTACCGGGAATCGTAACGGTCGACAAATCTTGTCCATTCATTTTGCGAATTGTCTGCCGCCAGATTCTTTCGCCTTTCACTATAAAAACGGAAAGATCATACAGTTGAGATTTTCATATTCGTGGTATCAGCATTTTATCTGTCCGATCATGATAACCAAAATTGTTGTTCAATCTATTCAGCTTTTTGAGCTCAGATGTCGAACGATTTTCAAAAGGGACAGTTTTCTAACTCGATCTCGCTTAGAATATCGACAGGCAAATAGAATTCCCATCTTGAAGGCCAATATGCCAGATGCATTTAGGAAGACGTTCTGGCGGGAGAACGATTCAGAATGTAATTACCCGATAATCTGGGCGTTCGCCCTTTTGTCTTCGGAAGATTGTAAATAAAGTTAGTCTGCGAATCCGAAGGAGATTCTCTATTCGGAGCTAGGTTATTTCGAGTAGACTATGGGAGAGGGAATCGGAAATTTCATGGAATTGTAGAAAGTAAATATAGTCTTCTGTAATATATTAGTTTGTACTATGTTTGAAATGTACCTTTCCTGTTTTCCTTCTGAACTCTTGTATTATTTAGTGAAAATTATGAATGGAATTTTCCCCTTTCTTTGTCGATAAAAATAAAGATAATCAGATACTCTTATTTCTCGATAGATTTGAGATTAATAAAGAACTTATTGTGATTGATCCTTGCTATCGTCGAATTTTCGAAGACCGTCGAATTCCTCAGCTCGTTAGTTTCGTTCGGATAGATCAATCGCGGCTTCTCCGATTTGAACACCTCTGATTAGTTATAAAATAGCTATTTCATACCTAGAGCAACAAGTGCACGGGGGTCGATCTTTTCGGACAAATATCCCTGACCTTCGCATCATTTAGGAGTACGATGGTAAATGAAACCATTGTTTGAGCGAAAGTTTCGAATAAGCCCTTCGTTGTATATCATTGGATGTATAACCCGTTAACCAAACAGGACCCTATTTTTCAGGAAACGTATCGGTCAGCTCATTTAATGCGGACATCCTAGCCATTCGTGATCCACAATCTGGGTCGTTGATTCAAAATCTCACTCTATTATAAATAGGTCCCCTTATGTATTCGACACTTCTCACTTTTTCTTTTAAGCTTCCTCCGATCACTATGGATCGAGATTTAAATTTGACTTACATTTTCTCCCAGATAAAGGAATTTGAGATAAGACTCAGAACCCTGTTTTTCGATCTCAGCTCCTTTAGCATAAGCATTTTCGCTTAGAATATCGACAGGCAAAAGAAATGGCGCCTAGAATACCGGCAGGCAACCTGTTTTCCCAGACATATCTTGTCTGGTGCGGGTTAGAATTCCGGTCTTCTGGCGCATTATCCGGTCGGGCAGCTGGTTATCCTGAGAAGAGTTCTTTAAATCTGAGGCACCAGCTTCCTCGAGGGCTTTCTTACGAGATAGTCCTTTCGAGTTCCCTTGGAATGCCTCTGCTGAGATAACCCTTTGCCGCTCCGGTTCGAATTATTCTGTAAATAATGATCGAGTGTTTTAATCATTGTTTACAGATGAAGACCTAAGGTCGGTCTGAAGCCTTAGAATAGAGCTGCGAACCGGCCTTTATACTGTTCGAAGATGGCTGTGCGACAGGTGGCGAGCGACTGCATCTGGAGCAATCTCAGAGAATGAAGACCGAGCCTGAAACAGGATAGAAATATTCATAGGTCTTGTAATAGGGTAGGAGTGATTGTATTGTACTTCTTGAGCTCGAATTATATTCGAGGCTTTACTTTGTAACTTGTTTGAGGAATTTTAATGATAAAGCTTCGTTTCTGATCGAATTTCATTACTTGAATTCCTTTTATTGGCCAAAATGATCGCGAATATTCAACCATTTGCTCGAGGCTTTATTTAATTGGTCGTTGCTGTTCAAATATTCAACTTATCCCAATTGATTTGAGAAAAATTGAAATAGCCGACAAATAATGTATAGAAAATACGCGGATGATCTCTTAAATAATTGATTCGAAAAATTTTGTCGTTATTAAATACGAAGATCGGAAAAATAAATTCCGACCCTTAATACATAGATCTTCTAAGCCTTCGATATTAACCAGCGATCGAGCGAGCGGAATTAATTCTACGTCAATCTGTTGCGGACGATATCTATGTAACTTCTTACTCACTTATGGGAATGGATCCTCCGTGGAAAATAAATCCATTGACGAGATAAATGAGCTGTGCAATTATGGATTGAGATCCTGATCTTAAGCTCGGAAATTCATCGTATAAGTCTTATTTTCATCCTCGAAAGGCCGAACGCCCCAATGGTCGGAGGATTTGCCTTGGATAGTGAATAGCAGAGTTTCTATCTATTAAGGCTATCCGCTGGTGTACGTATTTCCCCTCGTAGTAGGCATATTTCGATCTAATACTCGAATAAGGCCCCTCGGTGGGCGCCAATTGATCTTACGTGTTTTCGTGAATTCGATCAAGGGTGGATAAACAATGTAGTAATAATGTTAGACAATAAATAAGAAAGATCAATAGTATTGTATTCTGAATTATCGAGTACAGATTACAAGTGTTTGGAGTCCTATTCGAGCATTATAGGATGCCGTACATACTAAAGGGCGAAATACACATGAGAAAGCCTACACAACTATTCCCGAGTGAGTCCGAGCAGCAGTCTCAAAGCTAGTGCACCTGGGAAGTTGTTGTCTGGTGTAATAAATGCATGGGGTATTTATAGCTGAATTGAAAGGCTTGGGCCTGGGCTCGGCCCAACAGTGTCCTTTGATCTCCTGGTCTTCTTACGTGCTCGGAACAATCAATTTCAGGCTTTGGTTCGGCTCCTGGTTCCTGGGCACAGGATTCGGTGCTATTCGAACTGCGTTGAGCCTAGAAAGACAGGGGATCCGAATTACCCCTCATCAAAGTCATAGATTCATATCGAGACGGGGTATCGAATGAATCGTCAAGACTTGTAGGATTATGCATGATTCACATAGAGTGAATTTGTTGTAGTTTCATGTACAAGGCATGTAATGCTAGTGCATATGACTAGGTGGTTCGATAGGGGATCGAACGTATCGAACGACCCGAACAGAGAGACCCATCGTGGAAGTGCGTTAAGCATATCGGTAATGGGATGTCTCTCAAGACTTATAATAGTGTACGATTTAGTCCTTTGACTTGAGGTACTAGGGCGAATTCAGTACACGGGAATACGTACTTTGATTTAGGAGCCGATCACATAGCTTGGTCATTGTGCGAGTACTTTGGGTGCGTATGAACGTGTGCGCGGATGGTTAGTACTAATATAGGATCTATCGACTCATCCTGATAAGATGAGAGAATTTCCCGTACGTTCTTAGATAATAGTATCCGAGGAATCTGCGGCCGCAGTCAGTGACGGATTTGAAAAAGGGTTTCCAAATTTAGTAGTCGCACTGAAATTATTATCCTGAATTAGAAAGTACAGAATTGAGATGATTAGAGGTGCCGACCAATTCACACACCCTAGGTCTCAATCGGGAAATTAGTCGCTAGAAGGACCGTATGTACATGGCATTTATAAGAGTTGGAGGTTCACAAATATCAATTCACCTGAAGTTGGGCCTCATGGGCTTGTGGCTAGACATCGACCATGAGGTGTGGGTACTCCTGCTTCGGCCTTGGAAAGCCCTTGTTGCGCGATAGAGTCTATTCGGAATGACAAAAAAAATAATGAGCTACCCTGGCAAAGATGCAATAACGTGCTTTATAATCGATCACTCAATGAAAGTGGTGGAGGGCCGCCATCGTGGTCTTTTTCCAATATCTATTGATCCGGTTGAATTTATTTTACTGGTGAATATGAATAAGAAAATAGAAAGAACAGATCTAACTGGTAGTTTGTAGCCAAATCAACGAGTTTCGCTCCACGGGGCCATTTATATGATCCAGAGCAAGAGTTTCCATTTTTTTTCCCCGATCGAAATCGTTTCAAAAGAAAAGCCCTGGCTCTGGCGAGAATTCAGTATCGATAGACGTTGTGCCGATGCCTAGTTGACCAATTAACTTAAACTCCGCCCCTACTAATAATATTCCTATGTTGCTCCGGAACCCTCTTTTCTAATAAATGAAAATTAATAAATAAGTAGAAAAGGTCTGCCAATGCGTGCGTGAATAGGCGACTTTCCTCTTCTAGTTCACCTCCCCGAACCATCAAAAGTCGAGCCACCAATCTTAGTGCCTACCAAACTAAACCCGTTATAGGGATCAACAGCAGCCTCCAACAAACCATCCCTAACCGATGATTGCCAGTTCCTAAGCTCCGGCCTAAACACAACTGCCTTCTCAACCCACTCGTATGACTCGTTCACAACTCTCAGATCCCAATTGACACCCAATTTCTGATAGAATTCCTGGTCTGCTCTGCTGTAAAAACCGGCATTTATGGTAATAGGGAAATTAATTCTGGAGTGGTCAATTAAAGTGGTTAATTGATCGGAGCAATTAATTACATATTAATTGCTCACTAATTTAAATCACGAAAGTCGTGGGCCTACTGCCAATTGATGGTGAACCTAGAGGGTCACACACAATACAGTTGGACAATGACAGTCTGAAAGGAAACAATTGATTTAAGGAATTAAATCAATAAATGAATTAAAGTATTAATTCAAGAAGAAGAAGAATTAATTAGAAGTAACTAATTAATTAATCAATAATTAAAGTGTTAATTCAAAATGGAGAATCATTAATTAGAAGTAACTAATTAATGAATCAATTGGACTTTTTTTATTAATTAAATCCTCAATTAAAGTGTTAATTGGAAGAGATTAATTAATCAATAGTGGATTAATTAATTAAAAGCATATGGGCCAAATATTGTAAAGATAAATTAATCTAGGATTAATTAATCTTGCATGGCCGATTTTTTGGAACAATGATCAAATTAATTTATGATTAATTAAAAGCATATGGGCCGATTTTTGTTAATTAATTGGGCCGATTTTGCTTGGTAAAATTAGTCTTAGATTAATGTTGATCATGTTTGATTATGATAGGGATTAAAAGAGATTTTGTTATCTTGTGTAACTAGGAAAAAGATTGTGATATATCTTGTTTCCGAAAGTGATAAGATCTTGTGTATCTTGTTTCTTGATATGGAGAGATCCTTTCAAGATTAGATACCTATTAGAAGAAGGAGTCTTCTAATAAGATATCTATAAATACAAGATACACATAATCTAATCAAGGAGTAGACAGATTTATTCTAAGCAAGAAAGAAAATCAAAACACAAGAAAACAAAGAGGCCGAAAATTTCAGCCCCTCTCTCGCCCCTACTGTATAACCGAACCCTGTCAGAAAATTGCCCCACCCTGTGTAGGATTTTTCTTCAAGTTTTTCTTCCCTGATCTGAATCCAATTCCTGACGAGACAATTCCTTAATCCTAGTTCTGAACCTGGGGATTACGTGAAGTCACTCAAATCCAATTGGTGTGGACTTTCTCTAGAGGCACAACACTTGGGGTGCTCTAGTGAACAACTGAAGACCGGAGAAAAACCACCACCTTGCTTGTGGTGAGGTAAAATAGCTTTTACCATCTTATTTATTTTTAGTATCTGTTTGCTTAAAATAAATTCAACCTTAATTCATATGTGCTAATAAGAAACCCTGGGATTTGGTGTATAAATAAAATTTAAAATCCGCACCGTTGTTGTTGATAATTATACCCATAAAATCCCAACAGTGGTATCAGAGCCTAACTTATTATGCACATATGAAAAAAGGCTTGAACACTTAAAATTTTCGTGAATATGTTTATTTGTCGTGTTCTATGCATGGATCTTGCTGATTATGATTGATTATGTGTTCGGGTAAATAGCATAATTCTTATTTGGGCCAGATCTGCAATTTACAAATTTTACAGGACCAAAACTGCAATTTACAATTTTTAGAAAAACTGGACAGAATCTAAAATTTTATTTTTCTGGAAATTTTGGGCTGAAACTGAAAATCTGTTTTTCTAGCGATAGGGGTCTGTTTGCAATTTTCGTAAGTTATGGGGCTGTTTTGCAATTTACGAAAACTTCAGGGGCTATTTTGCGATTAATAAAAGTTTCTGGAAATAAAATAATTATTTCTGTTTTCTGGGCCAATTTGCTAGTTCTGGAATTTTTGGGGTTAATTTGTTATTTCCGAAAGTTTTGGGGTCAAAATGTAATTTTCAAAAATTGAGAGACCAAACTCTAATTTTCAAAATTTGAAATTTCCAGAAGCTGAATTATATTTAAAAGGTGTTTTACTATCCGAAGGGTTAATTTTTCATAATTAGTAGTGGACTAAAGTAAGAACCATGAGATATTTAAAAGGAGGTTTTAAAATAGAAGTTGTGATTTAATTTTAAAAGGGGTTTTAAAATAAAATCAAAGGGTCATTTTAAAAGGGGGTTTTAAAATGATAGTTAAGAGATTGTTTTATAAAAGGGTTTTTAAAACTAGAATCTAAAGTTATTTTAAAAGTTAGTTTTAAAATAATATATAAGAAATAAGAAAAATTATAATTTTGCTTGTTTCTTGCTCAACGTGAAATTGTTTACGTGGTTTTCGATCGCTCCGAGCCTTGACCTTTAGGTTAGATGTGATTGGTTAATTACAATCTTATTGGTTTTATTGGGCCTGCGAGCCTTTATTTTTTGGGCCACTTTGTGCCATTGTAATAGATAGGGCTTTACTGTTTTATTAGTTTAGGATGGAGGCCCGTTACAAGCAAGGTGGGAACCCAAGAAGACTAAAGGCCATGTATGCATGGTAAAATGTGTAATAGAGTAGGTCTCTGTGAAACCTAATAGATTGACTAATAGGACCATCGTCTTTGGCTCGATGGTGGTCCGCATAGGAGGCTCCCGATCGAAAACATACTGTGGTAGCATGCATGCTAGGTGTGAATGTTTTATTTTTTATTTGTTGATTTATTTTGGCTTGCGCGCTAGAATTTAGATCACTAAATAAATTATAAAGCATAATTAATGCGGTGAGATCTCGAGGAGAGTTACCTCAAACTTACTAAAATCGAAAATCCCCTCTCGAAATAAAATATTAAGTCATATTGGGTAAACTATAAAATGAAGTTTTATAGATCCAAGCCTTCCATCAATAGGGACTAGTGTATGTTGTCTACTTATCGATAGAGGTGATCCAGAGTCTGGCACCCGAGTCGAAGAAAGGGACAATACACGAAATTCCTTGATTCTTGTTTCTAACTAAACTCGACAAGGGTGGGGACTGGTCGGGACGTGAAAATCGACCGATAACCAGTTACGTGGATTTCATGACCGGGCCCGTTGCTCATCAAGATTGATTGGGTTAGACTTAAACGAGTAGTAACATTTATGATGTAGCAGTGCTAGATAAATGCGAAAATCGAGGCAAAATAGCTTGAAGGTTGTGGAGTAACACAATTGGTAAAAAGTATACCTACCTAGGGAGTTAATTGTATGGCCGCGAGTTGTGGGTGCAATTAATGTCTGCTGGGACGTCAAGACCTACTAGGAAATAGAATTTCCCGAACAATGAAAGGGGTTATTGTTTCGATAAAATAGTGGGAGAACTTTTTCGATAGAAAAACCAATCTTCGTTAATTATAAGTATTATCTTAAATCTATCTGCTTATTGTTGTCTATTATTTATATTTAGCCATGCCAATATTCACTGTCAATTGCGAACAAACAATATTGCAAATCTTGTAATCATCACTCCACGAGAAAGGCATGACTGGGTTCAACAATATTAGTGAATATTGCACTTACCTGATCAAAAGGCTAAATCGAATCAATAAGCTTGGAGCTAAATTGACTCTAGATGATAAAATGGAAATCATCACAAATGACTTGCCTGAATCATTCTCTCATTTTGTCGATCATTGTGAAGTTCCAAGTAAAGGAATTGAGACCAGTGATTTGCATAAATTGTTAGACAAATATGAGAAAGCCCTCGAAAGAGGACAAGGATTGATCGAAGGAAAGAATTGTCCCATATGTAAGAAAGATGAGGAACTGAGGAACATGACTGATGAGGAATTCCGAGACATACTTGACCAAGGTATGACCTAAGTTATTTCCTTTTGATGAAAAACATCTTAAGATTTTCTTTTGATGTAAAACATCTGAAATTTCTGGTTTCTGTAAAAGTTTTTACAGAGGATGACTGGAACGTGCTGCATGTAACCAAGTTCGGGTTTCGACTGCACATGAGGGAAACATACTTCAGGGACTGGGTCAAGGAGCATCTGGATTTTTCTTATTAGCATATGCTTTTCTTTAATTCTGGATTTAGGCATTAATTATAGTTTTGTCTATTTATTTTGAACTTTGTACGAAACTTCTTAGCTTTACCATTATGAATGGAGTTATTTTTAATTAAAGCTTTTAATTCGTACATAATTGTTTTACCGTTGTAAATAAAGCAAAGAAATAAGCATTGATAGAACTTAATAAACGATTATGCTAAATCAAGAAAAGAAAAACAAATTAGATAATTATCCACATTCGATCATAATTCCTGAAAGAGGGAATCGATGAATTGTTTTCAATCATGGCTCTTGAAAAATAGAAGATTGATGAATTCAAAACATGCGAAATTGATCGATTAATCGTATTTTGAAATACCAAGTGTTTAATGGATGAAAACCGTTAATACACATGTGGATCACTAAAGCATTAGTGCAAGTAATTAATTGCTTCATAAAATGTCCTAATAGCATTTAGGATATGAGTACTTTGGAATGTACAAGTTTTTGGAAAGGTCGAAAGGTTCAAAGTGTTTCATAAAGGCACTAAGTAAAGTGCAAGTATGAAAATGTTGAAAGGATTCAAAGGAATTCCAAAATCGAAGCGATTAAGGCATTAAAGTATGATCATTCGATGTAATCGAAGTGATTAATACATAAGCCCTAAATTACTCAAATTATCTAAGTCGAGAATAGAATTCTTGAATAGCAAGTTAAAATCTAATAAAAGGAATCGAACTATGAAAGACTAGATTCATTCCTTAAATTAGTATTGCTAAAACTCCTCAAACAATTCTGGGGTTCAACCCTATGACTATAGAAGGATACTTAAACGAGTACTTTCTTAAGTCAATTCCTACGAAAAACCGTACTAATCCTAGTATGGTATATCATCCATGAATGATGAAATTGGATAGTGGATCCAATTGAGAAAATTAGTAGGGTATTCAACGAAATCCATTGGATACCTGTTCCATGATCCTATAGAACGAAAGGAGTCCGTTGCTAAGGATACCCAATTCTTAGAGGGTGGTTCCCTCACTAATAGAAATGGGATTTTACCATGGAACTTGATGAAGTCCTAGGCTTGGACACATCCCTACAAATAGTGGGAGTATATTTCCAAACCTACTGAACCAAAATTTTGTACAACAAAAATTTCGAGTATTCGATCGAATTCGAAAAGAACTAGTACGTTCGCGAATATGATCGATCGGATAGTGATCCAAAACTTTCGAAATATCTATGTATAACATAGATTCGGGCACATAGCTTGAACCATGTGGTCTGAGTGGATTTCCAATAATCCATTTAGAAACGCTGAACCGTAGAAGCTTCGTATGACCACGAGGCATAACCATTGGATGTAATTCCAAAGGTGAAACTATGATTCTAGACCAGTATACCGAAGCTGGAACATGCAACTAGATGAGACAGTCAAAGTAGTTGACTTTATCAAAATTGCATGTAAATCTCAATGTACAAAAGAATCAGTGGGAGTTTTTGCATTGTTCGTAATATAAACCCTAAAGTTGACATAGATGTTGTAAGAGTGTTAAACGCAGACGAAAGCGTGTTCATTCATGCAATTCTTCATTAAAAGATTTAAGGGATACATCTCACGTATTGGCAGTACGTATCTATTGTGATAGATTAGAGAAGATGTTTGGAATCCCAAATCTTAGTACATGGACAAAAACTGAAAAAAATCAGTATGGAAAGTCATAGAGAGGACAGTTTCCATAGAGATATAAAATCTCTCTCAAAGTCAATGAGCCCTACATTTGATGAGTAAAGAGGATAATATCTCTATACACCTTCAAACTAAAAGGTGTCATAGTATATGCAATGTCATGTACAAGACCAGACTAAACACATGCTATGAGTATCATAAGCTGGTTAGTCGAACACCAGTAAGGAGTACTGGATTACCGAAAAGAGCATTCCTTAAGAACTCTAGGAGTTTTGAGGATACATTGCTGGTCAACGGTAATAATGAAGAATTGGAACTTGAAGGATTTAGTAATTCGAGTTTCCCGTCTGATGTGAATATAATATTCTGGTTTTATGGGGCAACGATGATTTGAAAGGGGTTCAAAAGGACAATCGATGCTGGGTTAACCAATAAAACAGAATATTTCGCAGTATTGAATACAGTGAAGGAAAGTGTTTGGACGAAAACTTCTTCCAATGAATTAGAAGAAGTACCTAGCATTGCGAGGCCTATAGTTATCTTCTATGATAACTTAAGGCAATTGCTTTAGCAAAGGAATCGAGATCTCACCCATGATCTAAACACAAGTATACCATATGATCTGGAAAATCATAGGTAGAATAAGACGTGGGGGTAAACCACGTCAAGAGACAACATAGCAGATCCACTAATTAAGTCATAATCACAAAAGGGTTCGACGGACATCTTGAGAGAGATGGGCCTTAGAAATGTATGTGGTTGACTTTAGGGCAAGTGGGAGATTGATAGGATAGTGCCCAGCAAGCCAACAAATATAAGCTTGTTAAGGAACTACCTTTAGAAGCAATCTTATGATTCATAAGATAATACGCTCGTTTATTCATAGTACGTGAATTAAACAAATTGCCAACTTCATCTCTCGCTAACTTATCTAAGCGATTGGATGAAACCCTGAGATCACTTATGACTATGGGACTATACACTTCAGTACTGAGTGCGATCTATCATGAAACAGTCTCAAAGGTCGTGATCTCAAAAATGTTCCAAGTCATAGATTCATATCGAGACGGGGTATCGAATGAATCGTCAAGACTTGTAGGATTATACATGATTCACATGGAGTGAATTTGTTGTAGTTTCATGAACAAGGCATGTAATGCTAGTGCATATGACTAGGTGGTTCGATAGGGGATCGAACGTATCGAACGACCCGAACAGAGAGACCCATCGTGGAAGTGCGTTAAGCATATCGGTAATGGAATGTCTCTCAAGACTTATAATAGTGTACGGTTTAGTCCTTTGACTTGAGGTACTAGGGCGAATTCAGTACACGGGAATACGTACTTTGATTTAGGAGCCGATCACATAGCTTGGTCATTGTGCGACTACTTTGGGTGCGTATGAACGTGTGCGCGGATGGTTAGTACTAATATAGGACCTATCGACTCATCCTGATAAGATGAGAGAATTTCCTGTACGTTCTTAGATAATAGTATCCGAGGAATCTGCGGCCGCAGTCAGTGACGGGTTTGGAAAAGGGTTTCAAATTTAGCAGTCACACTGGAATTATTATCCTGAATTAGAAAGTACAGAATTGAGATGATTAGAGGTGCCGACCAATTCACACACCCTAGGTCTCAATCGGGAAATTAGTCGCTAGAAGGACCGTATGTACATGGCATTTATAAGAGTTGGAGGTTCACAAATATTAATTCACCTGAAGTTGGGCCTCATGGGCTTGTGGCTAGACATCGACCATGAGGTGTGGGTACTCCTGAATTAATAGGGAAATTAATTCTGGAGTGGTTAATTGATCGGAGCAATTAATTACATATTAATTACTCACTAATTAAATCACGAAAGTCGTGGGCCTGCTACCAATTGATGGTGAACCTAGATGGTCACACACAATACAGTTGGACAGTGACAGTCTGAAAGGAAACAATTGATTTAAGGAATTAAATCAATAAATGAATTAAAGTATTAATTCAAGAAGAAGAATAATTAATTAGAAGTAACTAATTAATTAATCAAGAGTTAAAGTGTTAATTCAAAATGGAGAATCATTAATTAGAAGTAACTAATTAATGAATCAATTGGAATTTCTGATTGATTAAATCCTCAATTAAAGTGTTAATTGAAAGAGATTAATTCATCAATAGTGGATTAATTAATTAAAAGCATATGGGCCAAATATTGTAAAGATAAATTAATCTAGGATTAATTAATCTTGCATGGGCCGATTTTTGGGAAAAATGATCAAATTAATTTAGGATTAATTAAAAGCATATGGGCTGATTTTTGTTAATTAATTGGGCCGATTTTGCTTGGTAAAATTAGTCTTAGATTAATGTTGATCATGTTTGATTATGATAGGGATTAAAAGAGATTTTGTTATCTTGTGTAACTAGGAAAAATATTGTGATATATCTTGTTTCCTAGAGTGATAAGATCTTGTGTATCTTGTTTCTTGATAAGGAGAGATCCTTTCAAGATTAAATACATATTAGGAGAAGGAGTCTTCTAATTATATATCTATAAATACAAGATACACATAATCTAATCAAGGAGTAGACAGATTTATTCTAAGCAAGAAAGAAAATCAAAACACAAGAAAACAAAGAGGCCGAAAATTTCAGCCTCTCTCCCTGTGTAGGATTTTTCTCCAAGTTTTTCTTTCCGGATCTGAATCCAATTCCTGACGAGACAATTCCTTAATCCTAGTTCTGAGCCTGGGGATTACGTGAAGTCACTCAAATCCAATTGGTGTGGACTTTCTCTAGAGGCACAACACTTGGGGTGCTCTAGTGAACAACTGAAGACCGGAGAAAAACCATCACCTTGCCTGTGGTGAGGTAAAATAGCTTTTACCATCTTATTTATTTTTAGTATCTGTTTGCTGAAAATAAATTCAACCTTAATTCATTTGTGCTAATAAGAAACCCTGGGATTTGGTGTATAAATAAAATTTTAAATTCCGCACCGTTGTTGTTGACAATTATACCCATAAAATCCCAACATTCGAGGAGTTCCTCCATCACAAAATACATGATGCGGGAGTTAATGACAATTTACCTTCTTGAATATTCTTAATGTTCAATTTATTTTATTGTGTTTTGAGAAAAGAACACTTTACTCTCATATAATCTCATAAAAGTTTCACAACAGCTCCTTGAAATTTTTGAAATATTTATTAGTAGCACTTTATCCCCCGTGTTATGATAATATGATAGTTCACCTATTTGTATTATGATAAATGTGTCAATTTATTCCCGTGTTATGATAAATGTGCCAATTTATCCCCCCCCCCCTTATGTTAAACTAATACTATTCATGCTCACTCTCAATTTTGGCGAGTTATACTCTTTGGGTAAATTGCTATTTTAAATTTTTTATAGGGGAGTAAAATGATCTTTTTCAAATTACAAGAGAGGAGGAGTAGATTGAACATTATACATTTCATGGGTGATAAATTTGCATTAACTATTCCAATTGATTGACTTTCCCCATTTACTAAGTTGTTCAATTTTGTTTCCGAATATTGAATATTTTCTATTTTCCATTTTAATCAATGTTTCGAGCAAAACGAGCATCGGCTTTGCAAGCCAATCAAAAGAGGGAAGTGGGTTGACGATCATCATAACTGCAAGGAATGAATCGCTAGCTTTGAAGATGATTTTTGGTTTTTAATAGTTTACTCCATCCGGTTCATATTAATCGGTACATGTTACTTTTTTCAATTTTTTATTGGTGACTCTTGAACTTCCCAACCTAGATACAAGAGAAAGGCAAAATTTGAAAAAATTACATTGGAAACCCAAATGTGCTAATTAATATGAAATATAAAAATTTGACAAATGTGCTAATTAATATCAACAGGAGGGAGTATCTTGTTATTTCACTTTAGTGCCACAATTTCATTCTTTACAATGTATTGATTTTAGTGTCACAAATTTAAGTTCATGTAAATTCACATTTGAATTCATCATAAATTCACAAAATTGTTTTTACATGAAAATGTAACAATCTCACACAAGCACCAAAAATTCATAAGTCAGCGATCCATGTTATGCTTTTAGGTTTTAAATTCCAAATTACACCATAATTAATTAAGCAGTAAAGAAGAAAACTCTTCTATCTTTTTGTTGGATGGTGAAAAGTGTCTGTCATATATCAAAATTGATGCATATATGTAGCATGCATGTGCCTTAATTAATTAATATATGTATTTTGACATGACACATGTATGTGAAGTTGTTTTTGTGGCTCATGATTTGCAGATTTTGTTGGCACATAAGGTGTTCCTCTTAGCCAAATACTCTTGACGAATAAATTGAAGAACATCAATGTTGATCTTTGAGCTGAACCATTATCCGCTACTCGAAATCTGATACATTTCAGTGTGTCCTCTTTAGAATATTGTGTGGAGTTCTTGCGCATAAATGATCAGATTTTTATATGCAGCAGAAGTATCTTCATTCTTGAAGAATGGTCAGAAAGAAACATAATCCCCTTCGAGACGGGTTTGGCTCTTAACTTTTATTTGAGGTTGAGAATGTTGGTAGTTTTTTTGTCCTCTTTAAAAAAATTTGTGGAGTCCCTTGTCTATTAATAATCATGTTATTATATGATGTATATTCAAATTCCAGGCACTGAAAATGAACGGTGAAAAAGAAGTATTTTAAAGAATACTCACAATGAAAGAAGCTTTACTATGAAGTGATTGATCACTAAGGAAATATTGAAGATCAATAGTGAAGCAATTAAAATTTGATTTAATACCAAGGTAACTGATATTTACATTGATTATGGTCATTTTCTCAAAGCAAATCTTATGATTAAGCCACTTCTAAGGTGCCGTCACGTTATGCGATGACGATTTAATTTAAGACATTGAATCATAAATATGAAATCACAACCACATAAAATTCATAATATAGAATAAAATTAAACTTATTTAATTATGAGTTACCAGTTTAACAGGTTAAAACTATGATTTATCTTATAATATTTAATATCCCATAGTTAACTATCATAAATATTTCTACTTTCCTTCTTTTCTTTTTTCTACCCAAATTAATATCAAATCACCATAAAAATGTATATTTCCACATTGTATGGTACTAGTTCATATATAATAGTACAACACTACCAATGCGTATAATTCTTTATATTACAAAGTATAATGTCTCACATGTAATAGTATTGACTCCTCATACTTAGTACGGCTTCATATTAGTAATAATTAGTCATATTATATAATATTACCATTAATATTAACCAATTTACGGATAATTCTTCACATTACATGATATATGTCTCACATGTAGTATTATAAACTCACATAGCATATTTTTGACTCTACATACTTAGTACGGTCTAATATTAGTAGTAATTAGTCATATTATATAGTATTTACATTAGTCCTATAATTTTTCACATTACAGAGTGTATAATTCTTCACATTACAAAGTATAATGTCTCACATGTAATAATACTAACTCCATATACTAATCTCATATTAGTAGTAATTCTTCATAGGACATGGTATACTAACTGTATTAGTATAGACTCACATAGCACAACATTGACTCCACATACATAGTAAGGTCCCATATTATTAGTAATTAGTCACATTATGAAGTATTAAATATAATTAGTACTACCCAATGATTATTAAAATATATTATGAATTTTTCAAAGGTTAATATTAATTATTCAACACGAAATATTATATATAGTTTATTATAAAATATTATTATACACAATTATTATTTATTTTTATAATAATTTATTAGTTTGTAATTTACTATTGATGTGGTTAAATATTACAATGAATGTGCTAAAATAATAATATAGTACTACTACATATGATAATAGTATTATGACTTGTTAGTAAATGTTAAGTGAGTAATTTATTAATAAAGTGTCATAATTCTATTGGTTATAACTTACGTCTTTGACGTGATGTCACCTTATAATTTTTCCTACTTATGGTAATACTACAAGTCATAATACTAAACAAATACTTAAAATCCAAAACATGGCTACATAAAAATAGCCTTGAGAACATGATTTTGTACCAACCCTCGCCATCAGATTTGTTTGTTGTTGTCTCCCCTCCTTTGTGGCTCAACCCTCGCCATCAAATTTGCTTGTTGTTGTCTCCCCCCTCCCCCTCTTTGTGGCTTGCTTGATGTTCTCCTTCTTAGCCTTGATTCAAACAAAACTACATAACATTTGCTAACAAAACTAGTAGATGTAAGTTGAATAGATATGACATTTTTTAGAAATGCCAACAATACAAAAATAATTACCTACATGTTTAGGTACTTTAAACAAAAATAACTGTTTTTTTCTAGTAGACAATAATTCTAGATCCTCTAATTGTTTCAAGTAAATTTGTTGAATTTTCTTTGTAAAGCTCAACTGCCAAATGCTGCCTTGCAATAATTGACTCAACCTAGCATACAAAAAATGCAAGGTTTTATTAATGAACTAGTATAAATGAAAATACATTATTGAGTGGTGAACATATTTATAATTGGCCTTATTAAGTTGTTTATGCATCCCTAAATTGAACATCGTCATGATGCTTACGTACAAACCATAGTCATATCATTGAAATAAATACACAAAAACAAAACACAATATGAGATATTTATTATGCTTACCCATTGTTAAATATGAGAAACCATTTTTGGACTGAGCCATAACCACGTTTCAGCCATGTTTTGATTTGTGTAACCAACATGTTCCATTTTTGCAACAAAAGCTCCAAATGTCTGACATGTTTGATTAGAAAACGTGTTGTGAGAAAGCATATTTAAATATATTTGTGCATGAACATCACAAGATTTGAAACTTTACAACTTTAAAAGCAATTTGTCTCCTCAAATTCAGTCATTGCATCTAAGGGGTTGGTGTCACAAATGTTGATATCAAAAGTGTCCATATCTATTATTATGAGGTACCAGTGTTGGTGACAACAGTTGATGGGAATGTATATGTGTTGTAGACATTCCATTCTAGATACAAAATTATGTTGGGAGTTGAAACATACTTTCAATTGTTTGATTCGAAACTATAGGTATCAAGCACATATGCTACAATACACATAGGGGCCGTTTGGTAGGACCTAATAGGGGGTATTAGGTCATATTATATGAGTAAATATGAGCTAATACAATGTTTGGTGGCATTGCTCTAATACCGGGTCAAATGAATTGAATCCTTACGACCCGGTATTAAGACTAGATTATAATCCACCCAGGCAAGGGTGGATTAGTTAATCCGGGTAAATATGGATTAAGCAAATATCATTAATAACCGCAAATTTACATATTTCCTTTCTAACATATCATTAAATATCATAAATTCTTCTCAAATATCTGAAAATGAAAAAATATTATACATAAATAAATCACAAATTAAAATCTATATCAATTTAGAATTAACATGGAAGCATTCAATCAAATCTACCAAACATGATTTTAATATGATCTTCAATCCGGCTCCAATCTAATCCACCTTAATCTCATACACCCTACCAAACGGCCCCATAGTGTTTTGATTAAATAATATTGAACACTGAAATAATAATGAACAATCAATTAAAATTATTGCCATATACTCAGTAAATTCAGATATGAATTAATAGAGAGTACATGTAAAGAGCATACACTAAATATTGCTGAGAAATACCAGCAACTCTGCCTTGAGTTTTGTTCCATATTTTGCATTATGCATAGAAAGCGTAAATATGATGGATGTATGTTGTGTGACATGGCTGAAATTATAATTTGACATATATATTTTAAAACTTATAATCCCATTAGTGAATCATTTAGATTTTAAGCACAAGATGTATTGCCTCAATACAAAGCTCCGTAGTCCACAATATTGAGATTGTTAAAGTATACATGTAAGACAATTTCTTCTTATTTTAACTTTATTTATAAAGGATGTTCTAGTTAATTAGGAAAATGCACATATTATACACCTTAAAGTCAAGCCTTCATCCAACTAGAAACAACAAATATCAGATTCTACCGACCGTGAATTTATTGGATTATCTTCAAATCCATTCTCTGGAGTCTTGAAAACATGATTTTGTGTTACATCAAGTGCAGTCCTATTTGATCTAGTATTAGTCTAGAATTGCTGCATGATTTTATCAGTCCGTTGTTTCTAAAATTGAGGTAGTAGATGGCATGCCCCCTAGTATCATGTACTTATATAGAACATCTGTCATTGTTGCATATAAGTTGGTGTTTATCGTATTATAAAACTCTGTGATGAAATCATGTATCTTTGGAATCAAGCTTTTAATTGAAATCCCTTTAGGAGTAGGAATCAGATGAATGTGTCCACATGATATATCTATGATTGAGCGCTTGACTTTGTGCTACCTCTTTTTGAATTTTATGCATCTTTGTTGACAATAAACCAAATTGTTTATAGATGTAATGGCTGTCATAAGGTGATGATTGGTTTTGTGAGACCAAAATGGGACTTGAATTAGGATTCATCACTGGATCAGTACCCATTGTTTCCTTTCCACGGTCAGATTTTGTTGATTTCTCCCCTTCCTTTCCACAATCAGAATCTTCATTTGATGATAGATTATCTGGAGTAGCACTAACACTTATCTCATTGATCATACCACCATTTTAATTATCAACTTGAAATAATTTTGGCCTACCTATTGATGTATAGCCATTGTTTATCTTACATGCCTGTTCGGAGAATAAAGTAATATGTTAAAAGCTGATATTTTGATAAGATGTATGAAGGAATCAACAATTTGTCGTATAATTTAAATGATATTTGTTTATATATAATAAAATATAATATGAAATTATAAATCCGAATGGTACACACATGACTAACTTTGGGCCTAGGCAATTTAGGCAGTTGCCTAGTGCCCAAAGCTTTTGAGGCCCCCTACATGTATTACACTAATATAGCCCATTGATATTGATCCATGAAAAAGTAAAATTAGTTACACTAGATTTTAAGAGCCTATAAATCTATTCAATAGTTCCAACACTTTGAGACTCCAATTCTTTTTAACTGCTGAAATTAATAAAAAATATTGAGATGAATTTATCAAGCCTGATGATTCAATCAATAATCAATAAAAATAAAAAAAATGAAAAAGTTCAAGAGTCAAGGTAATAATAATAAACTTCTATTTTACTTATGATAAATAGATTTAACTATTATGTGTCTTCTTCTCAATAAATTATGTATCTTCTTCTCCAATTTATACATGCCTCTCAATCTCTGACTATCCATTCTCATTTCCTTACTAAAGTTTGAATTTTCATTGAGATATAGAGGGTATTTACTCTTAGGCCTTGTTTCACTTTTTTAAAAATAAATTGTTATTTTTTAAATATGTCGTTTTCAAAATATTATTTTTTTGAGTTTTATGAAATTGATTTTGTAAATAAAATTTTATATGTATTTTTATTTATTAGAGATTATGGAATGAAGAGAAATATTGTAAATTAAAGATATACTATATTATGTAAAATCATATTTGTGATGTGAGATAAGATATGTCAAATCAAAGTAAAATTTATATATTATCGATTAAAAAAAATAAATTTTGTGTGATTTGACATTTGTTTGAAAATTTTGAGAGATGATAATTTTTTTATGAAATAAAAATTATTGTTTGTTTGACTAATAAACAAACTTTAAACCATATAATATATTGGAGCCAGATCCAATTCGAAAAGACCCTAAACATTCAACCAAGGCAAACTACTACATCAAAATGGTTAGCGATATTGCCACATCACATATTGTTGCTACCAGAGCAACTTTTTTTAATTTCATATTCTGCCCTCTCAAGTCAATGGGTAACGATATTGCCAGAGCACAAAATGTTGCTGCCAGATCAATTTTTTTAATAAGACAAATTTACCCTTGTTTACCATATTAAGTTGGTGATTACTAGGTAGTATTTATTCTCCCAAAAAAACTCTTTCTTCTTCACCTTCCTCTGTACTCTTCAGCCTCATCATCGGACTTGACTTTTCATTTATTTTTTCTGAATCTTGAATGATTCTTTCGACTCCACTCCAATTGTCAAAGATAAAATTTTCATTTATTTGATATCATTAGATTGGTCTGAAATTAAATCTTGAAAAATCTAAGTTGGGGTGAGTCTTTTAGACATTTGAATGAGGATTCTATTGTACTTCTGCAAACCAAGCAAGGCAGTAAACAAATTTACTTACTCATGATATAACCATTTAATAGGAGCAAATTAATAAACAAAGTCGATCTAGTGATGAAAATGACCGATCTTCTTAAAAAAAAAAAAGTTTTAGGTGTGGGTTAACCATCGTTTGAATCTTGAAGAGTGTGGATATATTCACAGATCTGGACTCTAATTAAGAGACTTAGAAGCTGCTTTGTAGAATAAAAATTCACATATGAAGATATATTCAGATTACTCATAAAATTGAGGAAACCTTGAAAAGAAAACGATAATGGAGTTCAAATCAAACAAATGAAATTAGTCATTTAAAATCAAAATCACTAATTTCTAGTAGAATAAGATCTCAATTGGAGTAATGGAGGAGGTAGAGATGTATTAATGGAGAATATGATAATATTTCTTTCCTTAATTTGCAACACTAGTTATGGAAATGTTCGAGAAATAGGGATGGAAAGGGACAATTAATTAGTTTAAAGTGTAAAGGGTATTATTGGAATTTTAAAATAATTGCTCTGGCAGCAACATTTATTGCTCTGGCAATATCGCTAGCCCAAGTCAATGGTCATTAAATCCATATTTCTCAATTTTGAAAATACTCATTTAATTGGTAATTCAATATTCTCTCTCTTATTAATACATTATTAACTTTTCTTTTCTTTTTTATAGTAGTATATTCTAACAAGAAAATAAATAAATTATTTTAATGACTTTTTAGATAAATCACATTAATAATTTTACTTGTTCTTCAACATAAAATAAACAGCATATGAAGAAGTCATTCATCATCATCCTTAAAGGTAATTCTATTAACTTCATTTGCAATTATTAATTTTAATTTTGCCGTAATATAATAAACTGCGCATATGAAAGAAGCCCTTCATCATCATCTTTAAATGTAATTTTTTTAACTTCATTTGTAATATAAATAATTTTCGTAATATTAATTTTGACCCAGCGATGCATTCCCTTCCCATTTTCAGGTATATTTGATTAGAATGACACTTATATATATGATGTTGTGATAATTTCTTTGGATTGTACAAACTATTTTTGTGCATTAATGATTAATTAATATTTTTGAATTTTGAAAATATTTTTAAATAATTTGGATTCGAACGAGTTTTAATTGAATCGACCATGTATTAAACTCGTTGAACTTCACATTTACATTTTTTTTTACTAACCAAATCGAGCATGTGACGAGTTTGATAGTTAATTATATGACTATATTATTCATGCTAGATTTGATAAGAATAATAGATTTAGATTTGAAAGAGTTTTAATCGAATCGAACATGTATTAAACTCGTTTAACTTTACATTTATATATATATTTTTTTTTATTTTTGACATACCGAATCGAGCTTGTGACGAGCTTGAAAGTTATATAGCTATATTATCCATCCACATTTCATTTTTAATTGTGTGAAGTCGACTACGCTCATTTTTAGATTTACCAAATTTGCTTTAAGTCATAAACATTTGGTGATAAGAAGATAAAAAAAATTCAATTATAAAGAGAAAAAGTGAAATTATGCAATAGTTAATTTCATCACAAATTAATTTCGTTATCTATTATTGTGAATTACATATCAAGTGTATTATACTATTATATAAAACTATATAATTATTTATATGTTTGAAATATAATAGGACAAGGAAACAGATGTTAAATAATAAAAAAAAAAATAAGGAAAACAATAATAATATATTAATAGGAGAGAGAAAACAAGATATTAATATGAGAGAGAAAATTGAATTGTCAATAAAATAATATGATGTGTCATGGGGATTGAGAATTTCAAGTTTTATGATCTTAATTAGAAGGGGTAGATTAGAAAATTAAAAAAAGTTGCTCTGACAGCAACAATATGTGCTCTGGCAATATCGCTTGCCCATCAAAATCGATCAGCAATGATGATATCCTGAGACATTACCTACTTCCACGTAAAAAAATTTGTAGTTATAATTAATGATCATGAACTCTTTGACTTCTATGTTAAAAGAATAAAGAAATATAAAACACATTGTTATATTCAATCAAATTAACTAAATAATCATATATCTAACTCGTGTCACATAGATGCACTCCTAAAACATTTCAAAAATATTTGTTTCATCAAAGTATTTCAAATTTGATCACTTGGGCATGTGTGACTTGCTTTTCATCTAAATTTAATTAAATTGTTTACTTAATTTTCAGTGGTAAATTAAACAATCCAATTTTTTTTTTTTAATAACACGGCTAATTAACAAACAAGGGTTTAATTAAAATAACTTGGTCATCATAATGCGT
This sequence comes from Penstemon barbatus, assembly GCA_003313485.2. Lineage (NCBI taxonomy): Eukaryota > Viridiplantae > Streptophyta > Magnoliopsida > Lamiales > Plantaginaceae > Penstemon > Penstemon barbatus. Next base: position 30,124,287 of record CM064884.1, on the reverse strand, counting down.
CATTATCAGGATAATGACAATGACATTTACAATTATTACACATTTGTTTAATATGCTATCATTACCATTAGGTCTACATGTCTCGTCATGTCAACTCTCAATCTAGAAACATATTAAAGGTTTCAACACCTAATGTTTTATTAGCTAATTTCATGTTTATATTTAAATTACTTCATAAGAATTCAAATTAAACATATTTTTACTTTATTCACATAATCTTATTTTTCTTAAATTTCTTGTCAAATCATAATATTAAATCAAATCAATGTAAAGTCTAAAACTTTATATTAAGCAAGAGTGAAAATGTCGTTACTAGTCAAGTAAAATGTGAGTGTTCCCATTGGAAATCCATTTTCCTTATGTCCATATTTTTTTCGTTAAAAAAAAAAATTATACATAAAAAATAATGAAGTCGAAAAAGTCGGTTACAAGAGTTGGAGGATTTCCTCTATCACAAAATACATCATGCGGGAGTTAATGGTAATTTACCCCCTTATATTCATAATGTTCGATTTACTTTCATATGATTTGAAAAAAGAACAATTAATCCTCCTATAATCTCATAAAATATTCACAACGCCTCCTTGAAATTTTTAGAAGTGGCGCTTTACCCCTTTGTGTTATGATAATATGGCAGTTTACCCCTCTGTGACATGATATAAGTGATATTAATTTATCTTCTTGTGTTATGATAAATTAACAATTTACCCTCCCCCCCCCCCCCATTTTACACAAACACTTTTCATGTTCACTCTCAATTTTGACATGCGAGTTACACTCTCCGACTAAAGGAAATAAATTATTTCTTTAATAAAATTTTTATAGGGGGATTAAATGCTCTTTTTCAAATTATAAGAAGGATAAATTGAACATTAATATGCATTTCATAAAAAGGTATATTGATATTAACTCCATCATGCGAAGGAGAAGACAGGACAATTATATGACTATTCCAATTGATTGACTTTTCCCATTTACTGTGCAGCTTTATTTTCGAGTCTTGAAATATTTTATTTTCTATTTTTCAAAGCGATCATTTTATTATCAATATTGTTTCGAGCAAAATGAGCATCGGCTTTGCAAGTGCAATTAAAAGAGGGAAAAGGGTTGGCGATCATCATAACCGCAAGGAGTGAATCTCTAGTTCTTGAAGATGACTTTTAGTTTTTAATAGATTATCTTGTTATTTCACTTTAGTGTCACACTTTCGTTCTTTAATTACCTATGAATATATTGATTTTAGCGTCACAAATTTAAGTTTATATATATTCACATTTATACAATTGTCATCAATACACAAAAATGTCTTACACGAAAATGTAACAATTTCAAAAGCACAGAAAATTCATAACTAAGTGGTCCATGTTATGATTTTAGGTTTCTAATTCAAAATTACACTTTAATTAGACTTTACCATAGTAAACAAGAAAATTCTTCTATCTTTTTGTTGAATGGTGAAAAGTGTTCGTCATATATCAAAATTGTTGTACATATGTACCATGCATGTACCTTAATTATTACATGTATTTTGACATGACACATATATGTATGTGACCGGAATAGAACTTTCTTTTGGTGCAGATCAACATTTGGCAATAATTGTCGTACAATAGTGTTTAAAATTCTGCTCGAGTTTAAATTGATAAGTTAAAAAAATGTAAATATATGAAAAAACATTAAAATACTTAAGTTGAGTTCGTGTTTGCAGATTAAATTTACTTAAGATCAATTTTTTTAGCAATCAAATAAAATTCAAACCACAATTTTTAACGTGTGGTAAGTTAAACTTAGATTCATTATATGTATTACTTGAACTTAGGGGTGTAAACAAATTGAGTTAAACTTAGATTCATTATATGTATTACTTGAACTTAGGGGTGTAAACAAATTGAATGGTATCAAACAATACATTAATCACGATAGGTTTAATTAATTTTGTATTGAGTAAGAAATTATGTCTTAGCCTGGAGGACTGAACTCAAACGAGCATTTATCGAACGAGGTCGAGTTAAGTATTGAGTAACATATATTTTTTACATGTAATTTGTTAATTTTTAGCTTATCAAATCGAATTTGAATCAATCTTCAAATCTTATCAAACGAAAAATAATGTTAAAGTTTAATTATTTAATTTGTGTAACGAACAAAGTTCAATCGAGCTCTCCAGTCGAGTTTTAGCTTGAATTTACTTTAGCCCTACTTGAATCTAATTGCTTACACACCCTAAGGGTGAGTTTGGTCCAGCGGTTGAAACTCTTATAGATCTCTTTTGTGATTTTTGAAGTGTTTTGGCTCCGATTATAAAAATAAATTCTGCTCAATAGTAATTTTCATAGAGTTTTGCCCCCAAGATCATAATCACTTTTGGGACCTCGAGAAGCAAAAAATCAACATAATTATTCTATAATTAATTTTTATTATAATAAATTATTATCAAAATCAATTGTAGTAAAATTAGTTCTCCCATAATTATTTTTTGAATCGCTAGGTCAAACTCATCCTTAATTCTCATTATTATACAATACCCGGTGTGAACACATATGATTCTTTTCAAAATCATCAAAAAAAATATTTATTTCCAAATTACCCAAAAAAAAAAAAAAAAAAAAAAGGGGAAAGAAGAAAGAAATACTCCAATGATTATTTTCAAAAGAAGCGCGTCTAGAAAACCATAACCCCACAAGTCCTCTCTCCTTTTCAGTTTCACTCTCCCCAACAGAAAAGAAGAAGCAACCCACACACATTACACACACACATCAAAAAAGCATGATTGAAGAACGCCGCGCCGGAGCACCCCACGCCGCCATCCTCGCGGTGGTAGTTGTTCTAGTCATGGTAGTTCCGACGCTACTAGGCGACCAAGGAGAAGCCTTAACGGAATTCATCGCCGAATTGCTCAGCCCTGTAGGTTTGCTTCTACTCCCTATAATCCTCCTCTTAACCATCCAGTTCCTCTCCTCCGAAAGTGGATCCTTCGTCGCCGGAATATTCTCCACCGGCGAGCCAAACTCGATCCACCGCGCCAGCGGCTCACCGGTCGGCGTCGCACTATTTCTCGTCCTCGTTCTATTTCTTTTGTACAACAAATTCTCGATCTTCGGAGGTGATGATGATTCCGGGGACTGATTTTCGGATCTGGTTTAATGTATCAATTTTGATTTTTTTTTTTTTTTTTTTTTTTGTGAGATCTGTTTTTTATTCTAATTGTTGTTTACACTGTTTTACTATTAGTTTATACGCAGTGCTTGTACGGACGTAGGTTTTTTTGTGTATGAACATGGGGAGGAGGTGTTGTGTGGAATTACTGAAATAGCCCCGTTTTTTTTACTTTTTACTTGTACTTTACTTGTACTAGTGGTCAATAATGCACTTTAACCTTTTTCCTTATACAGATATTTAAAAAAATAATAATACTTCGTAATTGTTAAAGATCACGTAAATGAACCTAAAATTGGGTAAACACCATTAATGATTCTCCTTATCATTAGATTTTACATAATGGTCTCTCTTGTTTTAATTAGTCCTCAAATGAATTATTTGTTTTAATTTGATCATTTTCAAGTTTTCCAATGTGAATTAAAGTGTCAAAATAATTTTACGAGGGACTAAATTGATACAAAATAATTTTATGAGGTACTACAGTGTAACACTATAAATAAAAAACCCATTGTAAATGAGCAAATTTAAATAAATAATTCATAGTTGAAACTAATATGGGAAAAAAATCACAAAAAAGACCATTCTATAAAATGTTAATGATAAGGAAGACCATTAGCTAGTGATATTTTTCCCCTAAAATTTAATTGTAAATAATTTTTTCGTGGTCTGAATCAGAACTTTTGCCTGAACCAGATTTTCAATGATATAATTTACAATATATTAAAATTAATTATCAAATTTTAAACATTCATAAGAAATTACAAACATTACAAATAATTTTTAGAGACAAAATTGAAATTTTTCAATAAAAATAGCTAATAGTAAGACAATAAGAGAAATTCCATATATTATCCAATATGTAAGGAAATATTTATAATTAAATCCTTAACATGAGTATCCATAATTTACCTTTTCTTATTTCTGCTTTTGCTTGCAGAAAATGTGAAATTTCTATAGCATAATCATTAGGTAACTAGCCCGGCCTTTATATTTATTAGAGGGGTTGATTGGATCTGAATTAAACCAACTGTGTAAGATTTCCAATCATATCTAAGTCCATTTGATAACCTGATTTTATTGGATTTTGGATATGAAATCCAAACCAATAAATTTAAACCTTAAAAGTGTTTATCACTAGTGTCATGTACTGACAAGTTACTAAAAGCTACAAAATCATTCAACTCAATTCAGAAATTCAAAATTTTCATCATTAAACATGGATCAAAATTTTCGTTTTTTCCGTCGAAAACATCAAAAAGTTTCTGTTTTTGAATCAATCTAAATGAAAATAAGATGTATTTTCGAAACTCAATATTTGTCATAAAACTTTCTTTTTTTCTTCATTTAGTAACTTTTTTCATAATTTTTCCGAAAAGTTTCTTATATCAAGCTGACCAAAAAATATATCGAGAAACTCTGATCCATGTCATTAAATAAGCTCCAAAATAAAAAGATCAATCTCTAACATATTTAACAATATATCTACTTCAAAGTACATATCGGTTCTCAATGGAAACCAACAATTCTAATAATGTACTATTAAGATTAGTTCATGTAGCTAAAGAAAGAAAAATGATTATATCACAGCTTTTGTACAGCTCACTTTTTATGTTTTTAAAGGTATTTATGTTACCTACAATTTGTTTAATAGGTTTTTTGTTTAAATAATCTTTTAATTTATTAACAATCAACTCAACTTTTAAAAATTACAAAATAGCACCTAAATTATAAGATATTACTCATATAAAAAATAATTTATTACTTTCCAAATGATAATTTATTATTTATCAATATTTGAATATAAGATATCTAAAAAATTACAATAAAAATATAAACTCATAATTTAAAAGCATTTGCAATGCCTAGAATTTAGGGTTTATGACATAATATTTAATTTAGTGTTTGGTTTAGGGTTTAGGATTTTAGAGTTTAGGGTTTTAAGGTTTATTTTTATTTGATGATTAGTTATGAGTTTTTTTTTCCGCAATTTTATTTTATGGGCTGTGATGTTGTACTGTGATGCTAGCATAGTCCTTAAAAAAATAAATTTAAAATTGAAATCACATAATAATAAACTAAAACATTATATATATATATATATATATATATATGGGCTGTGATGTTGTACTGTGATGCTAGCATAGTCCTTAAAAAAATAAATTTAAAATTGAAATCACATAATAATAAACTAAAACATTATATATATATATATATATATATATATATATATATATATATATATATATATATATATTTAATGTATTTTTGCATTTGACAAATTGAATTGAGTTAGATATATATTTATTTTTACGTATTTTGATTTACAAATCTTATTAATCAAAACCAGAATTTAATAAGAAAATCTATCAAATCCCCTTCTAGTTGATGTCGAGAATAGACGATAACGCAAGAGAAATGGGATATAGACTCCAACTTGTAGGAATCTACCTAGGGATACATGACCTAATGGGAATAGAAGTTATTCATCCTACACCGGTGGATTATATTCGTAGGGATTGGATCGGAAGATAAACACATATACATTAGAGGACAAAAAAATTATCCTTTCATACACACTCGTCGCTCCTCCAGCACCCCAGTGAATTGAATCCACCGAGAAAGACACATATTTTTTCATCATTGAAAGGCCGGAATCCATCTAAGATATGTATAGCGCGCCTTATATTAGCTCTACCACTCCAAAGAATCCATCTTGTAGATACAAGTCTAACTTATGACATTGTCTTAGACTTCAATATAGTTTCACTCAATGTCTACTTTTCTTTGCCAACTAAAGATTAAAAACACTATTTAATGTTAGAAGTAGAAACAAACTTTCTACTTAAAGAAAATAATGTTCATTCTTTAACTCTTTCTGAATCAAGAGATACATGCATTAAACTTGATTGAGAATTATGAACTTCCGACTTTTATGCCTCTTCAACTTCACTTATGAAGTAAGGGCAAATGAATCCTTAAAAACATCACTAAGAAATTATAAAAATAATAAAATCAATTTAAAATTAGACAAATACTCTCATATATTTAGGGATATTGAAATCCAAAAATCAACTATTTGGCAGTAAATTAAAAAGCTAAATGTAAAGATACCCCATTGTGCTTAATCTAACTGACAAAAAAATCTTACGTGTCATTTTTATTTGCAAAACTCCCCCCTTTTCTTTTTTATTAGCAAAAAATATTTAAAATTTCTTCATAAAATAATAGGGATATTGATGTTGTTGATTTTTTACGTGAACAGTGAGGTTATTGTCAATTTTTAAAGTTAACAAGGATATTATTGTCAATTTTTTAGAGAAACAGAGATGTTTTGCATTTTTTGTGTGGATATAATTGTCACTCCAATTTTGGAGAGATTTTTTTACTAAAAAAAATAATGAGGGAATTGCACTTTTCAAACCAAAAGTTCACATACTTTATATATTTGATACCATGTTTTTAGAAAGAAAAAAGTACATTTAATACGATAATTTTACCCCACTAGATACATTTTTTTCTTCGTCAATTTTTTTATCGAAACCGCCATAACACCTTCGTTACAAGGTCAAATTGTGTGTTCTTTATACGAATGAAAAGCTCTTGATGAGAGTTTTCCAACGCTACAAGTACTTTCAGTTCATGAAACGCTATAAACAATCCACAAAATATTAACAAAGTTTCGGGATATTAATCAAAACTAAATCATATGTGATAATCTACAAGTAATCATGCCACAATAATTTTCAAATATAATATAGGACACACAAGCATGCCATTTTGATGATTTAACAGCGATATATATATTTAAAAATTGACGGAAAAAGAAAATCTGTCAAGGGGGGAGGGGTGAAATCATAATATTAATTTATTCTTTCAAAAAGCATGATACCAAATATATAAAGTAAGTAAAAATTTGATATAAAAGTACACAATTCTCTTAAAAAAATAAAAAAATAAATTTTTTTTCTAATAAAAATAACAAGAATTTTTGTTTACTATACATAGAAATGTTTTTGCATTTAACTATAAATTAAAATCCCCTCACATCGACAATCCTACCATAAGTGTATGTTGATGAGTAAGGGTGTTATGGTCCTTTCACAATATTTGAATTGTCGCCTATTCCAGCTGTCGGTGATATGACGCGTTTCAACTTCCTCCAGAGTCCAAACTAGTTTTCACAAAATATTCATTTTTGTTATTAATTAAACAATATTTTTGTTTGTCTTTTAGTAAAATAATCTAATGTTATTTCAATTTATGAAGAAAAAAACATGTTATTTCATTTTCTTACTTGTACCACACCATTGCACGTGGGCTACGGTATCATTACTATAATATTACTTTGGATCTTGATTTTATTAAATAGAGAATGTGTGGTGATTCATTAGTTCATTAACTGACAAGTGGAGACTTATTTTATTTTATTTAAATTGCAAAGGAATCACAAAAACAAATTGCATAATTTAATGTGGTTGTGAAATGGCTGGGTTATGCCTAGATCTAGATTCTAGGCCAGTCGAAGTTGATTTGGGTATTAGATTGGATTGGATACAATGTATTTTAAAATAATTAGATTAGATTATATATGAGTTGTCGAGTCAATTTGTTGATTTATGAACGACATAGTATTCAAGTTTGGTTTGAAATTTATCGAACTTGAAATTTTGTGATTGGACTTGGTTTGATGTGAAACAAGCCGAACTTTTATCAAACGAGCTCGAACTGAGTATCGAATAGCAATTTGTTCACATGTATTTTATTAGTTTTTAGCTTATCGAGTCAAGCTCGAACCGAGTTTTAAATGAAATCGAACGTAAAATGATGTTCATTTTTATTTGATTTCTGTAACGAATCAAGCTCGAATGAGCCTTTATCGAACGAGCTCGAGTACGAACACTTTGATTCGAATTTCACCCCTAACTCATTCACTAAATACTACGAGCATCACCAGCAGTATCATTTATATTAAATTATAAATGGTGAACAGTGTTTTAGCTACTCAGTTATAGCTATCCAATCTAGTAGTCATCATCTAAAATTTTCAGAATTATTGTATTTTATTCTTTTTTTAATTATTAAATTATAAATGACATTATAAGCAATAAATATATATTTTTAATATATTTTATTTAAATATAATAAATTAAAAAAATGCAAAAAATGACTTTACATAACGATTTAATAAACTATTTAATTCAAATAAAAATTCAATTGAAACCACTAAATTTAACTCAAATCAATTTAATAAACTATAGTTGAGACGTAAATTTGACATAAACGTAAATTTAATCCGGGTGACGCGTGTGCAGAAATTTCTCTCAAAATTACCCCATGTTTTGGTTACCAAATTTCCTCACTAATTTTGACCATTTTTTTGTATATTTTTTCCCCCTATTATCATCAATTACATTGTAATTTCCTCCTATTTTCCTACGCTTTCATCTCAGCGTAGTTTATCATTGTAGCAGCCCAAATGTGCCAACCTCCAATTCATTATATAGTGAGGGTGATAAGGGCAAAGTAAAAAAACTAGGGGTTAAGTGCAAAAATGTCTTTTAGTTTGGGAGGTCTGTGCAATTTTCCCTAAATAATTTAGTAAATTATTTCACAAATTGTATCAATAAAAGAACTTCCCCTCATGAAAGTATATATATACTTCATGTTACATACATTCATATGGTTTTCTTTATTTTTATTTTTTATAATTTACCATTCATTTGAAACCCAAAAAAAAAAAAAAAATCATGAATAAAACAGGTTACAAACTTTGAACAACGGGACACCCCCTAAAAAAAAAAAAAAAACCCGAAACAGTACCAACAAAACCCAACAGCTTGACCCATTCATATGGATCAACTGAAGTGGCAAAATTTATTTTTCTCACATTACAGCCCCTTCTATACTATACATATCGACGGACAAAACATCCTCAGACATGTTAAAAACAACAATTTGAAACAATATAACAATAACGTAATGCTCAAAGTAACCGATTACTCACAGTCGACAGTGTAAGCAAGAGCAGGATAACTGCAATACAAAATATTGGAAATGGAAACAATAACTAAAGTGTGATTTGTGGATGCAAAAAAGAACCTCCTTAGCACACATATCTTGATCCAGTTGCGAGATAAGTGTAGCTAGGAAGTTGAAGATGAACCGGGAGCTAGAAGATTGGAGCACACATATGTGTATATATGTTGTACCACGTGCAATTACCATCTTGGAGGTCAATCCACTGGTAAAATCTGCTCACAGAAGAAAGCAGCATTTAGAGTAGCCACATTTGAGATCAATAATCTCACCAAGTTTTATGGAATATTTTTAACGTCAAAGCAAAGTCAATTAGAAACCGGCCTATAGCTTTCTTCTAACGAACTTAAGCAATATCTTGGATAAAGGACTTATTTGAACTTTGAAGAACCTTATGACAAGTGATTTTTAGGTTTTGATTTTCGGAAAGCTATTAACATATATTGGAGCTTCAGATTCTGCTATAGGAAAAATAACTTGGAAGCACACAAAAGCTACTAGACGGGCTTGTTTGCAAAAGCTTATGCTTTTCAAAAGTAATGCCGTTTACAGGAACTATAAGGAACGATTACCTTGCTTCAAGCTTTTTGGTGCTTTCAAGTTATTTTTCCTTGGAAGAACAAATAGTTTTTTAAAAATCAAAACCTAATAAACACTTGTCATAAAAAGTTATGAGAAAACCAAAAGCTTTTGAAAACAAGTCCGAAGATGGCACATTGCAATGTGCTCACTCCATCAGCCCGTGTTAGATGTAGTCATGGAAGTAGACTACCAACAGTCATTTAAGCTTACAAAAAACTAGATTCTTAAAGAACTTCCAAAGTAGAAAATGTCTGGTAAAGCCAAGTTTTGCTCTATACCATTTCGTAAATTAACCAATTCACCTCCGGGGTCGTTTTTTTGGGAATAGGAGAATAGAGGGGTATTACATTATGTCATTTCTTAAGATAGAGAGTAAGAGAAACAAGGACATATACTAATTAAGACCACAAGTTTATGGCCTCAATAATGGATCTATAAACAGCTTTAGGCTTCCATAAACTGGGTAAGGGACAACAATATCAAATTTATTTATTGATCTGAGAATCATTGTACCTTTATATTCATGATCTGAAATCATGAATGTATTCAAAGGTCCAATAAGCCTAACTAGTCACACAACTATTAAGTTGAACCTGAAACTAGGAAGGTCCGTAGGTAGCCGGGTGAACTGAATTTTGAACTATTTGCATCTACTTAGTAAAACTTACAAAAGGAAAAGAGAGGTGGATACAAATAGTTCATAATTGAGGGAAGGTCAATGCAATTATCCCGATGAAGAACCAAACGTGCCTTTAAAAGTATGCAATTCTCTAAACAACAAAAAAGATATCGCAGCTTAGCCTCATCGGGTTATTCAATAGAAGGCTTAGAAATACGAATTTCTCACTTCAAATTTGCGTGAACATTGTTTTCTGCACAAAGTCGGACTCTTCCAATCCATTTTTCTCTTGTCTTTTTTCCTTGACTGTAGAGAATTCGAAGCCCGAAATGTTTATCATTCATTTCTCATACACAAACTACACACTTCTCGAAACCAACAAAGGGATTGCAAAATGCTACTGTTTTTTTTTTTTTGAAAAGCCTCAAAATGCTACTTAAGTATGAGCAAACTGCATAACCTGCAAGATATATGAACTTGGATACTAACTTCAATACATAAACTGACTACAATTGATTAGGTACAGATTCAGGAGCTCAGACTAGTAACTACGTCAAGTTGAAGCTAAGGCTTAGCTCTTAAATATATAAAGTACTACTCCTTACAGGTAAAGAATTCATGGTAAAACCAAAGGAAATCAGTGCTTGTAAGCAGCTTGACTATAAAATTATAAGTTTGTAATGTCCAGACCTTTTTGAGCTCTGTTCTGTAAACAAGCACTTTATCTTATCTCTCTTTGTTCCATCTTTGGCTGCCTTTCGTAGTGCAACATACTTATCTTATGAATTGGAGTGAATAGCAAATTACCGCCTATGATATAAAGGGAAAAATACCTCCGTGTTTTTTTGCAAAAGAACCACACTGCCTCCCTCTTGTTTTTTACATTATTACAAAGGGGGGGGGGGGGGGTTAAAATGACCATTATGCAATATCAAAGGGGATAAAGTGCCCATTTATGCTTATGACAAGGGGGTAAAATGCCCGTTTACGCGTATCACAGGGAGTTAAAGTGAAGTGTATATGTTGTCGAGGTAGGGTGAATAGATAATTTTTTCTCATCGGAATGAAGTCGCAGTTGCATTATAGAGCGCGTGTTCAACACCTCCATTAAGGAGGTAAATTGGTTATTATTATATATCACAGGGGGGGTAATTTGGGTCTAGTTTCATACCATATGGGGGTAAATTACCTGTTAGGTATCTCACAGGTAGGTAACTTGCCAAATAATTGATGGACAACCTACTAATATAAGTAATATTGAAACCAAAATATTCATTAGCATGTATGGAAAAAGTAATGATCCTTCTCTTGTAAAAGATGCCATTTACATGAATGCAAAGATCATGAAACTGCCCGTGTGCGTGCGTTTATTTATGTATATATGAAAAACATGAGCTCACCATCAGGCCGCGAAACTTTCAAGCTTATCACAATGAGGAGTGGGAAAGTGCCTATTCCATTGACGCCTCTGCATTTCCATGTGACAATAACGTCCAAGCGTATGCTTGTAATCCTTGATCACATTATTTTCAATGTCATATCGACCTGAGCTTCCAACAGGGTACTTCTCATCAAAATCAGCTGACTTAACAAAAAATTCCACTCCATGTTTCTCGGTCGTTTTCTTAAACTGATATGAAAAACTCTTCTGTAATGAATACTCTGGCTCCGAAAACGGAAGATAAGCAAGCAATATGATCACCAAAAACGGAAGCAACTGAAGAAGCAACATTAGATTAGGACCCCCACCACCCAAATCTTCCCTCTGATGATGGGCAGCATGAGTTGTTCTAGTTCTATAAACATGACCATTTCTAAACACATTTTGTTGACCCCCAAAAAATGCTCTGAATATCTCATCAGGGTCAAATTCGTCATCAAAGAAATCATTCCCGGTTCTTCTTCTTCTCCGAGATACATTATGCTGTTGATTATACTCAAATTCATCCACTAACCCGGTTTGATCGTATTGCCTTCTTGAGTCATCATCACTTAAACACTTAAAAGCTTTGCTCACTTTCTTAAATGCCTCCTCGGAACCCGGGGCTTTGTTCTTATCCGGATGAACTTTCAAAGATAACTTCCTATATGCCTTCCTAATCTCCTCTACCGAACAACTTTTCTCAACGCCAAGAATCCCGTAATAATCCTTCTTAATCTTGATCTGCTGCACCAAGCGCACGTGCTCCTCTGTGTAATTCCGAACTCCATCTCCGTTGATCGAGCCTACACCATCTTTCACCTTACTACTGACATTATTTACATCACTAGATTGAGCAGTGGAAGATGATGAACCGAGATTTTCGCATGCAGCTAAGAGATCATCTACTGGTAAATTCTGATTAAGGCGTCGTGCAATTCCGAGAAATTTTAGGGCTTTTTGTTTATTGCCAGATGCAATAGCCTCCTTGGCAATATTCATACACCTTAACGCCTCGTCTTTGTTACTATCCATAACTATTTTTGAGATTTCAATGAAGACCCAGTTTGAGAAATCCCAAATATTTCAATATTGGGATCTAAAACCTAGGAATTTTTCACACCCCACACAAAATCTTCAATTTGAAGAATCAATCTATACCCATTCCAGAAAATGAGGCCTTGAATTGTATCTAGTCTAAATTCACCTAATATTCAAGAGAAGAGAATCAAAATCAGGGATCTCAAACAAATTCAGCACACAAGTATGGAAATTATACAAACAAATATGTACAGAAGTAATTAACGGGCTCAATCACAAATAAATTGCGTAGATAATGAAAGTTTTACTGCCTAAAAATCCAAAAATACGTTCAAATTAAAAAAATTAAGATGGGTTTTTTACCTTCGAATTAGTACTGAAAGAGACGAATGGAGATCGCACGAGAAGAAAATGTGTAGGTGAAATATATAGTAGCTCAACGACCAACCAATCAAAATGTGCCACGCATTCTTTTCTGTTCAATTCTTCTTTGCTTCAATTTGGATATTTAGGCTTGGACCTCTCTTAGATTTTTAGTATGATTTTTTTATTTTTTGGAAATCTATTTTCTATATTAACCTTTTTATGTATTTTAGATATAATGTTAGTTATGTCTAATTCAGTGAGAAATACTTATAATTTAAACAATATGTTATTTAACATTATTAAAAGTATATTGTTTTAAATTGATACTTGCTTATTGGTAAAAATATATTAAATAATACAAATTCAAAGTGTGGTTTTGACAAAAAAGAATTAAATTTAATATAAAATGTAATAATTTAAATAATCATACCACTTGACTATAATGGACATTTTAGTATTTAAAACCTTATAAATCAAATAAATTTGCAAGAGAAGTGATGTACAACAAAACTTGACCTAATACTTCCGGTCCGACTATAATGTGAGCGAAAATCAGACTAAGCTCCTTATTTTTCGGCTTCAATTCAATCAAAATAAGCTTATTTGAACTAAATCAGTTATACATTTCAAACCTTACATAAACTCTTCCAAACTCAACTCAAGCTCGAGCGGAGCTTATTTCAGCTTGATTCGTTAAATGCAAACGCAAGCTCAAAAGTTACAACACAGTTAAATTATCATTCCTCTTAGAAACATTGTATTGTAAATAAGTTATCCTATACATCCTTAAATCCCAACTCTAATTCTTTCTAGCATCTATGTTAAGGAAACTGCATTAGAAAGAACAATCAATTTTCATCATCAGAATCAAAAAACTGTCTTCTCCTCAAAGATTCAATAACCTCAGTTGGCCTAGTACCTCCAGAAGTCCCTTCTCCAAATTCCCTAATCCGAGACTTGAGCTTCGGAACCCCCATTGCACTTAAAGGACTCTTTAAACCTCGATTTACTTCCTTAAGCACAGACCTTGCCGTAGCCCTTGCCACAACATCTGCCACAGCCGAAGCCACTTTAGAATTACTACTAATCTTCTTAGACAACTTACTCGTTATAGTATTCAAATTTGGCTCGTTTCTAACACCCGGTGATCTAAAAACGTCTGATTTTTGCATTGTTGCTACTGCCTCGGCAGCTTTAGTTGTGGCCTTCATAGATTCATATTTTTCCATGTCGTATATGAGTTCTTTCTGAAGTTGTTTATCGGCAACTAAGATGTCATCGATCTCGTTTTTGTAGTCTTTGAGGAGGATTCGGAGGCAATCCATGAGGGAGCCGATTAGAGGGCTGTTTTTAGTTTCTAGAAGTCGTTTTAGCTCTATGAAGATGGGGATTGTGTTTTGGATAAGGCCTTTTCTTATAGCTTGAGTGATGGCTTTTCCTTTTGAGGATGATCCAGCACTGTCTCCGTTTTCTTCTTCGATATCTCCTGCATCAGATGATGTTCCTCGGTTGGGTTGAATTTTGATTTCTTTACTGGATAAAATGAGGAAAGCATCCTGTTTTTTTCCAAAAAAAATAAATATGAAGCAATCTTAACAAAAATCATTTAGAATCCAAAGAAAATCTAAATGAAGTATAGAAAAATTCAAACAATAAGCAAAAAATATAACAAAACGCGCTAAATGCAAATATCACATGTGCTTTGTCTAATTGGCAAAAAAACCCACCTTGTTATTTTTATAGGCAACGAAAACCTTGTTTTTTTTATTAGAAAAGAATCCCATTTGAGATTCCTTCATAAATTGTAGGGAGGTTATTGTTAATTTTTAAGTGAACAAGAGGGTTATTGACAATTTTCAAAGTTCACAAGGGGGATTATTGACAATTTTATGTGAGTAGGTGCTTTTGCATTTTTAGTTGAGGGTATAATTATCATCTTGGCTTGGGAGGGATTTTTTGTTTATAAAAAATTAGCACGGGGTTTCTGGTAATAAAAATAACACGAGAGGTTCTCCTATTAAGACAAAGCATAGGATGTATTTTGGCCTACTCTATAACAAATTAATAGTCCACAAATTTATTTTTTAGGGCATCTCTAAATTTGAAATAAAAAGGGAATTGTAATTATATAATAGTAGGGTTTCAGGTTCAATTCGGTTAACCAGAGGAAAAAACCAAACCGAGTCAGATTTTGCAAATGCAGTCACCGAAAATCGAACAATTTCGTTTCAGTTTGGTTCAGTTTGGTTTGCACCAAATTTTTCGATTTCTCGGTCCATTTCGACTGGTTAACCAAATTGTACTCACCCTTAATCTTAGCAACTGAGCATAATAGATGACACTTAAGTCTAAGGAGCCAAATTCTCATACAAAACATAAAATCAAGAACAACTGGAACAGCTTGTACAAGAGAGAGAAAAAGAGACATTAAATGAAAGCTCAAAAGGTACCTGTAAAACCGACTGCCCAGTACTATCCTCTAAAGAAAGCATTCCATCGGATGCAGCAGCAAGAATCTCAGCACATACTTTCGCAAAGGTGGCCAGAAGATGCTCCGGAGCCATTTGTTTCAGCAAAGTTGCATAAATGTGCATTCTTTGAGACCTTGTGTTTTCATCATGTCCTCTAAAAAAAAGTCAATTTTAAAAATGATATCTTCAATGTCACACAGGTCGAACTAGAGGGTTTAAACAAACAAACCTAATTGAAAAAAGACGGTTTTCATTGCGCGAACTGTTGGAGTTACTACGTCCTGTATGGGCATTGCAGTCATTCAACACAAAAATAGCTTCCACGAAGCTATTGTAAGCTAAAAGTGGTGCCTTTGCTGCAGATATAAATCATGTAATTTAAGAGGTTAAGATAAACAAACATTACAAAATTCTAGATAGGTTTGTAAAACAATTATAACCTTTTAAGATACTCCCAAAGAGGAAATCAGCTAGTTGCTTAATTTTCTCTGAATCATCAACTAAGCACAGTAGAAATCGGAGAAAAAGCACGCCTCGCCACTTGACGTAGTCCCGCTGTTCAATAGAAACTGAGTTAAAGAAAGTGATACCTAAATGGCAGAATTTAAATTTTAATATGACAGTATACCTGTAATAGTCTTGACAGCAATATAAATGTTTGCCTTCTTACTAATTCACATGGGTCTCGCAGACACTTCGTGATCTTTGACATATAACTATTGGATTTGAAAATTAGATAATATTATAAGAATATTGAACTAGTTATAAGTTTTATAAGGATAGAACATATATAACTACACATATGCTTAGGCCTTACCAGTCAACCAGTGCAGTATACCGAACACAAAAATCAGTCATCATTACCACAATGTTATTGCGAAGTGCAGCAGAATCGCTCTTTTCAAGCTCCTTAAAAATAAAATAAAATAAAATGCTATTAGTAATTAAATTAATAAATTGCAACAATAGTTTATTAGTGCAGGTGCTCTGTTGACCTAATTGACGGGGTGTAATGGTTGAACAAACTAAAACGCTATTGATCAAGTTGGAGAGCAAACTGTTATTGAAGCTGATTTAGCTGTTATTCTGGTTATTATTAGAGAACTTCATTTGTATCTTAAAGTCGAGAAATCAGAGTAAAGAAGATATTGCAAAGGAGTTCACGCATGTGCTTGACTTCCAAATAGCAGCAATCACTTTTCATAAGTAGGTATTATTTTTTCTACAAGTTGTTTTTCTCTCCCCCCCCCCCCCCCTCCCTTCCTAACTATTGCATTTGCACTTGCCCCCTCAACCTGCTAATTGTTACAATTGACTACATTTTGTCGTTAGACGGTGACCTTTAGGGATTTGGATGTGAAATGGTCGACAGTTTAGGGAGTGAACTGCATTAAGTCGAAGATTAGAGAGTGAAGTGCAGGTTTTTATCTTATACAGATGTTTGTAGCCAATTATCATAGGGAGATGTACCCACAGTCAACTGGCCAAAGGTTTAGAACTGCGACAATTTAAAAAAATTGAGGGGGGGCAAGTGCAAATGCAAAATGGTTAAACAGCCAAAAGATTAGGGGATAAAATGCAATTTAACCTTGTTTATATGGAACTTGTTTAGATCATGAAACATGCATTTGAGATGTACCTGCACAAAAAGAGGAAGATAGCGCTTTGCAAGTTTCCCATCAGCTAGGCAAATCTTTCCCATAGTTAGCCAAGCTTGTATATACAAGGATGGGGCAGTCTGCTTTAAGGGAACTGCTGCCCCGGGCAGCTTGCTCGATCTTGGATCAGAGGTCCCGGAAGTGATAATGGTATGTATGGCTGGAGTAATACTTTCTAACTTGGCTGAAGGGCAAACAATAACTAATGAACCAATGGTGTAAACCGCAATAATTGCTTTTGATAATAATTTGTCACAGTCAGCTGTTCTTTTTCCTTTCCGACTTGCACCAGTAGGTGGTGTGAGAAAAGCACCATCTTGACTAGCATTAGAGATACTTGACATGTACAAATCTAAAACTTGGGAAGCGTTATGGTGAAGCTGGTTTACCCATCTCATTACAAGGGTATCAGCCTCATCTTGATTTGAAGCCTTCCGTTTGCACAGAGTTCTGAGTGCTTTTACATGAGCATTAACCTGGTGAAAAGCACACAAAATCAATCTAGATTTCAACTTTGAGCGGTAAATAGAGCCAATATGACCAAAACAAAGAACTTTTACTAGTAGCACAAATTCAGAGAAGCCATCGAGTTTCTGGAAGAAATTAAATCTAAAGATGCATGCTATATCCAAAAAAAAAAAAAAAAAAAAAAAAACGTTTTGAGAACTCTAAGCTTTACCTGCTGGTCCGAGCACTCATATTCAATTATACATGGGTCAAAATTACATCATTTTCTGTCGAAAACATAGAACAGTTTCTTCTTTTTTATCAACAGAAACGAAAAAACGTGTAATTCTGAAACATTTTGTTTGCTTTGAGACTCTCTTATTTTTCTTCATTTAGTATTTTCTTAACACTTATTCCTAGTGTTTCCGAAATGTCTCAAAAAAAATATCGAAAATGTTCCAATATTAAGCTGACCGAAACATAAACTAGAAACGAAATTTTGATCCATGCCCAAAAAATTATGTAGTAAAACAAATCTCTTAATACCTCAGTTGAGTGCATGTTGAACCCCTCAAGTCGTTGAAGAAAATTATGTGCTAGATCTGCTGCAGGTTTAGGAGGTAGTTCCACAGAAACGTTAGAAATTGTCTGCAAGAGAAAAACACGGTCTCCCACCCAAGCAACAGACTTAGTTTCTCCTTCAACCATTCCATTGTCCAAATCTCCTTGTTCAAAAGGGCTTTTGATTTCTCCAACTTGATCGTTCTTATCAAGAATCTGCCAATGATGATGTAGAAACTCCCAGTCAACTGCTTTTGAAAGGAATGAAGATACTTCAGACAACAAAAACCAGGCACCCGCAGGTGCTGTCCACTTCTCTATAGATACACAATGATTCAACCACCGAGATTCAGATGCCCTAATGATACTTTGAAGAGCAGTAGCAATCCTTGGCTTAAGTTTTTTCTTTCTTCCCAAGCTTGAGCAGATCTTCTTCACCCATGGAGACACCTCTCCATTACAAATCTCTTTTAATAGTCCTATAACTCCATCAGGATATAACGACTCATCATCTCCAGCATCTAAATTAGCTTTCTTGCCATTTGTAGCATGAGGGCCAGAAGGGTAATTTGTTGATCCAGCCCTTGACACGCGATCAATGACCAATTCTAGAAATAGGTTCTCGCATTCTTCTTGGATGCCAGTTTCATTATCGTTAATCAAACGTGGAACAGAATGCAGCCACTCCTTTGTCACAGTGGATGTTGAATATATTCTGAAGGCCTAAAGGTTAAATGAAGATTCCTCGTTAAGAATGAAAGCATAACAAAAATCTTTTACTGTAAATGACCAACAAAAGGAAAGATAGAAACAGCAAATGAGAATTACGGGCCAAAAGATAACAATTATGAGCAGATACCATGCAACCTTGTAAACCTTCAAAGAGAAAATCCACATACATAAAGATGAAAATGGCTCAAGAGACATACAAACGACACACATTCCCCCACCCCCTCCCCAACCCAAGAAGTACCCTCCAAAGGCATCTCAAGGTTACATTCAAAAGACATATTTATAAAAATCCGAACATATCAAACACCATACATTTGATTGGATGGTATAACAAGACATGAACTTCAAAATTCTAACATATGGAGTAAAGCCTAGACACTTCACCTCAGATAGAGTGCACATAGCCACTTTCCTAATGCTAACAAGTGGATCAGAACAGGCTATGCCAACTGTCTTTAGCAGTTCATCATCAAGTTCACCTCCTAAAAGTGCTGTCAACTTCGATATCAGTGAAAGAGCTGCCTTTCTTACAGCAGCCTTCTCATCCGTACTACGATTTTTTAGAATATCATTCATTCTATTGCTCGGCTCTTCTCCAAATCCCATCACTTCTTTCAAAACTGATCTACTCTTATCATTTTCCGAAAAAGACCCCACCACCTGAGCTAAATTCATCAAAGCTCTAGCTCTAATAGTAACAGTCAAATCCGAGCAGCGTTGAATCAATGCTTCGAATAACCTCAAACCCCATGAATTCTCATGCCCTTCAACCATATCAATCCCTAATGTTTCTTTAAGTGACATCATTAAAATAGGAATTAAATCAACTGACAAAAGCCTAAACTGCCCCTTCCCTTGGCTCATCTTCACTACATATTCAGCAAAACCAACTTTATCCTCAAAATCCAAAACCTTTACAATCTCCATTATAGACTCAACAGCTAATGCTCTTCCTTCAGCCTTTTCCGGAGCTTTCTTTACCAAATACTTTGGTAAGTTAGCAACCGCTTTCTTAATGTCATCTGAACTTTCACCAATACCCACCATCTTATTCACCACAAAACCCAAACCAAAACTCCTCACCTGTGATTTAGACAATAATATTAGCGGTGTCAATGCCTTCAAAATCTCAGCAGCAGTATCTCCCTGATTACCATGCTCAGGTTTCAAAGCTTCACCCAAAATCCTCGAGCATAACTCGTATAACTTCCCAAAACTCCCCAAATTCCCCCGAAACTCAACCGTGGTTGGTATCTCACACATAGTCTGGACCAAAGCCTTCAAACAATCAAGAAACCGGTCCAAATGAACCAGACCCATTACCATTTCCAGCTTCTCCAGCACAAGAAACAGATCTTTAACATCCAAACCCCCCTCTTCCCCATCATTCTCCACAATATCCCTATTTTCAACCCTACTCTTATTTCTCCTCCCCTTCCTCTTTTTACCGGGGCTTCGGGAGACTGACCCTTCCTTAGAAGCCAAAGAAGGGTTTTTAAAGGCCAAGCGTATGGCTCTAAGGAGACTGAGAAAAGCCATGGGAGTAAAAAGAGTAAAAACAGGGCAATTTGGGGACAAAAGGAGCAACAAATAAACCTTTGATGCCAAAATGGAAATACCGGGACCAAGGCCAGAATCCATGGCTGAAGAAACTGCATTGGTGAGTGAAGTGAGTGAAATGTTTCTTGAAGAGAGCTCGGTATAGAGATTTTCGAGATCGATTGGATCATCGGAGTTGAGAGTGTACTCTAATAGGGTTTCTAAATCTCTGAGTAAAGACCGTGAAATTGGTAACTGGGTTTCCAGATTCGCAACTATTCGACCAATAATTTCATCCATGGTTTGAATTTGGCTGAAGCTTTCAGTGTGTGTTTGTGTTGGAAGAGCGCTTTGAATTTTGGTATTTTTCCCGCTTCGAAAATTTGGGGAGGATTCGTCTCACGACGTCGTTTTTTTTGTGTGGTTGGGGTTAGTAATTCCGAAGTTTTCCAAAATGTGTAAGAGTGTCCTTTAAGGCCCAGTTCGGTTTGGCCGATTCTAATCGGCCCAGATTGCAATTTTGGTTCACTAAATAATTGGGCCCAACTGTTTAGTCTTGTATTTGGCCGATTAGAATCTCGTCCCAATAACTAAGTTGGATTTTGGCCCAGTTTATTTATTGTGTGTTCGGTTGGGCCGGTTTCTTGCAATTACTATTATACCCCCCTCCCCAATCGTGAAATCTGGCCATCCATTTCTATTTTATTCTCAACCGTCCGATCAAAGTCAAATTATACACTTTGGACTAGGGTTACATCATTTCAGTTTTTCTTTCTCTCTCTTGAACACGATCCGCCGCTCTCTTCTCTTCGTTCCTCCCTCATATCCTTGTTTCTCCATCGAAAATCACCGTAAAATCATACACTTTCTAAGAACAGCTTAGATTTTAGGCTATGGTTATCTTCTTTTTCACTCATAATCTCAAAAATCCCCGAAAAACAGTAAATTCTTCGTGATACTCCAATCTTTTCCTGATAGTTGTTTTATTTCGTCCTGGGGTTCTTCGTACGGGGCCATCGGCAGCTGCTGCGGACGTAAAGGTAATAGTATTTTCCCCAAACATGGCTCGAATTTATTCAGATAAATTATTAGGGTTTCGTATATTAGGGGAAATTTTTATGTTTTTGTTGAAATTCTTATGAAATTTATACTTTCTAAACTGTTTTATGCATTTTTATGTATAAGTTAAGATTTTCCCACTTTTTTTTTATTTTTCCGAAAGTAGGATTTCAAATTAGAATTACTTGAATTAAAATTAGGCTAAATTAGCATTACTTGAAATTGGGCTGATTTCATAAACTAGGATTTATTATAATTACTGAAATTCTAATTACTGAAATAAGCATTACTGAAATTCTAATTAGGATTTCATAAATCCTAATTAGGATTTATGAAATTCTAATTAGGATTTCATAAACTAGGATTTATGAAATTCTAATTAGCATTACTGAAATTCTAATTAGGATTTCATAAACTAGGATTTATTATAATTAGCATTACTGAAATTGGGCTGATTTCATATATTAGGGTAAATTAGCATTACTGAAATTCTAGGGCTGATTAGGGTTTATTAAAATGTTATCTATCATTACTTGAATTTCTTGGGTTGATATATAATCAAAAATTTTACTCTTTTTTGATTGTTTGATGTAGGGATTCTGTCTGGAATGGGTGAATCTTCCAGTACTACCGGACGAAGTCATTGGTCCGGTGGGACTGGCCGAACATGCTATTGTGGTAGCATCGTTAGGATATTTACTTCCAAGACTCCAACAAATCCAGGCCGAAGATTCCTCAGATGTGGAGGAACACAGGTTAAGATTTTTACTTTATGCTATATTTGTATATTTTTCATTTATTTTAATGATCTTATATTCTAATGTTTGTAATTTTGTTTCAGGGCCCGAAGTGTAGTTTCTTTGAGTGGGTTGATCATGAAGTTCCAAACATCCCTCAATTAATGCAACGAATAAAACATGTAGAAGAAGAAAATTTGCTTTTGAGTGCCTCTATTTTGGAAATCAGGGAGTCACTTAAATCTTTAAATCTAATTTTAATTTTATTAAGACATGTGCTCTTTTGTGTGCATTTGTTGTGCTATATCATGCTTTCATATGATTGCATGATTATGTCCATGTATTTTTATGGATATAGGCTTGATGTGCTGCCTTTTATGATTACTGATTGGTTAGGAAATGCCTTTTAATATCACTGCTTGGTTATAAAGAGCACTGTTTGGTTATGCTTGCATGTTTTTGTTGTATGTCCATGTATTTTTTTTGATGTAGTACTGTGAATTATAGTGTACCCTATTTTTGAACACACACTATGTAATTAGGCAGGCTTGAATGGCTGGCTTTTATTATTACTGTTGGGTATGCTTGCATGTTTTTGTTGTATGTCCATGTATTTTTTTGGATGTAGTACTGTGAATTATAGTGTACCCTATTTTTGAACACACACTATGTAATTAGGCAGGCTTGAATGGCTGGCTTTTATGATTACTGTTGGTTATGCTTGCATATTTTTGTTTTAGTGTGTCAATTTATTTTTATGGAGGTAGTACTGTCAATGATACCCAAGCCTATTTTTGAACACACACTATGTAATTAGGCAGGCTTGAAATTTCTTTCTTTCTGTATCTGATAGATTACCTTTTTTAAAGAGATGTGAAGGTTGAGTGTTGAAAGCTTATGATTACTATATGCTTCAATTCCTATGTTATTACATCCATCCATAAACTCTATGACTCATGTATGTTGGAAATTTGTATTATAACACATTGCAGTACATAGCTACAATGTTGAAATAATTAATTATATATAATTAGGCAGGCTTGAATTTTCTTTCTTTTTGTATCTGATTAATTACCTTTTTTTATAGAACTTATGTTTTGTGTTAACTGCATAGCTAGAATATTATATGCTTCAATTCCTATGTTATTACATCCATCCATAAACTCTTGTCTTATGTATGTTGGAAATTTGTATGTTACAACATTTCAGTACATGAATCATATGTACTGAAATAACATGTTATAATATTTAACCATCTTTGTGTGCATGCATTATACTAAATGCAAAATAGACAGTTGAGTGCATTCAATTTGGCAAATAGACAAAATATTTGCATGCTTTGTACCATTCTGCAGTTATGACCTTTACATATGAATATACTAAAAAAGATTTCATCCTAGCCCACATTATTTCCTTTTTTTGAGTTGTCATTTCCCTAAGTCATGTTATGTCTTTTCCATGTTTACTTTTTGCATGCATCATTTATTTCATTTTTCATTTCCAATGCTTATTAATGACACAAATCTCTTTTGCCTTTTACAAATCTTTAATATGGCAACTCCTTTAAGCAACCCACAAGACAACAATTTTGTACTTCCACCTAACCCACATTAATTGAGACTTAGAACTGCCTATATATATGCTCTCTTCCATGCCAACCGAACACCACCAAAAACTTTCTCCAACAAAAATAGTAAGTTTCATTACAAGTTCTTCCTCTTTCTAATGACTAATTACAAGTTCTTCCTCTTTCTAATTTATCAAAACATATGACTAAATAATTTCTTGCATTTACTTGGTGACTACAGGTTTCAAACATGCCTTTGACTAGGAGACAAAGGGCGGATCTTGACGCACGCTATGATGGATGGAACCCGGAAGAAGAAGGCTATTTCATACACAAACTCTTCCGTGCAGCGAGGCAGGACATGGTCAAGAACGTTGACGATCTCACGGAGACTCTTGAAATTATAAGTGAGAAGATGACACGGAGGTTTCGGCGAATTTTCCACCTCACTTTGTTGCGACTTAAGTTGGAGCGAATCCGCTTTGATTTTGTGGACTTTGAAGACTTTTTGAACCACCCGGGGGTAACATTTGAGCCATACAGTGGCCGCACCACCATCTCTAATGCATACTGGCGTGCAATATCCACCGCGGTAAGTTTCCAGTTTCTGTAATAAGAATTTATACTAAAAATAGTTCGTGTAATATAAGAATTTATACTAATACTTGTTCCTGGATTTTGTTAGGACGAGCCGAGGAGCTGGAGGATATTTCGGGTACAAGGGCATCGCTATTACCGTAAGCTGAAGTACATTTTTTATATGAAGGAATGCGCCCACTTACCCCGTTCCCTCCTCGGCTCAGCCCTCCAACCGATTGACTTAGCCGATGATGAGGATGCCCTCGTCGTTTCTCCGATTGCCATTGATGCTGACTTTGAAAACTCTGAGGCTGTTGTCCCCCCTGATGAAGAGGTAAATCCTCTTGCTATGGTGCCTTATCAGGGACCAACTGATGGGGCAGGGGATAATGTCAACGGTGGGGGGCTGAGTGATGTGGATTAGGTTTTATGGAGATTATATATGTTTTATGTAATTTGTTATATATGTATGTTTGGATTTTGGTTCTGCACTGAGTGCAGAACCTTGAGGATGGTTTTATAATGTTTGTATGTTTGATTTTGGTTCTGCACTCAGTGCAGAACCTTGCTGATGGTTTTTTTTTTATGTTTGTGTAAAATGATGGAACTTGAGGCAGCCTTATAAGGCTGTCATTATGATAATATTTTATGAGTTTTTATGCACTTTATATTTGTTAGAATATCTTTTTTCTGAGTTGTCTTTATTTGTGCATGTCTACACGTTATTGTTCTTAAAAGAATAAAATTTTTGGTCACTTTATTGTACTGAAAAGATGAAAATCAGTATGAAAGTTAAAAAACATTCACAAGAAGTTAAAAATCGTGTACTGCTTGCATTATTAAAATTCATGAAACATAAAGTCCACCTTTTGTACACAACATACTAAATTGCAGGACAATTTTAGTCAAAAAAAATAAAGGCATGCTTAGGTTACAATTGCAGCATAATGTATTGCAATTGCAGACAACAAACAATTGGCTGAAAAAGAGAAAAGTACTCCTCTTGGTTCCAAACAGCCTCATTTGGTTACATCATTACATGTTATATTGCTACAAATTTGAAGCCCTTATTTTATTTCTCTGTAGTCTCTTACTTGATCGTAATAAAATGTCCAGTTTACCCACAATCAATGTTAACTTTGAATTTGATAAAAAAAAAAAAAAATCATTTGTTTATAAAGGGGTGCATTTGTAATTAAGTGAACTTTAAGAATGTTTTGCATCAACTATAATATTTAAATTAAATCTATACGAATAGAGAAAGGAACGAGAAAATTAAATTAGTAATTCTATGTATACGAATAGAGAAAGGAACGAGAAAATTAAATTAGTCATTGAAAAAAATTTAAATTCTTCCTAAAATAATCCCAAATTCAGTGAGAGTTCTTTTAGCAATCACATGAGACTTGAAAAAAATTAATCAATCGTTTGACCTTTTGAGGATTAGGCTATTACGTACCAAGTTCAATATTTAGGTATATAATTAAATTTCTTGTTTAACATGTATGTATGTGAAATTTATCTTCATCACAAAAATTAGACTTAAAATAAACGACATCACAAAATAATTTGATATGAACATCATTCTATTGGTAAAGGCGTAAAGCTCATAACGTCAAAGGAATCATCTGCAAGACATGGAAGTATGGAACTTTGTCGTTCGGCTCCTTATTTATAATTTGGAAATTTCAGTCAAAACTATATCCAAGTCGAAATATCAAAATTAGACAAAATTATATTTATGCCTTTAAATTTGGCCTAGTATTTCTGATAGTTAATGCTTTGGAACTTTTATGTTAGAAATTTGAAAAAATTAAATAAATATGGACGAAAATTACTTATGATTCCATTGTTTCGGTGAATTTTCATGACAAGTTCCTTATATTTAATTCATAAACTGATTGTAACCCAACTTTATTTTATTTTGCTATTCCAATTTTGTGTACAGGAAGTAGAGATTATTTTGGATTCAAACTCAACATGTGCACGAAGATATCAATTGATTTGGACAAGTTCAATTGCATAATAATGTTTACACAACTCGTCTATGTAACCGTCCATCCAAAATGCAACAACATTACTACTCCAAAGTTGTATGGCATCATTCATTACAAAAATCCAAAATATTTACATCCAAACCTGTTGATTTCAAAACTACAACCAACATTCATGCATTGTCATGTCTTGTCTTGTGCATTGTCATGTCTTGTCTTTTCCTTCATAACTTTTACCATTTATCATTTTACCAACTTTCACTTACCATTCATAAATGGTAAATACTTGATAACTTCACTGCCTATATATATGGGTAGTTTTATTTACACCGAACACACCCTTTCTTCTACACTTGGAAAAACAGTGAGCATAAAATAATTAGAAGTTCATTCTTCTTCTTTAATTTAGTTTAGGGTGAATATTTTCTTTCATATATGCTATTAATGGTTGTGTTTTTTATATGTAGGTGCAAACATGCCACTTACTCGAAGGCAGCGGGCGGATATGAACTCGAGGTACGACGGGTGGAGCCCGGAGGAAGAGGCCTACTTTATTTGCAAGCTGGCCCGTGCTGCACGGAGGGACAATGTTCAAGACGTTGAAAACCTTCGTCTAACTCTCGAAAGGATTGTCGAGAAAATGAATGCACGATTCCGTCGACGGTTCAACCTTACATTACTCAAACTGAAACTGGAACGTATTCGTCGGGAGTATATTGACTTCAAGGAATTCTTGGAGCAGCCCGGGATTCATTATGACCCTTATAGTTCCCACACTTTCGTTTCCAACCAATATTGGACCTTCATAAGCCCACATGTAAGTATTACTAACTTACCCTGTTTATGTTTGTATGTATAATCAGCCCACTGACCACTTCTCGTGTTTATTTGTAGCACGAGCCGGATAGCTACCGAAGTTACCGAATTGAAGGGCATCAACACTTTCTGAAATTGAGATATCTTTTTGATCACAAGCAATGTGCCATCTTCCCACGACAACTCCTCGGCTCCCCTCTGTATCCCGTTGCCGGGGCAGCAGGAGATGTTAATGGTGATATAGGGGGGTCATATGTCCGATGTGGACTAAGTTAAGGGCTTTTGTGGGGGACTGAGTTATTTTATGTTTGATGTTAATATGGTGCTTTGTTCAAAGGCTTGCTGTTTCATGGACTTGTATCTTTTGATGTGTATGTGAATAGTTGGAGGTTCTGCACTTGAGCAGAACCTCAAGGCTTGTTTTTTTTTTTTTTTTTTCAACTATGTACTTGAATTTGGCAGCCTTTGTAGGGCAGTATTGTATAATATTGAATGTTTTTATTCAACTATGTACTTGAATTTGGCAGCCTTTATAGGGCATATGTTTTCATTCCAAATTTTTTTGTAAGTTCAAATCAATAGATTGTTCACATTTGGCAGCCATGGTCTTGGTTTTTTGTACCACTGGATACAAAAATGCAAATTTTGTACCATATGATAGGTTTTCATTACAATTTTTGGTATCAAATTCATTTTTTCTACAAAGTTAATGACAATTTACCTCCTATAAAATACATAATATTCAATTTACCCCTTTGTACTTTGGGAAAAAATCAATTTACCCCCTATAAAATAAATAATATTCAATTTACCCCTCTACACTTTGGAAAAATCTCAATTTACCGCTTCTAATTTTTTTTAATGAAGTTTTAATGCAACAAAAACCTCTCCTATGGTACCAAGTCCTAAATTTGCAACAATACTAAAAATGAACTTCCATATTTTCCTTTTATACATAAATCACAAGGAAATAAACAAATTGCAACATAGAAACTAATCCAAACTTGTACAATTTTAGCACCAACTATGGCATCATAAAGTCAATACAATTTCAACCCAATGTTTCCAAAAACTACAACAAACATTCATAATTCCAAAAACTCATAATTACTTGAACATACATGGCTCCAAAATTCGCATCATTTCACAAGAATTTTCAAGCCATGTTTGCATGCGTACTACCAAAATATCATGCCAACTACTAAAACCCCATTTGGCCAAAAATATCCAAACTCTAATACTTCCTTACCCAAATCACAAAATACACAACTATAACATGTAGCAATATCTTAAAATTCACAATAACATAGTCAACACCCGAAATTATCATAAACCATAATAAGTCATGGAATCTTACCATTGAGCATCATGTGTGCTTGTATTTCCCGATTACGTTCGCTAGAACGCAAAAACAAGCTCACATGTCTTTGGTCATCCATTATCTTGTAACAAAGAAAGTTCATGTTTTCTTCGGTTAGTCCCGGAACCTTCTCTAATGCGGCAATGACCTTTGATGCCTTTTCGTCAATCGTATCTTCCTCCTTGGTCATTTTTGGTGTGAGATTCATGGCAATACATTTTGCCTCATCAATGAAACTTGTCAAGACGGGCAACATAGACTCACTTTTGGCGGTTTCAAGTGTTTTCGGCTTTCGTTCTCTAGTCAATTGTTTCTTCTTCTTCTTCTTCTTGTCGTTCCCATCAAGTTTAACACCAAGTCCATATACCTTCGATTTTTTCATCGAGGAACCATCGGATGTATCGGGAGTATAGTTGATTTTGTCTTTGAATTGATCCCCAACCCAATCGGATGCATCCATAGTTAGATCGACGTATGAACTAGTGTCATCAAATGTCGGAATGTACGGTTCCACCACTTCTATGCTTAATTGCGTATTGCTTGAGTTATTAAGATTTTCACTCATCAATATGTCATCAACAACATCAGTGAACCCTTGAGCATTGTCTCCCGTAGCCCTGTCCTTTCCAAACAATGCACACCAATCATCATAGTACCTCCAAGACTTCATCCTCATCGAACGAACATCACGATTAGCCTTTCGAGGAATACAAAAACATGAACTTAGAACACAAACATAATAAATATAGCCGAAAATATTATACAAGTTAGCAAATTCTTATTTACCCGTGCATATTCGGCCCAAACATCATCGTTGACCTCTATCATTTTAGCATCGTCATTCCATCCAAAACCACTAGTACCCAACATGGCAATCAATAAATAGTATTGTTTTTTCCAAACCGTGAGCTTTGAGTTAATGTGTCTCACTCTAATGTCGGTTCCCCGTATCCTTGCCCTCATGGCGGATTCTAAGTGACCTAAATATCCCGCTTTAAACCCATTATCCGCCTTCCATCCATTCGAAACAATCTCATGCAAACAAGAAATCAATGTTTGCTCCTCGTCGGAACTCCAAATTCTACGTGGTGCTTGTGGAGTTTTTGTAGGGCGCGATGTTCCTGCATTGCTTGGTGCCGGTATTGGCTCCATGATTAAACTGAGAACACATTCACGAAATAAAATATTAACCCGTGATAATCCGTTTTCAAGCACAATTCCAAACATTAATAAATAAATAAAACCACAATCATACAAACAAATTGTCCTCATGTACATATAATAATGTACCATCATAAATAAACCACAATCACAAAAAAAAAAAAAAAAAAAAAGCATCACAACCAACACCAAGCATATTATCCAATCAAACAAAGTCATTTTCCAAAAACAAAACGCATCAAGTGCGTTTATCTCAAGGACTTGACAACCACTCGTCATACATAGCACGAGCCATGGTATCTCGATAATCAGTCCATGCTTGTGAAGGCTCCACAACATCGACAAAGTCACCGGTAGGACTCTCTCCTTCAACCTCATCATCACTTTCTGATTCACTACTCGAATCGGAATCTGACATATCATTGGGCATTGTCATAAGCTGGAAATTGTGAATAAGAATACAAGCCATGATAATTCGGTTTTGCGTCTTCAATGGATAGGACGGATCACTTTTAAGTATCGCCCACCTCCGCTTAACTTGACCGAAACACCGTTCGATCACGTTTCTTGCCTGAGAATGTTTCATGTTAAAGTATTCTTTATAATTTTGGGGAGCATCCCGTCCTACACCCCATTCCTTTAAATGGTAGCGAACTCCCCTATAAGGTGTCAAAAAACCTTCCCCATTCGTGTATCCATTATCGCAGAGATAGTATGTTCCTATGATATTCATAAAAATGAAAACGTTAACATTGTTACAATCATAATTTATGAAATTGTATGACCGAGAATATATGATGCATAAAAATCGTATACCGGCCGGAATTCGAAGTCCATTCGGGCGGGTAATAGCATCTTTAAGGACCCGACCATCTGCTGCGGAACCCTCCCATCCAGTCAATGCATACGTGAATTTTCCATTTACATCGCATGCAACGATCACGTTAGTTGCAATCTCTCCTTTCCTTGATCTATATCGAGGTTTATCAGCAGCTGGTGCTAGTACCTTCACATAAGTACCATCCAAAGCCCCTAAGCAACCCTACATAAAATACATGAAATAGTATTTAAGTTGTTTAAAGTTAACCAATACAGAACAAATTAAAAGTAGTGATAAAAAGTGTACGTACCGGAAAACAACCCCATCGGGAAGTTTCATCATTTTCTGAAATCGGTATAGGTCTTGATAGTAAGATTGAATGACATTTAAGCACACAATTCAATACACGGTGGAAACACTTGCTCACTGTATCCCCAGACCGACGATAATGAAAGCCCACGATTCGATTTTTCTTGTGATGTGAAAGAACAGACAAGAACATTGCAACTTGTTCATTGAGTGGCACGTATTTAGTGTCCCTTAGACCACCAATGTTATGCAAGAAACGACATAGCTTACTAAAAGAAGTCATAGTGAACCTTAACAAGAACTTAGTCTTAACATCCGTCTTCGTGGTTACGCGATGTAAATACTTGGCTTGTTTGTATTTTTTACGTATGATGCTATACCTTTGTCTCTTTCGACTAGATGTTTGGGAAATAGATTGTGCTTCGTGTGCAATGAGACATACACAAATTATTATAACACATTTCCAAAAAAATTGGCGGAAGAAGTTTAGGACTTGTTCGTTCCTCTCCGAATCCATACCCAAGCGGTATTCTGTATTTGATATGCTTAGATATATCAAAATATGTCCAAACAAACTAGAAAGGGAAATATATCAAAATTGTCACAAAATATATCCAAACAAAATTCACAAAATATGTCCAAACAAAGTAGAAAGGAAACAAAAAATATACGAACATTTATTTATGTAATCCATCATACAATATTCCCTAGTATCACAATCTTACTTGAAATAGTTCATGAGACAAAAAAAAAAAATACACAAAAAAGGTATGTACAAACAAAGTACAAAGGAAAAAAAACACAAGCATTTATTTATGTAATCAATCATACACCATTCCTAGTACAACAACACAACATAAAAATAGTTCATCAAAAAAAAAAAATTTCCAGATTTCGAAATTATTTAAGGCAGGGAACACAAAATGCAATTTGGGGAAATTTTTAACACTCCAAGTCATCATACATGTTTTTAACAAACCAAAATATATTACAACTAATGGGCAATGTGTTCTTACCCTAGTTATTCTTCTTCTTCAATTTGTCCTTCACCTATGTTACAAAAAAAAAAAATTAAAAAAAAAATGTAACAAATTAATATCTCAAACTTTGGGTAATCAAGAATTAATCATTCTTCTTGTTATCAAAAGAGTAAACAATAATAAAGAAGAAAAAAAAAAAACTCACCTTCTTCAACTTCTTCTTCACCTATGAAAAAAAAATTAATTGAAACAAATTAATATCTCAAAGTTTGGGTACTTATATAATTAATTATTGTTATTGTTAACAAAATAGTAAAAAATAATAAAGAAAAAAAAAAAATTACCTTACCTTTCTCACGATGTCAATGGAGGGAAAGTGTAAAATGGAAAGTGTGCTGGAGAAGAATGTAGACTTTTTATTATCTGCTCACAATTACAATGGCAAATTGGATGTAATTATTCATAACATTAGGGGCATTTTTGTCTCAAATTTTAACAATTTGGCCCAATTAAATAATTTCTGGCCCAACCCTCCGATTTTAATCGGTCCGATAACTCCGGCTGGCCCACATGTTCCCCTTGACCTCTATCATTTTAGCATCGTCATTCCATCCAAAACCACTAGTACCCAACATGGCAATCAATAAATAGTATTGTTTTTTCCAAACCGTGAGCTTTGAGTTAATGTGTCTCACTCTAATGTCGGTTCCCCGTATCCTTGCCCTCATGGCGGATTCTAAGTGACCTAAATATCCCGCTTTAAACCCATTATCCGCCTTCCATCCATTCGAAACAATCTCATGCAAACAAGAAATCAATGTTTGCTCCTCGTCGGAACTCCAAATTCTACGTGGTGCTTGTGGAGTTTTTGTAGGGCGCGATGTTCCTGCATTGCTTGGTGCCGGTATTGGCTCCATGATTAAACTGAGAACACATTCACGAAATAAAATATTAACCCGTGATAATCCGTTTTCAAGCACAATTCCAAACATTAATAAATAAATAAAACCACAATCATACAAACAAATTGTCCTCATGTACATATAATAATGTACCATCATAAATAAACCACAATCACAAAAAAAAAAAAAAAAAAAAAAAAAGCATCACAACCAACACCAAGCATATTATCCAATCAAACAAAGTCATTTTCCAAAAACAAAACGCATCAAGTGCGTTTATCTCAAGGACTTGACAACCACTCGTCATACATAGCACGAGCCATGGTATCTCGATAATCAGTCCATGCTTGTGAAGGCTCCACAACATCGACAAAGTCACCGGTAGGACTCTCTCCTTCAACCTCATCATCACTTTCTGATTCACTACTCGAATCGGAATCTGACATATCATTGGGCATTGTCATAAGCTGGAAATTGTGAATAAGAATACAAGCCATGATAATTCGGTTTTGCGTCTTCAATGGATAGGACGGATCACTTTTAAGTATCGCCCACCTCCGCTTAACTTGACCGAAACACCGTTCGATCACGTTTCTTGCCTGAGAATGTTTCATGTTAAAGTATTCTTTATAATTTTGGGGAGCATCCCGTCCTACACCCCATTCCTTTAAATGGTAGCGAACTCCCCTATAAGGTGTCAAAAAACCTTCCCCATTCGTGTATCCATTATCGCAGAGATAGTATGTTCCTATGATATTCATAAAAATGAAAACGTTAACATTGTTACAATCATAATTTATGAAATTGTATGACCGAGAATATATGATGCATAAAAATCGTATACCGGCCGGAATTCGAAGTCCATTCGGGCGGGTAATAGCATCTTTAAGGACCCGACCATCTGCTGCGGAACCCTCCCATCCAGTCAATGCATACGTGAATTTTCCATTTACATCGCATGCAACGAGCACGTTAGTTGCAATCTCTCCTTTCCTTGATCTATATCGAGGTTTATCAGCAGCTGGTGCTAGTACCTTCACATAAGTACCATCCAAAGCCCCTAAGCAACCCTACATAAAATACATGAAATAGTATTTAAGTTGTTTAAAGTTAACCAATACAGAACAAATTAAAAGTAGTGATAAAAAGTGTACGTACCGGAAAACAACCCCATCGGGAAGTTTCATCATTTTCTGAAATCGGTATAGGTCTTGATAGTAAGATTGAATGACATTTAAGCACACAATTCAATACACGGTGGAAACACTTGCTCACTGTATCCCCAGACCGACGATAATGAAACCCCACGATTCGATTTTTCTTGTGATGTGAAAGAACAGACAAGAACATTGCAACTTGTTCATTGAGTGGCACGTATTTAGTGTCCCTTAGACCACCAATGTTATGCAAGAAACGACATAGCTTACTAAAAGAAGTCATAGTGAACCTTAACAAGAACTTAGTCTTAACATCCGTCTTCGTGGTTACGCGATGTAAATACTTGGCTTGTTTGTATTTTTTACGTATGATGCTATACCTTTGTCTCTTTCGACTAGATGTTTGGGAAATAGATTGTGCTTCGTGTGCAATGAGACATACACAAATTATTATAACACATTTCCAAAAAAATTGGCGGAAGAAGTTTAGGACTTGTTCGTTCCTCTCCAAATCCATACCCAAGCGGTATTCTGTATTTGATATGCTTAGATATATCAAAATATGTCCAAACAAACTAGAAAGGGAAATATATCAAAATTGTCACAAAATATATCCAAACAAAATTCACAAAATATGTCCAAACAAAGTAGAAAGGAAACAAAAAATATACGAACATTTATTTATGTAATCCATCATACAATATTCCCTAGTATCACAATCTTACTTGAAATAGTTCATGAGACAAAAAAAAAAAAATACACAAAAAAGGTATGTACAAACAAAGTACAAAGGAAAAAAAACACAAGCATTTATTTATGTAATCAATCATACACCATTCCTAGTACAACAACACAACATAAAAATAGTTCATCAAAAAAAAAAAATTTCCAGATTTCGAAATTATTTAAGGCAGGGAACACAAAATGCAATTTGGGGAAATTTTTAACACTCCAAGTCATCATACATGTTTTTAACAAACCAAAATATATTACAACTAATGGGCAATGTGTTCTTACCCTAGTTATTCTTCTTCTTCAATTTGTCCTTCACCTATGTTACAAAAAAAAAAAATTAAAAAAAAAATGTAACAAATTAATATCTCAAACTTTGGGTAATCAAGAATTAATCATTCTTCTTGTTATCAAAAGAGTAAACAATAATAAAGAAGAAAAAAAAAAAAACTCACCTTCTTCAACTTCTTCTTCACCTATGAAAAAAAAATTAATTGAAACAAATTAATATCTCAAAGTTTGGGTACTTATATAATTAATTATTGTTATTGTTAACAAAATAGTAAAAAATAATAAAGAAAAAAAAAAAAAATTACCTTACCTTTCTCACGATGTCAATGGAGGGAAAGTGTAAAATGGAAAGTGTGCTGGAGAAGAATGAAGACTTTTTATTATCTGCTCACAATTACAATGGCAAATTGGATGTAATTATTCATAACATTAGGGGCATTTTTGTCTCAAATTTTAACAATTTGGCCCAATTAAATAATTTCTGGCCCAACCCTCCGATTTTAATCGGTCCGATAACTCCGGCTGGCCCACATGTTCCCCTTGACCTCTATCATTTTAGCATCGTCATTCCATCCAAAACCACTAGTACCCAACATGGCAATCAATAAATAGTATTGTTTTTTCCAAACCGTGAGCTTTGAGTTAATGTGTCTCACTCTAATGTCGGTTCCCCGTATCCTTGCCCTCATGGCGGATTCTAAGTGACCTAAATATCCCGCTTTAAACCCATTATCCGCCTTCCATCCATTCGAAACAATCTCATGCAAACAAGAAATCAATGTTTGCTCCTCGTCGGAACTCCAAATTCTACGTGGTGCTTGTGGAGTTTTTGTAGGGCGCGATGTTCCTGCATTGCTTGGTGCCGGTATTGGCTCCATGATTAAACTGAGAACACATTCACGAAATAAAATATTAACCCGTGATAATCCGTTTTCAAGCACAATTCCAAACATTAATAAATAAATAAAACCACAATCATACAAACAAATTGTCCTCATGTACATATAATAATGTACCATCATAAATAAACCACAATCACAAAAAAAAAAAAAAAAAAAAAGCATCACAACCAACACCAAGCATATTATCCAATCAAACAAAGTCATTTTCCAAAAACAAAACGCATCAAGTGCGTTTATCTCAAGGACTTGACAACCACTCGTCATACATAGCACGAGCCATGGTATCTCGATAATCAGTCCATGCTTGTGAAGGCTCCACAACATCGACAAAGTCACCGGTAGGACTCTCTCCTTCAACCTCATCATCACTTTCTGATTCACTACTCGAATCGGAATCTGACATATCATTGGGCATTGTCATAAGCTGGAAATTGTGAATAAGAATACAAGCCATGATAATTCGGTTTTGCGTCTTCAATGGATAGGACGGATCACTTTTAAGTATCGCCCACCTCCGCTTAACTTGACCGAAACACCGTTCGATCACGTTTCTTGCCTGAGAATGTTTCATGTTAAAGTATTCTTTATAATTTTGGGGAGCATCCCGTCCTACACCCCATTCCTTTAAATGGTAGCGAACTCCCCTATAAGGTGTCAAAAAACCTTCCCCATTCGTGTATCCATTATCGCAGAGATAGTATGTTCCTATGATATTCATAAAAATGAAAACGTTAACATTGTTACAATCATAATTTATGAAATTGTATGACCGAGAATATATGATGCATAAAAATCGTATACCGGCCGGAATTCGAAGTCCATTCGGGCGGGTAATAGCATCTTTAAGGACCCGACCATCTGCTGCGGAACCCTCCCATCCAGTCAATGCATACGTGAATTTTCCATTTACATCGCATGCAACGAGCACGTTAGTTGCAATCTCTCCTTTCCTTGATCTATATCGAGGTTTATCAGCAGCTGGTGCTAGTACCTTCACATAAGTACCATCCAAAGCCCCTAAGCAACCCTACATAAAATACATGAAATAGTATTTAAGTTGTTTAAAGTTAACCAATACAGAACAAATTAAAAGTAGTGATAAAAAGTGTACGTACCGGAAAACAACCCCATCGGGAAGTTTCATCATTTTCTGAAATCGGTATAGGTCTTGATAGTAAGATTGAATGACATTTAAGCACACAATTCAATACACGGTGGAAACACTTGCTCACTGTATCCCCAGACCGACGATAATGAAACCCCACGATTCGATTTTTCTTGTGATGTGAAAGAACAGACAAGAACATTGCAACTTGTTCATTGAGTGGCACGTATTTAGTGTCCCTTAGACCACCAATGTTATGCAAGAAACGACATAGCTTACTAAAAGAAGTCATAGTGAACCTTAACAAGAACTTAGTCTTAACATCCGTCTTCGTGGTTACGCGATGTAAATACTTGGCTTGTTTGTATTTTTTACGTATGATGCTATACCTTTGTCTCTTTCGACTAGATGTTTGGGAAATAGATTGTGCTTCGTGTGCAATGAGACATACACAAATTATTATAACACATTTCCAAAAAAATTGGCGGAAGAAGTTTAGGACTTGTTCGTTCCTCTCCGAATCCATACCCAAGCGGTATTCTGTATTTGATATGCTTAGATATATCAAAATATGTCCAAACAAACTAGAAAGGGAAATATATCAAAATTGTCACAAAATATATCCAAACAAAATTCACAAAATATGTCCAAACAAAGTAGAAAGGAAACAAAAAATATACGAACATTTATTTATGTAATCCATCATACAATATTCCCTAGTATCACAATCTTACTTGAAATAGTTCATGAGACAAAAAAAAAAAATACACAAAAAAGGTATGTACAAACAAAGTACAAAGGAAAAAAAACACAAGCATTTATTTATGTAATCAATCATACACCATTCCTAGTACAACAACACAACATAAAAATAGTTCATCAAAAAAAAAAAATTTCCAGATTTCGAAATTATTTAAGGCAGGGAACACAAAATGCAATTTGGGGAAATTTTTAACACTCCAAGTCATCATACATGTTTTTAACAAACCAAAATATATTACAACTAATGGGCAATGTGTTCTTACCCTAGTTATTCTTCTTCTTCAATTTGTCCTTCACCTATGTTACAAAAAAAAAAATTAAAAAAAAAATGTAACAAATTAATATCTCAAACTTTGGGTAATCAAGAATTAATCATTCTTCTTGTTATCAAAAGAGTAAACAATAATAAAGAAGAAAAAAAAAAAAACTCACCTTCTTCAACTTCTTCTTCACCTATGAAAAAAAAATTAATTGAAACAAATTAATATCTCAAAGTTTGGGTACTTATATAATTAATTATTGTTATTGTTAACAAAATAGTAAAAAATAATAAAGAAAACAAAAAAAAAAAAATTACCTTACCTTTCTCACGATGTCAATGGAGGGAAAGTGTAAAATGGAAAGTGTGCTGGAGAAGAATGAAGACTTTTTATTATCTGCTCACAATTACAATGGCAAATTGGATGTAATTATTCATAACATTAGGGGCATTTTTGTCTCAAATTTTAACAATTTGGCCCAATTAAATAATTTCTGGCCCAACCCTCCGATTTTAATCGGTCCGATAACTCCGGCTGGCCCACATGTTCCCCTTGACCTCTATCATTTTAGCATCGTCATTCCATCCAAAACCACTAGTACCCAACATGGCAATCAATAAATAGTATTGTTTTTTCCAAACCGTGAGCTTTGAGTTAATGTGTCTCACTCTAATGTCGGTTCCCCGTATCCTTGCCCTCATGGCGGATTCTAAGTGACCTAAATATCCCGCTTTAAACCCATTATCCGCCTTCCATCCATTCGAAACAATCTCATGCAAACAAGAAATCAATGTTTGCTCCTCGTCGGAACTCCAAATTCTACGTGGTGCTTGTGGAGTTTTTGTAGGGCGCGATGTTCCTGCATTGCTTGGTGCCGGTATTGGCTCCATGATTAAACTGAGAACACATTCACGAAATAAAATATTAACCCGTGATAATCCGTTTTCAAGCACAATTCCAAACATTAATAAATAAATAAAACCACAATCATACAAACAAATTGTCCTCATGTACATATAATAATGTACCATCATAAATAAACCACAATCACAAAAAAAAAAAAAAAAAAAAAAGCATCACAACCAACACCAAGCATATTATCCAATCAAACAAAGTCATTTTCCAAAAACAAAACGCATCAAGTGCGTTTATCTCAAGGACTTGACAACCACTCGTCATACATAGCACGAGCCATGGTATCTCGATAATCAGTCCATGCTTGTGAAGGCTCCACAACATCGACAAAGTCACCGGTAGGACTCTCTCCTTCAACCTCATCATCACTTTCTGATTCACTACTCGAATCGGAATCTGACATATCATTGGGCATTGTCATAAGCTGGAAATTGTGAATAAGAATACAAGCCATGATAATTCGGTTTTGCGTCTTCAATGGATAGGACGGATCACTTTTAAGTATCGCCCACCTCCGCTTAACTTGACCGAAACACCGTTCGATCACGTTTCTTGCCTGAGAATGTTTCATGTTAAAGTATTCTTTATAATTTTGGGGAGCATCCCGTCCTACACCCCATTCCTTTAAATGGTAGCGAACTCCCCTATAAGGTGTCAAAAAACCTTCCCCATTCGTGTATCCATTATCGCAGAGATAGTATGTTCCTATGATATTCATAAAAATGAAAACGTTAACATTGTTACAATCATAATTTATGAAATTGTATGACCGAGAATATATGATGCATAAAAATCGTATACCGGCCGGAATTCGAAGTCCATTCGGGCGGGTAATAGCATCTTTAAGGACCCGACCATCTGCTGCGGAACCCTCCCATCCAGTCAATGCATACGTGAATTTTCCATTTACATCGCATGCAACGAGCACGTTAGTTGCAATCTCTCCTTTCCTTGATCTATATCGAGGTTTATCAGCAGCTGGTGCTAGTACCTTCACATAAGTACCATCCAAAGCCCCTAAGCAACCCTACATAAAATACATGAAATAGTATTTAAGTTGTTTAAAGTTAACCAATACAGAACAAATTAAAAGTAGTGATAAAAAGTGTACGTACCGGAAAACAACCCCATCGGGAAGTTTCATCATTTTCTGAAATCGGTATAGGTCTTGATAGTAAGATTGAATGACATTTAAGCACACAATTCAATACACGGTGGAAACACTTGCTCACTGTATCCCCAGACCGACGATAATGAAACCCCACGATTCGATTTTTCTTGTGATGTGAAAGAACAGACAAGAACATTGCAACTTGTTCATTGAGTGGCACGTATTTAGTGTCCCTTAGACCACCAATGTTATGCAAGAAACGACATAGCTTACTAAAAGAAGTCATAGTGAACCTTAACAAGAACTTAGTCTTAACATCCGTCTTCGTGGTTACGCGATGTAAATACTTGGCTTGTTTGTATTTTTTACGTATGATGCTATACCTTTGTCTCTTTCGACTAGATGTTTGGGAAATAGATTGTGCTTCGTGTGCAATGAGACATACACAAATTATTATAACACATTTCCAAAAAAATTGGCGGAAGAAGTTTAGGACTTGTTCGTTCCTCTCCGAATCCATACCCAAGCGGTATTCTGTATTTGATATGCTTAGATATATCAAAATATGTCCAAACAAACTAGAAAGGGAAATATATCAAAATTGTCACAAAATATATCCAAACAAAATTCACAAAATATGTCCAAACAAAGTAGAAAGGAAACAAAAAATATACGAACATTTATTTATGTAATCCATCATACAATATTCCCTAGTATCACAATCTTACTTGAAATAGTTCATGAGACAAAAAAAAAAAAATACACAAAAAAGGTATGTACAAACAAAGTACAAAGGAAAAAAAACACAAGCATTTATTTATGTAATCAATCATACACCATTCCTAGTACAACAACACAACATAAAAATAGTTCATCAAAAAAAAAAAAATTTCCAGATTTCGAAATTATTTAAGGCAGGGAACACAAAATGCAATTTGGGGAAATTTTTAACACTCCAAGTCATCATACATGTTTTTAACAAACCAAAATATATTACAACTAATGGGCAATGTGTTCTTACCCTAGTTATTCTTCTTCTTCAATTTGTCCTTCACCTATGTTACAAAAAAAAAATTAAAAAAAAAATGTAACAAATTAATATCTCAAACTTTGGGTAATCAAGAATTAATCATTCTTCTTGTTATCAAAAGAGTAAACAATAATAAAGAAGAAAAAAAAAAAAAAACTCACCTTCTTCAACTTCTTCTTCACCTATGAAAAAAAAATTAATTGAAACAAATTAATATCTCAAAGTTTGGGTACTTATATAATTAATTATTGTTATTGTTAACAAAATAGTAAAAAATAATAAAGAAAACAAAAAAAAAAAAATTACCTTACCTTTCTCACGATGTCAATGGAGGGAAAGTGTAAAATGGAAAGTGTGCTGGAGAAGAATGAAGACTTTTTATTATCTGCTCACAATTACAATGGCAAATTGGATGTAATTATTCATAACATTAGGGGCATTTTTGTCTCAAATTTTAACAATTTGGCCCAATTAAATAATTTCTGGCCCAACCCTCCGATTTTAATCGGTCCGATAACTCCGGCTGGCCCACATGTTCCCCCAATAACTCCGGGCTGCCCGCAATTATCTTGGCCCAACCGAACATGAAATTAGGGAAAAAATTCTGGGCCAATTACATCAATCGGGGCTAATTGAGGGCTAATAATCCAAACCGAACTGGGCCTAAATATAGGGGATAGTCCAGTTTAGATATTTATTAATTGCCAAAAAAAGCATTAAAATCGTAATTTGTTGTACTCTCAACTCGCGGCTTTCTCTTTTATTCAGCGTCCTTTTTTTCATTTCGAACGAAGGGTCACTCTTGATCTCATCTTCACATTTTCTCTTTCATTTTTTGTTTTCACCGGTTTCAATCAACTATTAGCCAACATGAATCCCCTCAAACTTAGGGCATCTCTAATCGTTAGGGGGGAGGGGGAGGGAGATTTTGAGGGGGAAAAGAATTGTGGTCTTCAATAGTGGGGAGGGGAG
Organism: Penstemon barbatus; assembly: GCA_003313485.2. Lineage (NCBI taxonomy): Eukaryota > Viridiplantae > Streptophyta > Magnoliopsida > Lamiales > Plantaginaceae > Penstemon > Penstemon barbatus. The sequence continues at coordinate 30,082,135 of CM064884.1, read as the reverse complement.
GGAGAGTGGGAGGGGGAATGAGAGACAAAGGGCAAAAACTTGCTCTCTGGCCATCTTCAATGGTAAGGGGGAGGGGGATGGAGATTTTTGGGTTTTTCTAGAATGGTGGGGGTAGAGGGGAGGGGGAGGAGAATGGGAGTGGGAGTGGAAAAGAAAGGGCAAAAGCTTGCCCCTCCTTTATCCCTCGGCTCTCACACGCTACTTTTTTTTTTCATTTTTTGTACATTTGGTGGTTTTTGTTTTTATAAATTTTGTGTATGGATTAATAAATTTTATATTTTAAAAAATTAAATCTTTAAAGGAATTAGTTTTAATTAGATATTTTAATTTAGATAAAATGTACAAATGAATCAAATTATAACTTATTTTTTTATCAAATAAAGGAACTTTAAAATGATTAAAACTCGAGTATAACTTGATATATATAAGTGATTGCGATTTTTTTATAATAATAATAATAATAATAATAATAATAATAATAATAATAATAATTATAATAATAATTATTATTATTATTTTTATAATAATTAATATTATTACTATTATTAATATTAAAATATAATCTTTTATATAAGTACGATTTAATTTAACAAAATTACATATTAAAAAGTTAAACTTCATAATAGAACACTTAAAATATTTAAACAAATAAGAATACATACTAAAAATCATCGACCGTGCCTTTGCCACACATGGGCAATTAAGTCGTCCCGAAGTTTACGATTGGCTACTACCGATAGTATTGCTTGATGGCGTCATATAATTCTCCATGGATAATTAACCACATCTTGGATTAACCTCTCGCGTTGGTCCTGGATAAATATTAGCACGAGCTCTACGAGATGTGGAAATGTTTGTATCATCATCTTTAGACTCGGCATCATCGTATTCATGACGTTCGTCCTCCACAATCATATTGTGAAGTACTACACAAGTAAGCATAATATCACTTAAGTCCTCCGTATCCCATCCTCTTCCTGGCTGAGTGACTGACTATGGCGAAACAAGCTTACAGAATTCCGAAAGCTCGTTCAACGTCCTTGCGATAAAATTCTTGCAATTTTGAGACTAGTTGTTCTGGAGGGGTACGCTGTCGCTTGATAGCTCACTTCTGGATAAATACACGTGCTCCATTTTGGATAAATACCATCGGCAAGATAGTACGGCATTGTGTAGAAGTTACCATTCACCTTATAGCTCACTTCTGGGACTTTTCCACGAGTGAGGTCATCGAATAAGGGTGAACAACCAAGGACAGTCAGGTCATTTTGTGCACCGGGTATGCCAAAAAAGGCATGCCATATCCAAGTGTCTGATGAAGCTACTGCTTCAAGAACAATTATGGGTTTTTTAGTTTTGCCAGAAAAGCTCCTTCCTGGTTTGAGGCACGAAGGCAATCTATTTTGTAAAGATGCAAAATGGTTATACAAAACTCACGCATGTTATTATTTGCAGTCGCTTCTCCCATCTTAAAAAGCTCGTCAATCGAATCTGCCGAGTATGCATATGCCAACATACGCATACTTTTGGAGGGGTGAAAACCCTGCTTTTCTCGTAGCATCAAATTTTTGTTGAAAGTAAGGGTTTACCCGCTCACAATTCGCAAGCAACAGAAGGAATATGGGACGCTTCATCCGAAATCGGTATCTAAAGTCCTCATATGAATAAAGAGGCCTATCGACAAAGTAGTCTGCCATGAGTTCTTCGTGCTTCTTTCCGCGAGGTCGATTTCTATATTCTCGGCCAGGTTTAGAGCCACCGTGTACAGGCGTTCGGTTTGTAATTACCCGTGAATTTGCGTAATCATGAGCCATTTCAACAACATTATTAAATGCTTCATCCTCCTCATTTTGTTCTTCGACAAATTGATTATACATAGCATAAAAAATAGCACTTTATCTCCTGTACTTTTATAATATTATTATTATTATTATTATTATTATTATTATTATTATTATTATTATTATTATTATTATAATTATTATTATAGTATTATTACTACTATTATTATTATTATTATTATTATTCTTATTTATTATTATTATTTTATCATTATTGTTACTATTACTATTAATATTATTAGTAATTTTGATAATAATATTTTTTTGTATTATTATTATTATTATTATTATTATTATTATTATTATTTTACTAATATTGTTACTATTACTATTATTATTATTAATATTGTTATTATTATTATTATTATTATTATTATTATTATTATTATTATCACTACTACTACTACTACTACTATTATTATTATTATTATTTATTATTATTATTATATCATTATTGTTACTATTATTATTATTAATTTTGATAATAATAATTTTTGTATTATTATTATTATTATTAATTATTATTATTATTATTCTTATTATTGTTACTATTATTATTATCTTTATCTTTCACATTATTATTATTATTATTATTATTTTGTATTTTTATTTTTATTATTATTATAATTATTTTTGTATTATTATTATTAATATTTTTGTATTATTATAAATTTTTTTTATTATTATTATTTTTTTTATTTTTATTATTATTATTTTTGTATTATTATTATTATTATTATTATTATTATTATATAATTATTTTTGTTATTTATTATTTTTAATTTTTTGTATTTTTATTATTGTTATTATTAATTTATTATTATTATTCTATGTCTCTGATTGTTGAAGACGATTATGGAGTGAGATGGGGAGGGGGAGGGGGCATTTTTTCCCCAACTGTTGGAGATGGCCTTACTTCACAATCACATCAAAAACTACGCTCAAATAGTAACACAAATCCACAAACAATTTGTTGAAGTTTATCTTAATAGCTAGAGTTTAATAGTTTGTTATGTTGTAAACTCCTAGTCTTTATCTTGTATCTTTGATAGATAGTTTCAAACTCTTATGTATTGTTTGGTTGTCAGGAAGGTGAGGGAAAGTGAAGGAAAGTCGGTTTTTTTTCTCCCACATGTTGTTTGGATAGCAGGAAAGGAAGTTATTATTTTCCTTCAACTTTCCTGCAGGAAAATTTTGTGAAAAAAAAAATTTCCCACCAATTTGATGGGGAAATCGTGGGAAAATTTTTAAGTAAATTGCAAAACACCCATTGTACTTCGTCTAACTATCAAAATCCCTTATTTGTGATTTTTTCTTACCGAAAGCCCCTTTGTGCTTATTTATTATTAGCAAAAAAATATCTTCTCAAATTATATAACAATTATACCCCCACAAAATGACGCAAAAACATCATTCTTACCTAAAAAAAATTATCAGTAACCCCCTGTTGATTTTAAAAATTAACAATAACCCCCTGTTAACTTTAAAGATGGATATAAATTCGGTGACTAAAAAATATAAAATAGCGTCTTATAATAAAGTTAATATAATGAAAACGTGATTATTCATACAATATTTTATCAACAAAGAAAACGTAATTCATAATCAAACAAAAATAATATTTATCAAAAATATTATGTTTCTAAACTTTCTTAACAATCAAACAATTGCAAGAAAATAGTTTTCTTCACAACCAAACATGTAGAAGAAAATGACTTTCTTTTCTTTTTCCTTTCATTTCCTTTCCTTTTCATTTCCCAACAATTTTCCCTCACTTTCCTGACACCAAACAAGCTATTAGTCTTTATCTTATATTTTATAGATAGTTTCAAACTCTTAGTTCTTATCTTTTTTGTAATCTGCCTATGAATACAAGACATGTAAGTTGAAATAACACACAACATTTTTTTCCATTCTCTTTATGCTCTCTATTATTTTACATGGTATTAGTTGAATAACATTTGAGTCACAAATTTTTTCTCCTATGATCTTTACCTTCTTATCATCTTCACAACAAACAATTCCTCTAAAACCAGATTCTTATGACATTCACCACTCAGATAGCCCTTCTACCATTCTTGTTACACCATTGTTATCAGGAGACATTTATGGACCATGGAGTTGTGCGGTAAGAATGGCACTTCGTGCAAAGAACAAACTTGGTTTTGTTGATAGGTCACTCTCAGTTCCAAAATAGGAAGATGATATCCCCAACTGGCAACGATGTAATGATTTAGTTGCTAGTTGGATTCTCAACTCAATTTCACCTGAGATTCGTCCCAGTATTCTGTATGTTGCAGGGGCGGAGCCAGGATTTTACATTGAGGGGGGCAAGCTTAAATTTTTCTTTTTTTAATAATATTATTATTTAGTAAAAAATATTCACATAGTTCTTGTAAAAGTAAAAAATATTTGAAGTATAATAGTTTTGGTAACTTCTACAATGATTTTTATGAATAATTTATTTAATCTAGTAGATAATCACAATCTATTATCAAGTATAGAAATTGATTTTATAACATGTAATAAAACAAGCATTGGACATAAAAAAAATGAATAATTTGATATTTATTAATATATGTGAGTGTATCTACCATCCAAATTTTACTTCGCTATTCTAAATTGTGCTTTATGTTTTTAGTGACGTCAATTTTATCCAATATCAAAATCCTAAGCAAAAACTTTCTCAATACTATACATTATTAGAGAAGTTCATACGAAATCATGTTTCACATTAACAGAAAAATTAATCCCTTCAATTTAACTCTTACATTCCCTGTCCAGTTTAATGAGGATAAGATTCCCTTAAAAGTCCATATATTCCCTTAATTAAAGATGACTGTATAGCCCTTAATTAATTAAAGAGCTTTCACTTTGTTATAATGCCACATTGCCATAGCTTTCATTTTATTGCAATGCCACATTGCCACGTAATACATAATCCAATGACTCCACTACTTTGCTATCATTTTTGTCCCATGACTACATTACTTGTTTATACAACTAAAATATGGCTTTCTCTTCAAAATCATGGGGGGTGCGACAACCCATGTATGCACCGGGTGTGGCTCCGCCCTTGGTATGTTGAAACTGCAGCACAGGTCTGGATAGATCTTAAGGATTGATTCTCCCAATCCAATGCTCCGAAAATCAATCAACTCAAACAGTCAATTTCTGTCCTCAAGCAAGTTTTATTGTATTTCACTCAACTCAAATCTCTATGGGACGAACTCAGTTCCATGATTTCTGTTACTCCGCACATATGTGGTAATGCTAAAAACATGATTGATAAGCAAAATCAAGATCATGCAATGGAATTTCTCCAAGGACTCCATGATCGTTTTTCCACGATTTGTAGTCAAATTCTCTTGATGGATCCGTTAATTCAATTCAACATATCTATAATTTGGTACGTCAAGAAGAGAAACAACAAGAGATTAACATTGGAATCAATCCTTTTGTTGATTCAGCAGCACTTCAGGCATATGAACCACTGTCTCGATCATCTGGAAAATGCCAACGTCCTTTATGTGAACATTGTAACAAGCACGGTCACACTCTTGCTACATGCTACCAGATTCATGACTTTCCAGATAAACAGGTGAAGAAATCAGGGCCACCATTATCCACTTCCGCTACTTTTGCAAGACAATTGACACCTGAACAATACAACACAATAGCTAGAAAAGATTCAAAATTATTCTCACATGCAGTTTATCAAACACCTTGCACGTTTAAATTAAAAGTTCTCTTCTGTAACATTTCTCCAAGTATAATTCCACCAAATCACAAACACACGATCCCAAATTGAGATTGGAGGTTTTGGAAATTTTAGTGAAATTGAGATTTTTCTTTGGTTTAGGGTTAATGTTGAGAATTTGGAGTTGAGATTAAGATGTTGTTAGGTGATAGGTATGTAATGGATTGAGAATATTTGACTTGGATAGAAAATGAAGGAGGTATTAGAGTGGAATTTAGAATGTGTTGATAGGATAGTGCCCAACAAGCCAATATTAATTAGCTTGTTGAAGCACTATTTTCTTATGGTTTATAATTAATACGCCCGTTCATTCATAGTACGTGAAATTGAACAATGGCCAACTTCATCTCTCGCGAACTTATCTAAGCGATTGGATGAAATCCTAAGGCCACAATAGACTATGGGACGATTCACTTCAGTATTGAGTGCAATCATGAAACAGTCTCAAAGGTCGTGATCTTAAAACCGTTCCAAGTCATAGATTCCGAACGAGACGGGGTATCGTAGGAATCGCCAAGACTTGTAAAAGTATGCATGATTCACATGGAGTGAATTTGTAGCGTTTCATGAGCAAGGCATTTGAGGCCAGTGCATATGAGTAGGTGGTTCAATGGAGGATTGAATGCATCGAACGACCCGAACAGAGAAATCCATTGTGGAAGCGCATGACGCATATCGGTGATGGGATGTTTCTCAAGGCTTATAATAGTGTACGATTTAGTCCTTGGACTTGAGGTGCTAGGGCGAATTCGGTGCACGAGTGTGCGTACTTAGATTTAGGTACTGGTCACGTAGCCTGGCCACAAAGTGCCTAAGTTGGGTGCGTACACGACTGTACGCGAGTGGTTAGTACTAAGAAAGGATCTATCGACTCATCCTGATAAGGTGAGAGTATTTCCTGTACGTTCTTCGATAACATGTTCCTAGAAATCCATGGCCATGGTTGGTGACGAATTTGGAAAGGAATTTCCAAATTTAGCAGTCACACCGGAATTATTATCCAGAATTAGAAAGTACAGTATCGAGATAATTAGAGGTGCCGATCAATTCACACACCTTAGGTCTCGATCGGGAAATCATCGTGGAAGGACCGTATGTACATGGCAGTTATAAGAGGTGAGGTTCACAATTATCAATTCACCTTTGATTGGGCTTCATGGGCTTGTGGCTAGACATCGACCATGAAGTGTGGGTACTCCTAAATTAATAGGGAAATTAATTCTAGGAGTGGTCAATTAAAAGTTGTTTAATTGATCGGAGCATTTAATTGCTCGTTAATTAAATCACGAAAGTCGTGGGTCTGCTGCCAGTTAATGGTGAACCCAGAGGGTCACACACAATACAATTGGACGGTGACTGTCTTAAAGGAAAGCAAATGATTTAAAGTTGTTAAATCAAAGTAATTGAATTATGGTATTAATTCAATTGGAGAATATTAATTAGATATCTAATTGATTAATGTTTAATTAATTAATTAGATTTATCTGATTAATTATGGAATTAATTAAAGTAGTTAATTAATTGGAAGAATAAATAATTAACCAATTTTAGTATTGGATAATTATGGGTTGATTTTGCAATTATCTTGAAATAGGGGTAGGGGCGATTTTGACAATTAAAGGAAAAGGAGTTTTGATTCTTGAAGAACAAGCAAGAAGAGATCTATCAAATCTCACATTCCCAAGTTGATAAGGAATGAAAGATTTGGAGATTTGATAGATAAGGGAAGAAGATATCTATCAAGAGAAGGATTCTTCTCTTATAAATATTCTTCCCTCTTCTCTTCATAATAGACTTGCACAAGATACACAACCCAAAAAGCTTTTGAGAGAACAAAGCTTTTGCTCAAAATTGAGAGAGAAAAATCGATTACACAAGTGAGGAAAATCAGATTTTTGACAAGAATATTTAATTGCAAATCGCCCCCTTTACTTTCGCCCCAAACCCTAGTCGCCCAAGGTCAACCTCGGCCGAACCCAAACTCGACCAGATCTGTCCTGGCCGAACCCTGCTCGAATCACATAAGTCCTGTGATTTGTTTCTTCCATCTGTATCTCCTAATTCTGATCGAGATCTAAAGTCCAGATCCAGATCTAAAATCCTTTGCTGACAAACCTGCGAGATCCAGTTCTGAGCCTAAGACTTGTAGGTGTCACTACAATCCAGTTGGTGTGGACTAAACTTTGGAGGTGAGACACATGGATCACTCAAGCTGTGGATCGAACCAAACACCTGGAGGAAACCACCACAAAACCGTGGTGAGGTAAATTGCGATTAACCCCCTATGTTTAATTAATTGTTTGATTCAACCTTTTCGTATAATAAACTGTGGAGAAAGATTTATAGGACTATTGGGGACCTCAAAAAATTTTAAATTCCGCACTTTGTTGTATTGACAATCGAGCCCCATGATTGAATATTCCAACAGTGGTATCAGAGCCAACTCCATACGTTTTTATACGAAAAGGCCTGAACATAATGTGTTTTCACTGTATATGCTTGATTGTATGTATGAGAACGCGTGATAATTATGTTCTGTTGATTGATTCTTGCTTGTTATGACTGGATCTATGATTGGGTAAAATTGCCTTTTAAGATCTGTGGCGAATTTATAGTTTTTCGAAAAATCAGGACTCTTGGTGCAAAAAATCGCAAATCTCAAAATTAAGGGCTGAAAATTAATTTTTCTGTTTCTGGAAATTCTTGTAAAATCTGGACTGTTTCTGAAATTTCAATCGCACGGGTTTTTGGGCTGTTTTGCAATTTTCAAAAATTCAAGGACTGTTTTGTAATTTTCGAAAGTTCAGGGGTCAGTTTGCAAATTCGAAAATTTTCTGGATTTCAAAATTTTATTTTCTGGTCCTTCTGTCCGAAAACTGTTTTGGGGGTATTTTGTAACTTTTCAAAAGTCTTGGGGTCAAAAGTGCAATTTCCGAAAGTATAGGGGCCGAACTGCAATTTTCAAAAGTTGAAAAATCAGAATCTTAATTTAAGGCAGAAAACTTGTTTTATTTATCCGAGAATTTATTTGTCATAATTAGTAGTGACTAAAAAGCAAGAATCATAGGAAGTTAGTTTTAAAAGGTAGTTTTAAAATTAAGGAAGAAATACGTAAAAGTTATTTGCATGTTTCTTGCTCTACGTGAACTGCTAATGTGGTTTTCGATCGCGCCGAGCCTTGACCTTAGGTTAGATGTGATTGGTTTAATTTAATGCATGGTTTTTATTGGGCCTGCGAGCCTGTTATTATTTTGGGCCACTTTGAGCCTTTGTAATAGAATAGGGCTTTACTGCTTTCCTAGTCTAGGATGGAGGCCCGTTTACAAGCAAGGTGGGAGCCCAAGAAGATATGAAGGCCATGTATGCATGGTACATTGTGTAATAGCATAGGTCTTTTAAGAACCCTTTAGATTGACCAATTGGGCCAACATCATTGGCTCGATGATGGCCTGCATAGGAGGCTCCCGATCGAAAACATATTGTGGTAGTATGCATGCTAGGCTTGTATGACTTTTATTTATTAGTCGATTTATGATTGCTTGTGTGTTTACGCGCTAGAATCTAGATCGTAAATAAAAGATAAAGCATAATTGAAGCGGTGAGATCTCGAGGAGAGTTTCCTTAAACTTTCAAAACCGAAAATCCCCTCTCGAATAAATTAAGTCACATTGTGTTAAATATAAAATGAGGTTTTATAAAATCCAAGCCTTCCATTAATAGGGACTAGTGCATGTTGTTTACTTATCGATAGAGGTGATCCAGAGTCTGGCACCCGAGTCGAAGAAAGGGGCAATGCACGAAATTCCTTGATTCTAGTTTTAATAAAACTTGACAAGGGTAGGGACTGGTCGGGACGTGAAGATCGACCGATAACTAGTTACGGAGAATTCATGACCGGGCCCGTTACTTATCATGATTAATGGGTTAGACTTAACGCGTAGTAATATTTATGATGTAGCAGTGCTAGATAAATGCGAAAAACGAGGCAAAATAGCTTGAAGGTTGTGTGGTTGACACAATTGGCAATAAGTATGCCTACCTAGGGAATTAATTGTATGGCCACGAGTCGTGGGTGCAACTAATTGCTGCTGGGACGTCAAGACCTACTAGGAAATAGATTTTTCCCGAAACTAGAAGGGGTTATTGTTTCGATAAAATAGTGGGAGAACTTTTTCGATAAAAAGTCCAAATTTCGTTAATTATAAGTATTAATATTAAACCTGTTTGCTTATAGTTGTCTGTTTTATTGTTAGCCATTTACCATCCACTGTTCCGTTCAAACGAGTATTAATGAATGTTAGAAGCGAAAATACTTTGGGGGCTATGATGTGCTATTATCTTCAAGAAAAGACCATGGCTAAGTTTAATAATGTCAAGGAATATTGTTGTTACTTAACCAAGATGTTCAAACGACTCAAAAGGCTTGGAGCCCGATTGATTCTCGAAGATGAGATATAAATTACCACACATGGTCTTTCTGACATCTTCACTCATTTCATGCAACATTGTATTATTCCGCCTGATGGAATTAAAACAAAACAATTGCATGAGCTGTTAGACAAATATGAAGAAGCTCATCTAAAGGGTCTTGGACTATATGAAGAAAATTGCCCATTGTGTAAGCACAAAAGGAAAATAGGAAAGCTTACTGAAAAGGAATTCCTGGATAGACTTAACTACGGTATGATTTTTTAAATTATACATTTGTTAAATCTTTTTGATGTAAGACATCTGATAAAACTTTCATTTCTGTAAAAGAGTTTACATCGGATGAAACTATTCCCTCTCCACCTACAAGGAGGAAATTCCTTGAAATGAAGATGCAGGAAGTGCAGAGAGAGCTGAGGGATATCGAATTCAGGGACTGGGTCAAGGAAGTACTGACCTAGACATTCCTTTTTAGAAGAAGTTTTTCGTATTAGCATGAGTTTCTAGTTTTAGTTTATTTTGAGTATTATTTCGAATTTTGTACAAGACCTTATTGCTTTACCATTGAGAATGAAATTTATTTAATTAGAGCGATTTAACTTTGTACAAATGTTGATGTTTTGAAACATAGAAATAAACAATGATAAACAAATCAAAACTTCGAAGACTATATGCTGAATCGAAAAACATGGACAATCGTTCACTGAAATGTTTATTTTGGACATTCTTCCAAAAGAAAGATTCGAAAGGAAAGTTTTTGTCTACTGTTCTTGAAATAAGGAACTTGGATAAAACTCCGAACTTTCAAATCTTGTCTTAAAGGATTAATAACCGAAATAAAGGATTGCTAGGCATTCCAAGCATTTCAAATCAATTAGAACTAAAAGCACTAGTTCAAAAGAATACTACTTCATATATACTCGCGATTTTCAATCGTTAAAGTATATTTGTACATTGTAGAAGTACAACTCTGAAACTATTGAAGTAATTCAATAGACGTTTTGGAAATGAAGTAACTAGATGCATTATGTCAAAAGCAATTTGATCTAATCAAACTTGCTAAAACATAAGCAACTAAATCCTCGATTATCTAAAGGAGAATAGAATTCTAAACAAAGCAAATCAAAGAAGAAGATCGAACTTTGATAAAACTTGGTTCGACTCTCGACTATGATCTTGCTAAATTCCTATATTCTCATTAGGGGATAACCTCCCATGACTCTTCAGAAGTACTTGGTCTAGTATTTCGAAGTAAGTTCTTACACCGCCATGTCATCTAAGACATAGCAACACACCCTTATATGAGAAATTAGATGGTAGATCTGATTCATATAAAGTTTGTGGGGTATCTGACGAAATCAATTGGATACCTGTTCTACGACAAAGAAAAACGAAAGTATCTCGTAAGAAGCTTGTTCCTCTGTTGACAAAACTTTTGTCAAAGGAAATAAGTAACGTCATAGAACTTGATGAAGTCCAAGAACTGGACCCATCCCCACAAACAGTGGGAGTAAACCCCGAAACCTAATGAACCGATCCATGCACAAATTAGTAATCTAATCAAATTCGTAAGGAACTCAAAATTCCATTTTACGAAATTGAGAAATTGGTTTCTAATCCAAGATTACGAAGAGACTAAGGGATATGGCATGAAGCCATAAGATTCAAAATGAAAATACTTGACTCACCTAATGGCGATAGGTCACTCTTCAAAAGTCCTTCTAGAACCTGTAACACCCCGTAAATTTAAAATATTTTAAAATAAAGTTATTGAATTAATAACCCGGTTTTGTGTGGCGTATTTTATTTTTAATAAACATAGTATTTCTTTAAACCTAAACGTACAATTAAAATTTTCGAGCACAAAAAAATTGAACTCTATTTTGTGCTTTGTGTGCATTAATTATTTCTTATGAAATATTGGACTTAGAAATAATTTGAAAAACATGTCTATTGCATTTTAAAAACATTGGGGTCATTTTGTAATTAGTTTGAACCAAAGTGTGCGAAATTTTTTGATTAAGGGGTCATTTTGCACTTTTTGAAATTTTGGGGGTCAAAAGTGTAAAAACGCCCCTTCTCATCCATTGGCTAAGCATGCAATGATTTCTTCTCCTTGGTAAGCCAAGAAATTAGCCATGGCATAGGGAATAGACCATACCCCTTTGTCCCTTCACCATACCCCTATCTCCAATCAAACACTCCACCCCTTTCCCATTCAAACACTTCACCACTCTTTTTATCCACCAAAATCAGATTTTATGTCTCCCCTTCACCATTTGTCTTCTTAAAGAAAATAAGAGAGAGAGAGATAGAAGAGGCAACAAAGAAAATTTTCGGATACACACAGCACAGTCTCGGTTTTTCCATCATTCCGCCTTCGTCCACCGTTGGATCGTACCCAAATTTTTCCTGAAGGTCCTACACACATGGGGCTACATATTGACCGGTCGGATCGTCGTTTGGATCTCCCAAAGTGAATCTCCAGTCGTTACACATTTAGAAAGATAGTTCTCGGGTATACTCAGCACAGTCTCGGTCTTTCGACCATTCCGCCTTCCTCCACCGTTGGATCGTGCCCAAATTTTTCCTGAAGGTCCTACACACATGGGGCTACATATTGACCGGTCGGATCGTCGTTTGGATATCCGAAAGTGAATCTCCAGTCGTTACACATTTAGAAAGATAGTTCTCGGGTATACTCAGCACAGTCTCGGTTTTTCGACCATTCCGCCTTCGTCCACCGTTGGATCGTGCCCAAATTTTTCCTGAAGGTCCTACACACATTGGGCTACATATTGACCGTTCGGATCGTCGATTGGATATCCCAAGGTGAATCGGCAGTCATTGGAAGTTGGGGAAAAATAAGGATTTGAGGGCTTTTGTTATGAACCACCACCGGAGCCGCCACCACTGCCACCGGAGCTACAACCACCACCTTCGGAGGTCTGGAAATGAAGAGAGTTTCACCCCCTTTGTTGCTTTGGGTAAAGATCCATCTTTAATATTTGTGATTTTACATTCTTTTCTTCAAAGTATATATTGAAGAAGTTTAGTTATCCTTGTGGCTATTGTGATAAGTTGTTGAGTTCATGTTTAATATTAGATATTTAATGTGACTTGCTTTGGTTTTGTTTAAATATTGCTTATATGTTTGGATCTTGATTTATTTTCAAAAAAGTTATTGTTCATAATTTCCGAAACTTTGGGGGGTATTTTTGAAAGGTTTTAAAAGTTGAAGGGCTTAAGTTGCGATTCTTGTTGGGATTAAAAAGGGACTGAAAATATAAGTTTTTGTTTGATATTTGGTTAGGTTTACTTGAAAAACATTTGTTTTAAATTTTGTTTCGATATTTTACAAAAATGGGAGTTTTAGAAACATTTGGGGTTATTTTTGTAAATATGAAAATAAGGGGGTAAAGCTGCTGTTTTGTCGCTGTTTTTACTTAGTTACTTTTACAAACTTTTGATTAATTAAATTGATGTAGTGCTTTGTTCATTTTTGTTTTAAGATTGAAATTGTAAATTTTACCTAAGAAAATTTATGATCAAAGAAATTTTGTTCTCATTGTTAGTTGGTGAAAAGTTATTAAAACTTATTTTTAATCTCAGTTTTATAGTGAAAAATATGCTTGATAATTTTTAAATATTGCTTAGATGCTTGGATCTTGAATTATTTTTCAAGAAAGTTGATTTTATTAAGTTTTTGAAAATTATGAGGGTATTTTTGAAAAGTTTTAAACTTGTGGGAATTTTAAAGATTTGATTTTTGAAGTAACAAGATACTTAATACTTTTATTTGATTTTCGATATGAGTTTAGTTAAAAATCTTTTGATTTAAAGTTTGTTGCAAATTTTCGAAAAAATGGATGATTTTAAAAGTTTGGGGGCTGTTTTGTAAATCTGAAAAATGAAGGGCAAATTTTGCTATTTTGGCACTGTTTTTGTAATTAGAATTTCGAGTTTTGAAAATAATAACTTTTAGTTGGAGTTTGATGTCGAAAGTTCTAAGTTCTTGTGTGCGATGTGTTAGTTTAGGAAATCCTTGTGTAGGATTTTCATCGGTAATGTTTAAGTAAGGTTGTTAAATACATTCTAAGTCGTATACGTACTTGCTCAGGTTTCGGATACACATCATTGTGGAATTTTGATCGCCGTAATAAGCTTTTCAGGTGAGTGCTATGTGTTACTTGTGTGTAAGTCTAAATGTGCTAGTAGGTCGAGTCATAAATGTAACTTAGTTACTAAACGAACAAGCATGTGATGTATGATAACATAAAGAACTCGGCTGCTAGGACAAGTTATACGTTGAATTATTGTTTATGTCTATGTGCTATGAGTCATTGATATTGTATGTTGAACTGTTATTGAGTTGTTTACCGATTTCCTGTTACTGAACTGTTACTGTTACTGTTACTGTACTGTACTGTTTACTGTTTACTGTTACTGTGTGGGCCCCTATTTTGGTGTGCGGAATCGTGGTTAACCCGGAAGGTAAGGGCCGGAGGGTTACCTCGATCCACCGTAGACCCGCTTCACGAGCCAAGTGTGGAGGTTACACTTGGGGAGTGAATGTCAAACTCCTGGCATTTGACGTCAATGCGCACTGTTATGTAAGGTCGCACCTTACTTGGAGTGTTCGGTGGTGGTTTTCCTGACTGTGGATTGGAGGGTAAGAGGAGGACGACATCAACAAATGTTGGTTACTTGTTTAACGTGCTTAAATTGTTATAGCATATGTTCATTTACTGTACTGTTGTATATGCTCATGTATATTATGTTGCATCACACACAAGTGCACTACAGCCTCACTAAGTTGGACGATCAACTTAGGCATTCTGTGTTTCATTCTTTTCAGTTTCAGGTATTCTGGAATTAATAGTCGGGTTGCGGTTAGGTCATCACTGTTGCGGTCCCACCCTAGTTCCAGAGAGTAATTAAACTGTTGTTTAAATTCTTATTTGATTTTAAGATTTTCGTTTAAACTCATGTTTTAAATCTTCTATAATGTCTAATTTCATTTTTATTATATCTTGCTAAATATCTTGGTATTTTAGCTAATTTTGTAAAATGGGAATATCTATCGAAAATGATTTTAAATTTTATAAAATGTTAATTTTAATCTTCTTGTATTTCTATTAGGTCCCACAAGTTGTTTCACCTTGTCATGTCATCCGTTAAAATTTGTTTTAATTACTTTCGCTTTAAACTTAGTAACCAAAATTATTTTTATTTCGTTTTTAAACCGCTTCCGCTTAAAACATTTAATTCTCGATTTTAATTTATCGTTTCTTTTAAAAGATTACGATATTTTAACTCTTTTTTTTTTTTTTTTAAATAATAATAATTTTTCTACCGTTATCCGACGGACCCGCGGAGTCGGGCCGTTACAGATGGTATCAGAGCTTCGGCTCAAGGCCAGGATAGGATCCTCGGATTTGTACTGAGGGGTTAGTAAGGTGGGAATCACCGTCATGACTTTAGGGTGCCTACCCACATTGGGTAACTCACTTTTAGGACAATACCGCAACCGAAATCATATGTGTAGTACATGTCTTTGGGATTAATGGTTATTTTTGCTTGATTCTGTGTTTTCTTGATTAATTATTTTGTTGGTGGTATCATGAATACCATAACGTTATTCGAACTTTATTGTTGAAATTATTGTCTAGTTATGATTGTATATGTGTGCACTCCGTGATTTTACGTAAATTGAAATATCTGAATCAAGTGACCTTTCTTGAAGTACATATAGAATGACTAAAATAGCCCTAATCCTTTTGAATTCCATTATCGAGTTTACCTTACTCATAATTCTGATTCTAAACATATTCATTTCCAAATTGATCTCTCGAATTTAGTAAGCTCTCTTGAGCCTATTTTCACTATAATTAATTATTTCGCCCTTATTCTAATGTTGGTGCTTGTTCATTTTTAGCATGTGACCCCTAGATGTCTTTTCTTCGTCATTTTGGCGAATCAAATTGTTATGTAAGCAATCTTTCTTTCAATAGACAAAATATCATTCAAATTTCGTTGACACCAGTCTTGTGTTCTAACTCGTCTATTACATGTTCCTTGCATTCAACTATGAATCACTTTTGATAGCGAGTAACTTCATTTTCAATTCTAAAACTATCCTATATTCATATATTATCTCTTTATTTCCGCTCATGTTTTTCTGAAGTTTCTAAATGTGATTGCCCGATTGTATCTTTTCCTTCATGTTATGTAATTTACCGTAAAATATTCTTCAATCATTTTAGCCTCATTCTTGATATGGCTTCTTCAAGTCGTGCCCTTAATTACCTTTAATCTGACTCCTTGATTATTTTCCCCGAGTGCTTATCGACTCTCTCAATGAACATGTCCTTGTCTATTGGGGATTGACTTCTTGTATCCTATCAAGTTTTTATATTGATTCCTTATCTTTTTACTCGTTCAGAGTTTACCCCTCCCTATTTCATGAGATACTTTCTCGTATCGACTTCGTAAAACAAAATTATTTATTTTTGTCGGATTCTATGATTGTTATTGTTCCTTGTCCTTCTTTTTCCCGAGCCTATTTATTCCGTTGTGATCTTTTAAAAATTATCCATATGATTTCATGTTACTCTTTTTCGATGTATTCAATTATGCAATCTTCTAAATTTCCTGAAGGAATTGAATTGTCTCGGTTTCTTTTTGACTTCACGTTTTCATTTTGTCCATTCATAAGTTGTTGTTCATTTGTCTATTTCATTCCTTTTTGCGAGCCGCATAAATCAGATCAATTTATTCTCAATTCCTTTTGAACTTCAGACTTACCTTGTATTTGTTTGGAACTTATTTTAATTCCCGTCTCGTTCAATTTGATCGTTTCAATGTTCTCAGATTTCACTATCGAGTATTACTTGTTTTCTATTGTAGCTTGTTGTAATCATTATTGAAATGATCTTCGAATCTCGCCATTTATCTTGACTTGCTTTTCAAATGACCAAACACACTTTAATGTTTTTGGTTATTATTGTCATGATACTTGTTTCGACATTCTGTTATCCTTACCGATATCCTTGCTTTGATCTTCTTTTTACTTGCACCGTTTGAAATGGTGAGGCTCATCCCTTCAGTTATTCTTATCGGTGCGCCTTAATCGTTTTCCTTGTCACTTATATCGAACTATTCATTTGATTATCTTTATTATCGATATTTAAGTCCTTTTGCAATCTTCGTTGATTCTTCTTTAAGTTGTCATTGCTAATTCTTATCTTGTCATCTTGAGCATCTTGATTCGATAATCTTTTCTAATCCTTATCGTGTCTCTTCATTTGACTCATTTTGTTCCTTGCGAGAATCCCAAGTCAAATGTCATTCAGTACCTTTTGAATTCTCTGGGCCAAACTAAACTATATATTGTTATGTGAGTAGTTTTTCTTTTGAGAAGAATCTTAATCCGCGGCATAGAAGTTGGAATTATCGTCGTATCTCATTCTACCGCGTCATGATTATGCGTAACATATATGAAGTACTACCACGATCTTCCTCGTGAACCTGACTGCATATCTTAAGATCTTCAGAAATATCTAACGTACAAACGAAGACACGTTTGCATACTCATCTACATCTAGATGAAGAAACAAGTGAATTTCATTATGGCGCGGCCAGAGTATAAAAAAAAAGCGACTTGGGAGTTAGAGAAAAAGATATGTCAAAGTTTTGAAAACACCTAATGTACGAGAGAACATTTTCGCACACTCGTTGTAATCAAGAAGGCTGCAGATTCTGCAAGAAAAATATTTTATGACGCACACAGAATAAGGAAGAAACGTTTCGGGAGCAAGAAAAGAAATACATCGGCATTAACCGTACCACGCGAATCTCAATAACGAATTTGGGGACCAAATTCTTTTAAGGAGGGAGGATTGTAACACCCCGTAAATTTAAAATATTTTAAAATAAAGTTATTGAATTAATAACCCGGTTTTGTGTGGCGTATTTTATTTTTAATAAACATAGTATTTCTTTAAACCTAAACGTACAATTAAAATTTTCGAGCACAAAAAAATTGAACTCTATTTTGTGCTTTGTGTGCATTAATTATTTCTTATGAAATATTGGACTTAGAAATAATTTGAAAAACATGTCTATTGCATTTTAAAAACATTGGGGTCATTTTGTAATTAGTTTGAACCAAAGTGTGCGAAATTTTTTGATTAAGGGGTCATTTTGCACTTTTTGAAATTTTGGGGGTCAAAAGTGTAAAAACGCCCCTTCTCATCCATTGGCTAAGCATGCAATGATTTCTTCTCCTTGGTAAGCCAAGAAATTAGCCATGGCATAGGGAATAGACCATACCCCTTTGTCCCTTCACCATACCCCTATCTCCAATCAAACACTCCACCCCTTTCCCATTCAAACACTTCACCACTCTTTTTATCCACCAAAATCAGATTTTATGTCTCCCCTTCACCATTTGTCTTCTTAAAGAAAATAAGAGAGAGAGAGATAGAAGAGGCAACAAAGAAAATTTTCGGATACACACAGCACAGTCTCGGTTTTTCCATCATTCCGCCTTCGTCCACCGTTGGATCGTACCCAAATTTTTCCTGAAGGTCCTACACACATGGGGCTACATATTTACCGGTCGGATCGTCGTTTGGATCTCCCAAAGTGAATCTCCAGTCGTTACACATTTAGAAAGATAGTTCTCGGGTATACTCAGCACAGTCTCGGTCTTTCGACCATTCCGCCTTCCTCCACCGTTGGATCGTGCCCAAATTTTTCCTGAAGGTCCTACACACATGGGGCTACATATTGACCGGTCGGATCGTCGTTTGGATATCCGAAAGTGAATCTCCAGTCGTTACACATTTAGAAAGATAGTTCTCGGGTATACTCAGCACAGTCTCGGTTTTTCGACCATTCCGCCTTCGTCCACCGTTGGATCGTGCCCAAATTTTTCCTGAAGGTCCTACACACATTGGGCTACATATTGACCGTTCGGATCGTCGATTGGATATCCCAAGGTGAATCGGCAGTCATTGGAAGTTGGAGAAAAATAAGGATTTGAGGGCTTTTGTTATGAACCACCACCGGAGCCGCCACCACTGCCACCGGAGCTACAACCACCACCTTCGGAGGTCTGGAAATGAAGAGAGTTTCACCCCCTTTGTTGCTTTGGGTAAAGATCCATCTTTAATATTTGTGATTTACATTCTTTTCTTCAAAGTATATATTGAAGAAGTTTAGTTATCCTTGTGGCTATTGTGATAAGTTGTTGAGTTCATGTTTAATATTAGATATTTAATGTGACTTGCTTTGGTTTTGTTTAAATATTGCTTATATGTTTGGATCTTGATTTATTTTCAAAAAAGTTATTGTTCATAATTTCCGAAACTTTGGGGGGTATTTTTGAAAGGTTTTAAAAGTTGAAGGGCTTAAGTTGCGATTCTTGTTGGGATTAAAAAGGGACTGAAAATATAAGTTTTTGTTTGATATTTGGTTAGGTTTACTTGAAAAACATTTGTTTTAAATTTTGTTTCGATATTTTACAAAAATGGGAGTTTTAGAAACATTTGGGGTTATTTTTGTAAATATGAAAATAAGGGGGTAAAGCTGCTGTTTTGTCGCTGTTTTTACTTAGTTACTTTTACAAACTTTTGATTAATTAAATTGATGTAGTGCTTTGTTCATTTTTGTTTTAAGATTGAAATTGTAAATTTTACCTAAGAAAATTTATGATCAAAGAAATTTTGTTCTCATTGTTAGTTGGTGAAAAGTTATTAAAACTTATTTTTAATCTCAGTTTTATAGTGAAAAATATGCTTGATAATTTTTAAATATTGCTTAGATGCTTGGATCTTGAATTATTTTTCAAGAAAGTTGATTTTATTAAGTTTTTGAAAATTATGAGGGTATTTTTGAAAAGTTTTAAACTTGTGGGAATTTTAAAGATTTGATTTTTGAAGTAACAAGATACTTAATACTTTTATTTGATTTTCGATATGAGTTTAGTTAAAAATCTTTTGATTTAAAGTTTGTTGCAAATTTTCGAAAAAATGGATGATTTTAAAAGTTTGGGGGCTGTTTTGTAAATCTGAAAAATGAAGGGCAAATTTTGCTATTTTGGCACTGTTTTTGTAATTAGAATTTCGAGTTTTGAAAATAATAACTTTTAGTTGGAGTTTGATGTCGAAAGTTCTAAGTTCTTGTGTGCGATGTGTTAGTTTAGGAAATCCTTGTGTAGGATTTTCATCGGTAATGTTTAAGTAAGGTTGTTAAATACATTCTAAGTCGTATACGTACTTGCTCAGGTTTCGGATACACATCATTGTGGAATTTTGATCGCCGTAATAAGCTTTTCAGGTGAGTGCTATGTGTTACTTGTGTGTAAGTCTAAATGTGCTAGTAGGTCGAGTCATAAATGTAACTTAGTTACTAAACGAACAAGCATGTGATGTATGATAACATAAAGAACTCGGCTGCTAGGACAAGTTATACGTTGAATTATTGTTTATGTCTATGTGCTATGAGTCATTGATATTGTATGTTGAACTGTTATTGAGTTGTTTACCGATTTCCTGTTACTGAACTGTTACTGTTACTGTTACTGTACTGTACTGTTTACTGTTTACTGTTACTGTGTGGGCCCCTATTTTGGTGTGCGGAATCGTGGTTAACCCGGAAGGTAAGGGCCGGAGGGTTACCTCGATCCACCGTAGACCCGCTTCACGAGCCAAGTGTGGAGGTTACACTTGGGGAGTGAATGTCAAACTCCTGGCATTTGACGTCAATGCGCACTGTTATGTAAGGTCGCACCTTACTTGGAGTGTTCGGTGGTGGTTTTCCTGACTGTGGATTGGAGGGTAAGAGGAGACGACATCAACAAATGTTGGTTACTTGTTTAACGTGCTTAAATTGTTATAGCATATGTTCATTTACTGTACTGTTGTATATGCTCATGTATATTATGTTGCATCACACACAAGTGCACTACAGCCTCACTAAGTTGGACGATCAACTTAGGCATTCTGTGTTTCATTCTTTTCAGTTTCAGGTATTCTGGAATTAATAGTCGGGTTGCGGTTAGGTCATCACGGTTGCGGTCCCACCCTAGTTCCAGAGAGTAATTAAACTGTTGTTTAAATTCTTATTTGATTTTAAGATTTCGTTTAAACTCATGTTTTAAATCTTCTATAATGTCTAATTTCATTTTTATTATATCTTGCTAAATATCTTGGTATTTTAGCTAATTTTGTAAAATGGGAATATCTATCGAAAATGATTTTAAATTTTATAAAATGTTAATTTAATCTTCTTGTATTTCTATTAGGTCCCACAAGTTGTTTCACCTTGTCATGTCATCCGTTAAAATTTGTTTTAATTACTTTCGCTTTAAACTTAGTAACCAAAATTATTTTTATTTCGTTTTTAAACCGCTTCCGCTTAAAACATTTAATTCTCGATTTTAATTTATCGTTTCTTTTAAAAGATTACGATATTTTAACTCTTTTTTTTTTTTTTTAAATAATAATAATTTTTCTACCGTTATCCGACGGACCCGCGGAGTCGGGCCGTTACAGAACCAATGAAAATACCTTCTCCGTTTGCAACGTCAAAATCCATTTCGAAACTATTAGCCATAGAAAGGTGGTTTTACTACCGAAGAATGACTATTGGTATGAATCCTGCATCTCACAATTGAAAATTGATGAGAAGATCTCTATTCAAATCCAAAGGTCAATCTGTGACTTTTTCCCGAACTTGGAACATGCAACTTGATAAGTCAATCAAGAATGTTGAAGTTGTCAAAAGGCATATGGATTCCAAATGTGCAAAAGGATCAGTGGGAGCATAGTTAAATTCGCAACGCAACGAGATGTTGATCTACACATCAAGTACGATATAAGAATATCAGAGAAGCACAGACGAAAGCGTGTTATTCACGCAATTTTCCATGATAAGATTTGGGAACTACATCTCACGTACTGGCAATACGTATTTATGGAGATAAAAGCGAAGTAGATGTTGCAATTCACCAAATCAAAGTACAAAGACTAATATTGATTAAATTCAATATGGAAGAATCCAAGAAAGGATTAGTTCCAAAGAGACAAAATTTCTCTTACTTATTTAATGAGCCCTAAATAATAAGTAAAGAAGTAAATGTCTCAAGAAGCCTTATGCTTTAGCATTTGGATTGCATGTAGCATGCAAAGTCTTGTACTAGACCTGACACATCAAAATGCTCTGATCATTCAAGAGCTACTGATAGTCGAACACCAGTAAAGGACACTGGACTACCATTAAAGCAATCCTCGAAGATAATTAAAGGATATAATGCTGGTCTGTGGTAGTAGTGGAAAATTGAAAACTCGAAGGATTTAGAATTCGAGATTTCCAGTCTGAAGTGGATGATTTATTCTGTCTCGATGGAGCGAAGGTAAATTGGAAGAAATTCCAATAGTATACCATTGCCGACTCAATCAGAATAATAGCACCATTATGATGCTGCACAAGAGAAAGTGTTTAGATGAGAAACATTCGTCCAATGATTGGATGAATTACCTAGCATGGCAAAAGCCTGTCATAATCTTAACCGATTTAAACAAGGCAATTGCTCAATGAAAGGAAACGAGATCTCACCGATGATCTGAACACAATATTATGAACAAGTCATAGATAACTGAGACGCGTAAAAGTACTACGTTATCTCAAAAAGACAAACTTAGCAGATCCACTAATTAAGCTCTTTCACAAATGGTTCGAGGGACATCTTGGTATAGATGGGTCTTAGAAATGTTGTGATTGGCTTTAGGGCAAGTGGGAGATTGATAGAGTAGTGCCCAGCAAGCCAATATTAATTAGCTTGTTGAAGTACTATTTTCTTATGGTTTATAATTAATACGCCCGTTCATTCATAGTACGTGAAATTGAACAATGGCCAACTTCATCTCTCGCGAACTTATCTAAGCGATTGGATGAAATCCTAAGGTCACAATAGACTATGGGACGATTCACTTCAGTACTGAGTGCAATCATGAAACAGTCTCAAAGGTCGTGATCTTAAAACCGTTCCAAGTCATAGATTCCGAACGAGACGGGGTATCGTAGGAATCGCCAAGACTTGTACAAGTATGCATGATTCACATGGAGTGAATTTGTAGCGTTTCATGAGCAAGGCATTTGAGGCCAGTGCATATGAGTAGGTGGTTCAATGGAGGATTGAATGCATCGAACGACCCGAACAGAGAAACCCATTGTGGAAGCGCATGACGCATATCGGTGATGGGATGTTTCTCAAGGCTTATAATAGTGTACGATTTAGTCCTTGGACTTGAGGTGCTAGGGCGAATTCGGTGCACAAGTGTGCGTACTTAGATTTAGGTACTGGTCACGTAGCCTGGCCACAAAGTGCCTAAGTTGGGTGCGTACACGACTGTACGCGAGTGGTTAGTACTAAGAAAGGATCTATCGACTCATCCTGATAAGATGAGAGTATTTCCTGTACGTTCTTCGATAATATGTTCCTAGAAATCCATGGCCATGGTTGGTGACGAATTTGGAAGGTATTTCCAAATTTAGCAGTCACACCGGAATTATTATCCAGAATTAGAAAGTACAGTATCGAGATAATTAGAGGTGCCGATCAATTCACACACCCTAGGTCTCGATCGGGAAATCATCGTGGAAGGACCGTATGTACATGGCAATTATAAGAGGTGAGGTTCACAATAATCAATTCACCTTTGATTGGGCTTCATGGGCTTGTGGCTAGACATCGACCATGAAGTGTAGGTACTCCTAAATTAATAGGGAAATTAATTCTAGGAGTGGTCAATTAAAAGTTGTTTAATTGATCGGAGCATTTAATTGCTCGTTAATTAAATCACGAAAGTCGTGGGCCTGCTGCCAGTTGATGGTGAACCCAGAGGGTCACACACAATACAATTGGACGGTGACTGTCTTAAAGGAAAAGCAAATGATTTAAAGTTGTTAAATCAAAGTAATTGAATTATGGTATTAATTCAATTGGAGAATATTAATTAGATATCTAATTGATTAATGTTTAATTAATTAATTAGAGTTATCTGATTAATTATGGAATTAATTAAAGTAGTTAATTAATTGGAAGAATAAATAATTAACCAATTTTAGTATTGGATAATTATGGGTTGATTTTGCA
>CM064884.1:29977199-30014397 GCA_003313485.2 Penstemon barbatus | reverse complement strand
TACATCAGACCCCTCTGATCAAGACAAAGTGCAGGATGATAAGTCTGATGCTGCTGATGAATCAAAGAAGGAAGAAGAAATTCCAGCAGATCAGTCAAAGGAAAAAGAAGTTGCTGCTGAAGGAGATGATCAAGCTAAGGAGAAGGAAAGCACTCCGAGCCATGCTGATGAACCAGCAGATCAATCCCTTGCATTAACAACTCAAACATCAGAGCAACTCATGGAAGATACACCTGCTGCTACTTCAAATATGCCTTCAACTTCTCATGGTGTTCAAACAAATCTGTTGGACTCCATCCAGCAAATGATCACCAATTCTCTGAAGGATATGAAGAAAGAATTAGCTGCAGAAGTGATAGCTGCTGTTAAACAACCAGTTCAGAAAGCTGCTGTTGTCCCAACAGATCTGATAGAAGACACTGCACATAATGTTAAATCCATCTGTCAGGACATGGATATTCTTAGAAGACGGACTCAGAGCACTACTGAAGGTTGGAAGCAGATTGAACAAACTGTTGAATTGGCTCTCCAAGCAGAAGATGAAGTCATGGGCAACATGATGAAAGACTTCACTGCTTCATCAAATTGGATTTTGGGATCTCAAATTCAATTGGGTGATCAAGGAGAAGACTTGCTCAAGGAAGTCAAAACTGTTAAGGCCAATCAACTTAAACAACAGGCTCAGATCAATGCTATGGAAGAGAACATCAAGCTTCTCTGTGATTCACTTCTAATTACTCCAATCTTACCAAACTATCAAATCAACCCTGCTGATGATGACAAAAAGGGGGAAGAGAGGATATTTGGACAGAAAAGAGTTGGAACTTCTCCTGTATTGGAAGCTGAAGATAATGCTGAAGGAACAGAAGTCTTAGAAGAGTCTGCTGATGAAAATGATAGGAATGAAGCAGCAAATGAAGGCACAAGCAAACCAGCAGATGAAAAGATCACAGAAAAAGAAGAAGATGACAAGGAGATAGCTGAAGATTATGAAGAAACTGAAGCTGAAGCAAAAGCTAAATCAGATAAGGAAATAGCTGCTGCTAAGGATTCAGCTGAAGAACAGCTTGATCCTGATGTTAAAAGAAAAAAGTTGGAGCTGTTGAAGCAGAATTTGGAAGCTGAAACTTCCAAACCTGCTGAAGAAGAAAAAGAAGACAAGGAAGCTGAAGAAGAAAAGAAAGAAGAAGACTAGCTTAGACTAGACTTTACTTTATCTTAAAATCCTTGTAATCTGTTTAAAGTACTTTGCATCTTTTTATTCTTCAAAAACTTGTAATATGTAATCAGTTCACTATCTATAAAAGTGCAAGTTTTAATCCAACAGACTATTTCTATCTCAGAAATTTTTGAGGATCAAAACTTTAGTTTAGGTACAGGTACTTAGCTGAAGTTTTGTCATCATCAAAAAGGGGGAAATTGTTGGATGAAGATGAAGATGAAAGAAGTCAGAAATTAAGGGAAGGTTTTGATGATTTCCAAAACATCATAATCAGCTAAGTATGGAAAGCTTAGTTCCCTTAGAAGAATTTTGAACAAGTAAAAGAAGACATCAGAAGAGTTCAAAGTTCAAAGCTCAGAAGACTAGTGATCTCTTGCTGAAACAGCGAACGGAAGGGTAGGTCATCAGCCGAGTCAAATCAGATGAGTTCAGTATTTGATCAGCAGAGTACCTATCAGCAGGGTCGTTTTAATCAGCAGAGTTGAAGAGATCAAGAGATTAGTCCAACGGTAATAAATGCACTTAGTGTAATAAATGCTGAAAGAGAAGGGTAGTAATGGCAAATGATTGAAGATATCCTCGGATCAGCAGAGTGCATTAAATGCAGCATTAAATGCGATGGACAGAAAGGTATTGTACACTGTACGATTGCTGCAGGGAGCCGTTTTAAAAAGAGCTGAAGGATGGATTTGAAGATGTGATTTCCTTCAACGGTCATAAATTCAAATCCAAGTATAAATAGAGCAAAGTTCGAAGAGAGAATAACACAACAACAATCAGAGATCGAAATTTTGAAGCAGAATTTCTCTAAGTCTCAAAAGCTCGAACAGCTCACTCGTCTGGTGGAAGTCATCTGTTGACAGAAACCAAGTTGAAGAAATCAGAAAAACATTATCTGAGTGATTTTGTAATAGCTGAGTGTTGTGCGAAGTTAGAATCCATCTTTGTGAGTGATTCTACTTCAGAGGATAGGTTTTCTTTGTGATTTCCTATTGCGAGCTTACAGCCTTCTCATTAGTTGTTTAGGTGTAAGTGGAGAAATATTGTAATCTAAGTGATTATAGTATAACCCAGAATCTGTGTGATCTGGAAGAGTGGACTAAAGGATTTTTATCCATATAACCACTATAAAAATTCTTTGTGTTATCTTGCATTTAAAGTTTTCTTGCATATTTTAAAGTTTGCATATTTAAACACTTTGAATTGTCTAAAAGATTTTAAAAGAAGTTTGTAAGAACTGGGGATAAAATCTTTCAAGAACTTAGTCTACTTGTGAAAAACACTTTGAAACAATCCGCTGCAAGTAAACTCTTTGAAAAACTGTTTTGCTGAAAAACAGCTAAGTTACTGTAAGAAGAGTGGTCAGTCGTCTGTTCAAGATTTGTTCACGATCAGACTAGTCTGCTTACTGTTCTTCATCAGCTTAGTCTGCTGACAGAAGACTGAAAAGTTTTTAAGTTCAAAATTTTCAGAGGTCTATTCACCCCCCCCTCTAGACCTCATCTGACCACTTGGGACCAACAAAAACATTTCTATCGTAGATTAAACATGTTATTTATTTGTTGTGCAGTTCTTGTGAAATTTGTGTGCAACTTGTGTGCTTTTGTTTTGCAATATACTATTTAAGGGAAGCTAACATGCAATTATATATGTGAGCTTTTAGATTTAAAAATAAGTTTGAATTTGTAAGGTATGATACATTGTCTAATAAATGCAAAATTTAATGTGAATTGGTTGAATAATATATGACATGTTCATACGTCAACTAAATAAATTAACAACATTTATTTCTCGTTTTTCATTATATATGATTAAAGAAATTTAAACATATTTAAATCAATATTTGGCCTTATATATTCAGGATCTGGATGTATCACTTGCTCAGAAATTGTATGCAAGGAACATTCGTAAATTCTTGTAGTGAGTGTGAGTTCAAGCCTAGGTTCATTACTACGACTACCTTGATCTGTTCTGGAAAATAAAAAAAGGTCATAAATGAGCTCCCTTACGTTTAGCACTAGTCGAAGGCTACATTATACTTTGGTTAATATTTTTTGGTAAGCTATCGATCTGTTAATATTAATGAATCTCAATGAACGATTATGTTTCTCTTAAGGAAAAAGTAGACTTAGTAATATTTTGATATTTACCATATCCGAAAATAGAGCTTCATCTTCAGTATTTTCCTCACTACTTCCATAAAAATCATCGGGGAGCCGCCATTCTCCAAGTCCAAATTTGGACATTGCATGATCACTGTATTATTTAATGCAGAACCTATTGGTACCATAAGTGACAAATTTCTTACAGTTTATTACCAAAAAAACATTTTTCTCGTAGATTAAACGTCTTATGCATTTGTCCTGCAATTTATGTAGAATTTTTGTGAAATTTATGTGCAAATGTGTGCTTTTGTTTTGCGATATACTATTTAATGGAAGTTAACGGGCAATTATATATGTGTGCTTTTAGCTTCAAAAATGAATTTGAATTGAAAAAGTATGATACATTGTCTAAGAAATGCAAAAATCTGATGTGATCTGGTTGAGTAAGTATAGGACATGTTCATACGTCAACTAAATAAATCAACCACACTTATTTCTCGTTTTTCATTATATATGTTTAAAGAAATTTAAACATATTTAAATCTATTTCGGGCCTTATATATTCAGGATCTGGATGTATCACTTGCTCAGAAATTGTATGCAAGGGACATTCGTAAATTCTTGTAGTGAGTGTGAGTCCAAGCTTAGGTTCATTGCTTCTACTACCTTGATCTGTTCTGGAAAATAAAAAAGGTAATAAATGAGCTCCCTTACTTTAAGCACTAGTCGAAGGCTACTTTATAATTTGGTTAATATTTTTTGGTAAGCTATTGATATGTTAATATTATTGAATCTCAATGAACGATTATGTTTCTCTTAAGGAAAAAGTAGACTTAGTAATATTTTGATATTCACCATACCCGAAAATAGAGCTTCATCTTCAGTAGTTTCCTCACTACTTATATAAAAATCATCGGGGAGCCACCATTCTCCAAGTCCAAATTTAGACATTGCATGATCACTGTATTATTGAATGCAGAACATATTGGTACCAAAAGTGACAAATTTCTTACAGTTTATTACCAAAAAAACATTTTTCTCGTAGATTAAACATCTTATGCATTTGTCCTGCAATTTATGTAGAATTTTTGTGAAATTTATGTGCAACTGTGTGCTTTTGTTTTGCGATATACAATTTAATGGAAGTTAACGGGCAATTATATATGTGTGCTTTTAGCTTTAAAAATCAGTTTGAATTTAAAAGGTATGATACATTGTCTAAGAAATGCAAAAAAATGAATTGATCTGGTTGAATAAGTATAGGACATGTTCATACGTCAACTAAATAAATCAACCACACTTATTTCTCGTTTTTCATTATATATGTTTAAAGAAATTTAAACATATTTAAATCTATTTCGGGCCTTATATATTCAGGATCTGGATGTATCACTTGCTCAGAAATTGTATGCAAGGGACATTCGTAAATTCTTGTGGTGAGTGTGAGTCCAAGCTTAGGTTCATTGCTACTACTACCTTGATCTGTTCTGGAAAATAAAAAAGGTTATAAATGAGCTCCCTTACTTTAAGCACTAGTCGAAGGCTACTTTATAATTTGGTTAATATTTTTTGGTAAGCTATTGATCTGTTAATATTAATGAATCTCAATGAACGATTATGTTTCTCATAAGGAAAAAGTAGACTTAGTAATATTTTGATATTCACCATACCCGAAAATAGAGCTTCATCTTCAGTACTTTCCTCATTACTTGCATAAAAATCATCGAGGAGCCGCCATTCTCCAAGTCCAATCTTCCTACAATTTGGACATTACACGATCCCTGTATTATTGAATGCAGAACATATTGTTACAATAAGTGACAAATTTCTTACTGTTTAGTACCAAAAAAAATTCTCTCGTAGATTAAACATGTTAGGCATTTGGACAGGATTTCATCCAAAGGTCTTCTGCTCTCGTGCAATTTTTGTACAATTTTTGTGCAATTTATGTGCAACTTGTGTGCTTTTGTTTTGCAATATATTATTTAAGGGAAATTAACGGGCAATTATATATGTGAGCTTTTATCTTTAAAAATCAGTTTGAATTGAAAAGGTATAATACATTGTCTAAGAAATGCAAAAATCTGATGTGATTTGGTTGAATAAATATAGGACATGTTCATACATCAACTAAATAAATCAACAACACTTATTTCTCGTTTTTCGTTATATATGTTTAAAGAAGTTTAAACATAATTAAATCAGTTTCGGGCCTTATAGATTCAGGATCTGGATGTATAACTTTTTCAGAAATTGTATGCAAGGGACATCCGCGAATTCTTGTAGTGAGTGTGAGTTCAAGCGTAGGTTCACTGCTACGCCTACCTTGATCTTTTCTAGAAAAAAAAAAAAAAAAGGTACTAAATGAGATCCCTTACTTTAAGCACTAGTCATATGCTACTTTATACTTTGGTTAATATTTTTTTGGTAATCTATCGATCTGTTAAAATTAATGAATCTCAATGAGCGATTATGTTCCTCTTAAGGAAAAAGTAGACTAAGTAATATTTTGATATTTACCAGATCCGAAAATACAGCTTCATCTTCAGTATTTTCCTCACTACTTATATAAAAATCATCGGGGAGCAGCCATTCTCCAAGTCCAATCTTCCTAAAATTTGGACATTGCATGATCCCAGTATTATTGAATGCAGAACCTATTGGTACCATAAGTTAAAAATTTCTTACAGTATGGTGCCAGAAAAACATTTCTCTCGTAGATTAAACATGTTATTTATTTGTTGTGCAATTTATGTGCAGTTCTTGTGAAATTTGTCTGCAACTTGTGTGCTTTTGTTTTGCAATATACTATTTAAGGGAAGCTAACAGACAATTATATATGTGAGTTTTTAGATTTAAAAATCAGTTTGAATTTGTAAGGTATGATACATTGTCTAAGAAATGCAAAAATTTAATGTGAATTGGTTGAATAATATATGACATGTTCATACGTCAACTAAATAAATTAACAACACTTATTTTTCGTTTTTCATTATATATGATTAAAGAAATTTAAACATATTTAAATCAATATTAGGACTTATATATTCAGGATCTGGATGTATCACTTGCTCAGAAATTGTATGCAAGGGACATTCGTAAATTCTTGTAGTGAGTGTGAGTTCAAGCCTAGGTTCATTACTACGATTACCTTGATCTTTTCTGGAAAATAAAAAAAGGTCATAAATGAGCTCGCTTAATTTAAGCAGTAGTCGAAGGCTACTTTATAATTTGGTTAATATTTTTTGGTAAGCTATTGATCTGTTAATATAAATGAATCTCAATGAACGATTATGTTTCTCTTAAGGAAAAAGTAGACTTAGTAATATTTTGATATTCACCATATCCGAAAATAGAGCTTCATCTTCAGTATTTTCCTCACTACTTGCATAAAAATCATCGGGGAGCCGCCATTCTCCAAGTCCAATCATCCTACAATTTGGACATTACAAGATCCTTGTATAATTGAATGCAGAACCTATTGGTACAATAAGTGACAAATTTCTTACTGTTTAGTACCAAAAAAAGTTCTCTCGTAGATTAAACATGTTAGGCATTTGTCGTGCAATTTATGTACAATTTTTTTGCAATTTATGTGCAACTTGTGTGCTTTTGTTTTGCAATATATTATTTAAGGGAAATTAATGGGCAATTATATATGTGAGCTTTTATCTTTAAAAATCAGTTTGAATTGAAAATGTATAATACATTGTCTAAGAAATGCAAAAATCTTTATTTGTTGTGCAGTTTATGTGCAGTTCTTGTGAAATTTTTGTGCAACTTGTGTGCTTTTGTTTTGCAATATGCTATTTAAGGGAAGCTAACATGCAATTATATATTTGAGCTTTTAGATTTAAAAATCAGTTTGAATTTGTAAGGTATGATACATTGTCTAAGAAATGCAAAATTTAATGTGAATTGGTTGAATAATATATGACATGTTCATACGTCAACTAAATAAATTAACAACACTTATTTCTCGTTTTTCATTATATATGATTAAAGAAATTTAAACATATTTAAATCAATATTTGACCTTATATATTCAGGATCTGGATGTATCACTTGCTCAGAAATTGTATGCAAGGAACATTCGTAAATTCTTGTAGTGAGTGTGAGTTCAAGCCTAGGTTCATTACTACGACTACCTTGATCTGTTCTGGAAAATAAAAAAAGGTCATAAATGAGCTCCCTTACGTTTAGCACTAGTCGAAGGCTACATTATACTTTGGTTAATATTTTTTGGTAAGCTATCGATCTGTTAATATTAATGAATATCAATGAACGATTTTGTTCCTCTTAAGGAAAAAGTAGACTAAGTAATATTTTGATATTTACCAGATCCGAAATTACAGCTTCATCTTCAATATTTTCATCATTACTTGCAAAAAAATCATCGGGGAACATCCATTCTCC
This sequence comes from Penstemon barbatus, assembly GCA_003313485.2. Taxonomy (NCBI): domain Eukaryota; kingdom Viridiplantae; phylum Streptophyta; class Magnoliopsida; order Lamiales; family Plantaginaceae; genus Penstemon; species Penstemon barbatus. The sequence continues at coordinate 30,006,654 of CM064884.1, read as the reverse complement.
AAGTCCAATCATCCTAAAATTTGGACATTGCATGATCCCTGTATTATTGAATGCAGAACCTATTGGCACCATAAGTTACAAATTTCTTACAGTATGGAACCTATTTGTTGTGCAATTTATGTGCAGTTATTGTGTAATTTATGTGCAACTTGTGTGCTTTTGTTTTGCAATATACTATTTCATGGAAGTTAACGGGCAAGTATATATGTGAGCTTTTAGCTTTAAAAATTAGTTTGAATTTGAAAGGCATGATACATTGTCTAAGAAACGCAAAAATCTAATATGAATTGGTTGAATAATATATGACATGTTCATACGTCAACTAAATAAATCAACAACACTTATTTCTCGTTTTTCATTATATATGTTTAAAGAAATTTAAACATATTTAAATCAATATTGGGCCATATATATTTAGGATCTGGATGTATAACTTGCTCAGAAATTGTATGCAAGGGACATTCGTAAATTCTTGTAGTGAGTGTGAGTTCAAGCCTAGGTTCATTGCTACGACTACCTTGATCTGTTTTGGAAAATAAAAAAGTTAATAAATGAGCTCCCTTACTTTAAGCACTAGTCTAAGGCTACTTTATAATTTGGTTAATATTTTTTGGTAAGCTATTGATCTGTTAATATTAATGAATCTCAATGAACGATTATGTTTTTCTTAAGGAAAAAAGTAGACATAGTAAAATTTTGATATTCACCATACCCGAAAATAGAGCTTCATCTTCAGTACTTTCCTCATTACTTGCATAAAAATCATCGGGGAGCCGCCATTCTCCAAGTCCAATATTCCTACAATTTTGACATTACAAGATCCATGCATTATAGAATGCAGAACCTATTGGTACCATAAGTGACAAATTTCTTACAGTTTAGTACCAAAAAGAATTTCTCGCGTAGATTAAACATGTTATGAATTTGTTGTGCAATTTATGTACAATTTATGTGCAATTTATTTGCAAATGGTGTGCTTTTGTTATTCAATATACTATTTATGGGATGTTAACGGGCAATTATATATGTGAGCTTTTATCCTTAAAAATCAGTTTGAATTGAAAATGTATGATACATAAAATCTGATTTTATCTAGTTGAATAAATATAGGACATGTTCATACGTAAACTAAATAAATCAACCATACTTATTTCTCGTTTTTCATTATATATGTTTAAAGAAATTTAAACATATTTAAATCTATTTCGGGCCTTATAGATTCAGGATCTGGATGTATAACTTTATCAGAAATTGTATGCAAGGGACATCCGTAAATTCTTGTAGTGAGTGTGAGTTCAAGCCTAGGTTCATTGCTAAGACTACCTTGATCTGTTCTGGAAAATAAAAAAGGTAATAAATGAGCTCCCTTACGTTTAGCACTAGTCGAAGGCTACATTATACTTTGGTTAATATTTTTTGGTAAGCTATCGATCTGTTAATATTATTGAATCTCAATGAACGATTATGTTTATCTTAAGGAAAAAGTAGACTTAGTAATATTTCGATATTTACCATATCCGAAAATAGAGCTTCAGCTTCAGTATTTTCCTCACTACTTCCATAAAATCATCGGGGAGCCGCCATTCTCCAAGTCCAAATTTGGACATTGCATGATCACTGTATTATTGAATCCAGAACCTATTGGTACCATAAGTGACAAATTTCTTACAGTTTATTACCAAAAAAACATTTTTCTCGTAGATTAAACATCTTATGCATTTGTCCTGCAATTTATGTACAATTTTTTTGAAATTTATGTGCACCTGTGTGCTTTTGTATTGCGATATACTATTTAATAGAAGTTAACGGGCAATTATATATGTGTGCTTTTAGTTTTAAAAATCAGTTTGAATTTAAAAGGTATGATAAATTGTCTAAGAAATGCAAAAATCTGATGTGATCTGGTTGAATATGTATAGGACATGTTCATACGTCAACTAAATAAATCAACCACACTTATTTCTCGTTTTTCATTATATATGTTTAAAGAAATTCAAACATATTTAAATCTATTTCGGGCCTTATATATTCAGGATCTGGATGTATCACTTGCTCAGAAATTGTATGCAAGGGACATTCGTAAATTCTTGTAGTGAGTGTGAGTCGAAGCTTAGGTTCATTGCTACTACTACCTTGATCTGTTCTGGAAAATAAAAAAGGTAATAAATGAGCTCCCTTACTTTAAGCACTAGTCGAAGACTACTTTATAATTTGGTTAATATTTTTTGGTAAGCTATTGATCTGTTAATATTAATGAATCTCAATGAACGATTATGTTTCTCTTAAGGAAAATGTAGACTAAGTAATAATTTGATATTCACCATACCCGAAAATAGAGCTTCATCTTCAGCACTTTCCTCATTACTTGCATAAAAATCATCGGGGAGCCGCCATTCTCCAAGTCCAATCTTCCTACAATTTGGACATTACATGATCACTGTATTATTGAATCCAGAACATATTGGTACAATAAGTTACAAATTTCTTACTGTTTAGTACCAAAAAAAATTCTCTCGTTGATTAAACATGTTAGGCATTTGTCGTGCAATTTATGTACAATTTTTGTGCAATTTATGTGCAATTTGTGTGCTTTTGTTTTGCAATATATTATTTAAGGGAAATTAACGGGCAATTATATATGTGAGCTTTTATCTTTAAAAATCAGTTTGAATTGAAAAGGTATAATACATTGTCTCAGAAATTCAAAAATCAGATGTGATTTGGTTGAATAAATATAGGACATGTTCATACATCAACTAAATAAATCAACAACACTTTTTTCTAGTTTTTTGTTATATATGTTTAAAGATATTTAAACATAATTAAATCAATTTCGAGCCTTATAGATTCAAGATCTGGATGTATAACTTACTCAGAAATTGTATGCAAGGGACATCCGCGAATTCTTGTAGTGAGTGTGAGTTCAAGCGTAGGTTCACTGCTACGCCTACCATGATCTTAAAGTATGGTGCCAGAAAAACATTTCTATCGTAGATTAAACATGTTATTTATTTGTTGTGCAGTTTATGTGCAGTTCTTTTGAAATTTGTGTGCAACTTGTGTGCTTTTGTTTTGCAATATACTATTTAAGGGAAGCTAACATGCAATTATATATGTGAGCTTTTAGATTTAAAAATCAGTTTGAATTTGTAAGGTATGATACATTGTCTAAGAAATGCAAAATTTAATGTGAATTGGTTGAATAATATATGACATGTTCATACGTCAACTAAATAAATTAACAACACTTATTTCTCGTTTTTCATTATATATGATTAAAGAAATTTAAACATATTTAAATCAATATTTGACCTTATATATTCAGGATCTGGATGTATCACTTGCTCAGAAATTGTATGCAAGGAACATTCGTAAATTCTTGTAGTGAGTGTGAGTTCAAGCCTAGGTTCATTACTACGACTACCTTGATCTGTTCTGGAAAATAAAAAAAGGTCATAAATGAGCTCCCTTACGTTTAGCACTAGTCGAAGGCTACATTATACTTTGGTTAATATTTTTTGGTAAGCTATCGATCTGTTAATATTAATGAATCTCAATGAATGATTATGTTTCTCTTAAGGAAAAAGTAGACTTAGTAATATTTTGATATTTACCATATCCGAAAATAGAACTTCATCTTCAGTATTTTCCTCACTACTTCCATAAAAATCATCGGGGAGCCGCCATTCTCCAAGTCCAAAATTGGACATTGCATGATCACTGTATTATTTAATGTAGAACCTATTGGTACCATAAGTGACAAATTTCTTACAGTTTATTACCAAAAAACATTTTTCTCGTAGATTAAACATCTTATGCATTTGTCCTGCAATTTATGTAGAATTTTTGTGAAATTTTTGTGCAACTGTGTGCTTTTGTTTTGCGATATACTATTTAATGGAAGTTAACGGGCAATTATATATGTGTGCTTTATGCTTCAAAAATCAGTTTGAGTTGAAAAGGTATGATACATTGTCTAAGAAATGCAAAAATCTGATGTGATCTGGTTGAATAAGTATAGGACATGTTCATACGTTAACTAAATAAATCAACCACACTTATTTCTCGTTCTTCATTATATATGTTTAAAGAAATTTAAACATATTTAAATCTATTTCGGGCCTTATATATTCAGGATCTGGATGTATCACTTGCTCCGAAATTGTATGCAAGGGACATTCGTAAATTCTTGTAGTGAGTGTGAGTCCAAGCTTAGGTTCATTGCTACTACTACCTTGATCTGTTCTGGAAAATAAAAAAGGTAATAAATTAGCTCCCTTACTTTAAGCACTAGTCGAAGGCTACTTTATAATTTGGTTAATATTTTTTGGTAAGCTATTGATCTGTTAATATTAATGATCTCAATGAACGATTATGTTTCTCATAAGAAAAAGTATACTTAGTAATATTTTGATATTCACCATACCCGAAAATAGAGCTTCATCTTCAGTACTTTCCTCATTACTTGCATAAAAATCATCGAGGAGCCGCCATTCTCCAAGTCCAATCTTCCTACAATTTGGACATTACACGATCCCTGTATTATTGAATGCAGAACATATTGGTACAATAAGTGACAAATTTCTTACTGTTTAGTACCAAAAAAAATTCTCTCGTAGATTAAACATGTTAGGCATTTGGAACAGGATTTCATCCAAAGGTCTTCTGCTCTCGTGCAATTTATGTACAATTTTTGAGCAATTTATGTGCAACTTGTGTGCTTTTGTTTTGCAATATATTATTTAAGGGAAATTAACGGGCAATTATATATGTGAGCTTTTATCTTTAAAAATCAGTTTGAATTGAAAAGGTATAATACATTGTCTAAGAAATGCAAAAATCTGATGTGATTTGGTTGAATAAATATAGGACATGTTCATACATCAACTAAATAAATCAACAACACTTATTTCTCGTTTTTCGTTATATATGTTTAAAGAAGTTTAAACATAATTAAATCAATTTCGGGCCTTATAGATTCAGGATCTGGATGTATAACTTTCTCAGAAATTGTATGCAAGGGACATCCGCGAATTCTTGTAGTGAGTGTGAGTTCAAGCGTAGGTTCACTGCTACGCCTACCTTGATCTGTTCTAGAAAAAAAAAAAAAAAAAAAAGGTACTAAATGAGATCCCTTACTTTAAGCACTAGTCATATGCTACTTTATACTTTAGTTAATATTTTTTTGGTAAGCTATCGATCTGTTAAAATTAATGAATCTCAATGAGCGATTATGTTCCTCTTAAGGAAAAAGTAGACTAAGTAAAATTTTGATATTTACCAGATCCGAAAATACAGCTTCATCTTCAGTATTTTCCTCACTACTTATATAAAAATCATCGGGGAGCAGCCATTCTCCAAGTCCAATCTTCCTAAAATTTTGACATTGCATGATCCCAGTATTATTGAATGCAGAACCTATTGGTACCATAAGTTAAAAATTTCTTACAGTATGGTGCCAGAAAAACATTTCTCTCATAGATTAAACATGTTATTTATTTGTTGTGCAATTTATGTGCAGTTCTTGTGAAATTTGTGTGCAACTTGTGTGCTTTTGTTTTGCAATATACTATTTAAGGGAAGCTAACAAACAATTATATATGTGAGTTTTTAGATTTAAAAATCAGTTTGAATTTGTAAGGTATGATACATTGTCTAAGAAATGCAAAAATTTAATGTGAATTGGTTGAATAATATATGACATGTTCATACGTCAACTAAATAAATTAACAACACTTATTTTTCGTTTTTCATTATATACGATTAAAGAAATTTAAACATATTTAAATCAATATTAGGCCTTATATATTCAGGATCTGGATGTATCACTTGCTCAGAAATTGTATGCAAGGGACATTCGTAAATTCTTGTAGTGAGTGTGAGTTCAAGCCTAGGTTCATTACTACGATTACCTTGATCTTTTCTGGAAAATAAAAAAAGGTCATAAATGAGCTCGCTTAATTTAAGCAGTAGTCGAAGGCTACTTTATAATTTGGTTAATATTTTTTGGTAAGCTATTGATCTGTTAATATAAATGAATCTCAATGAACGATTATGTTTCTCTTAAGGAAAAAGTAGACTTAGTAATATTTTGATATTCACCATATCCGAAAATAGAGCTTCATCTTCAGTATTTTCCTCACTACTTGCATAAAAATCATCGGGGAGCCGCCATTCTCCAAGTCCAATCATCCTACAATTTGGACATTACAAGATCCTTGTATAATTGAATGCAGAACCTATTGGTACAATAAGTGACAAATTTCTTACTGTTTAGTAACAAAAAAAGTTCTCTCGTAGATTAAACATGTTAGGCATTTGTCGTGCAATTTATGTACAATTTTTTTGCAATTTATGTGCAACTTGTGTGCTTTTGTTTTGCAATATATTATTTAAGGGAAATTAATGGGCAATTATACATAAGGGCTTTTATCTTTAAAAATCAGTTTGAATTGAAAATGTATAATACATTGTCTAAGAAATGCAAAAATGTGATGTGATTTGGTTGAATAAATATAGGACATGTTCATACATCAACTAAATAAATCAACAACACTTATTCCTCGTTTTTCGTTATATATGTTTAAAGAAGTTTAAACATAATTAAATCATTTTCGGGCCTTATAGATTCAGTATCTGGATGTATAACTTTCTCAGAAATTGTATGCAAGGGACATCCGCGAATTCTTGTAGTGAGTGTGAGTTCAAGCGCAGGTTCACTGCTACGCCTACCTTGATCTGTTCTAGAAAAAAAAAAAAAAAAAGGTACTAAATGAGATCCCTTACTTTAAGCACTAGTCATAGGCTACTTTATACTTTGGTTAATATTTTTTTGGTAGGCTATCGATCTGTTAATATTAATGAATCTCAATGAACGATTTTGTTCCTCTTAAGGAAAAAGTAGACTAAGTAATATTTTGATATTTACCAGATCCGAAATTACAGCTTCATCTTCAATATTTTCCTCATTACTTGCAAAAAATCATCGGGGAACAGCCATTCTCCAAGTCTAATCATCCTAAAATTTGGACATTGCATGATCCCTGTATTATTGAATGCATAACCTATTAGTACCATAATTTACAAATTTCTTACAGTATGGAACCTATTTGTTGTGCAATTTATGTGCCGTTATTGTGTAATTTATGTGCAACTTGTGTGCTTTTGTTTTGCAATATACTATTTAATGGAAGTTAACGGCAAGTATATATGTGAGCTTTTAGCTTTAAAAATCAGTTTGAATTTGAAAGGCATGATACATTGTCTAAGAAACGCAAAAATCTAATATGAATTGGTTGAATAATATATGACATGTTCATACGTCAACTAAATAAATCAACAACACTTATTTCTCGTTTTTCATTATATATGTTTAAAGAAATTTAAACATATTTAAATCAATATTGGGCCTTATATATTCAGGATCTGGATGTATAACTTGCTCAGAAATTGTATGCAAGGGACATTCGTAAATTCTTGTAGTGAGTGTGAGTTCAAGCCTAGGTTCATTGCTACGACTACCTTGATCTGTTCTGGAAAATAAAAAAGTTAATAAATGAGCTCCCTTACTTTAAGCACTAGTCTAAGGCTACTTTATAATTTGGTTAATATTTTTTGGTAAGCTATTGATCTGTTAATATTAATGAATCTCAATGAACGATTATGTTTTTCTTAAGGAAAAAAGTAGACATAGTAAAATTTTGATATTCACCATACCCGAAAATAGAGCTTCATCTTCAGTACTTTCCTCATTACTTGCATAAAAATCATCGGGGAGCCGCCATTCTCCAAGTCCAATATTCCTACAATTTTGACATTACAAGAACCATGCATTATAGAATGCAGAACCTATTGGTACCATAAGTGACAAATTTCTTACAGTTTAGTACCAAAAAGAATTTCTCGCGTAGATTAAACATGTTATGAATTTGTTGTGCAATTTATGTACAATTTATGTGCAATTTATTTGCAAATGGTGTGCTTTTGTTATTCAATATACTATTTATGGGATGTTAACGGGCAATTATATATGTGAGCTTTTATCCTTAAAAATCAGTTTGAATTGAAAATGTATGATACATAAAATCTGATTTTATCTAGTTGAATAAATATAGGACATGTTCATACGTAAACTAAATAAATCAACCATACTTATTTCTCGTTTTTCATTATATATGTTTAAAGAAATTTAAACATATTTAAATCTATTTCGGGCCTTATAGATTCAGGATCTGGATGTATAACTTTATCAGAAATTGTATGCAAGGGACATCCGTAAATTCTTGTAGTGAGTGTGAGTTCAAGCCTAGGTTCATTGCTAAGACTACCTTGATCTGTTCTGGAAAATAAAAAAGGTAATAAATGAGCTCCCTTACGTTTAGCACTAGTCGAAGGCTACATTATACTTTGGTTAATATTTTTTGGTAAGCTATCGATCTGTTAATATTATTGAATCTCAATGAACGATTATGTTTATCTTAAGGAAAAAGTAGACTTAGTAATATTTCGATATTTACCATATCCGAAAATAGAGCTTCAGCTTCAGTATTTTCCTCACTACTTCCATAAAATCATCGGGGAGCCGCCATTCTCCAAGTCCAAATTTGGACATTGCATGATCACTGTATTATTGAATCCAGAACCTATTGGTACCATAAGTGACAAATTTCTTACAGTTTATTACCAAAAAAACATTTTTCTCGTAGATTAAACATCTTATGCATTTGTCCTGCAATTTATGTACAATTTTTGTGAAATTTATGTGCACCTGTGTGCTTTTGTATTGCGATATACTATTTAATAGAAGTTAACGGGCAATTATATATGTGTGCTTTTAGTTTTAAAAATCAGTTTTAATTTAAAAGGTATGATAAATTGTCTAAGAAATGCAAAAATCTGATGTGATCTGGTTGAATATGTATAGGACATGTTCATACGTCAACTAAATAAATCAACCACACTTATTTCTCGTTTTTCATTATATATGTTTAAAGAAATTCAAACATATTTAAATCTATTTCGGGCCTTATATATTCAGGATCTGGATGTATCACTTGCTCAGAAATTGTATGCAAGGGACATTCGTAAATTCTTTTAAGCTATTGATCTGTTAATATTAATGAATCTCAATGAACGATTATGTTTTTCTTAAGGAAAAAAGTAGACATAGTAATATTTTGATATTCACCATACCCGAAAATAGAGCTTCATCTTCAGTACTTTCCTCATTACTTGCATAAAAATCATCGGGGAGCCGCCATTCTCCAAGTCCAATATTCCTACAATTTTGACATTACAAGATCCATGCATTATAGAATGCAGAACCTATTGGTACCATAAGTGACAAATTTCTTACAGTTTAGTACCAAAAAGAATTTCTCTCATAGATTTAACATGTTATGAATTTGTTGTGCAATTTATGTACAATTTATGTGCAATTTATTTGCAACTGGTGTGCTTTTGTTTTGCAATATACTATTTATGGGATGTTAACGGGCAATTATATATGTGAGCTTTTATCCTTAAAAATCAGTTTGAATTGAAAATGTATGATACATAAAATTTGATGTTATCTAGTTGAATAAATATAGGACATGTTCATACGTAAACTAAATAAATCAACAACACTTATTTCTCATTTTTCATTATATATGTTTAAAGAAATTTAAACATATTTAAATCTATTTCGGGCCTTATAGATTCAGGATCTGGATGTATAACTTTATCAGAAATTGTATGCAAGGGACATCCGTAAATTCTTGTAGTGAGTGTGAGTTCAAGCCTAGGTTCAATGCTAAGACTACCATGATCTGTTCTGGAAAATAAAAAAGGTAATAAATGAGCTCCCTTACGTTTATACTTTGGTTAATATTTATTGAATCTCAATGAACGATTATGTTTATCTTATGGAAAAAGTAGACTTAGTAATATTTTGATATTACATATCCGAAAATAGAGCTTCAGCTTCAATATTTTCCTCACTACTTCCATAAAATCATCGGGGAGCCGCCATTCTCCAAGTCCAAATTTGGACATTGCATGATCACTGTATTATTGAATCCAGAACCTATTGGTACCATAAGCGACAAATTTCTTACAGTTTATTACCAAAAAAACATTTTTCTGGTAGATTAAACATCTTATGCATTTGTCCTGCAATTTATGTACAATTTTTGTGAAATTTATGTGCAACTGTGTGCTTTTGTTTTGCGATGTACTATTTAATAGAAGTTAACGGGCAATTATATATGTGTGCTTTTAGCTTTAAAAATCAGTTTGAATTTAAAAGGTATGATACATTGTCTAAGAAATGCAAAAATCTGATGTGATCTGGTTGAATATGTATAGGACATGTTCATACGTCAACTAAATAAATCAACAACACTTATTTCTCGTTTTTCATTATATATGTTTAAAGAAATTTAAACATATTTAAATCTATTTCGGGCCTTATATATTCAGGATCTGGATGTATCACTTGCTCAGAAATTGTATGCGAGGGACATTCGTAAATTCTTGTAGTGAGTGTGAATCCAAGCTTAGGTTCATTGCTACTACTACCTGGATCTGTTCTGGAAAATAAAAAAGGTAATAAATGAGCTCCCTTACTTTAAGCACTAGTCGAAGGCTACTTTATAATTTGGTTAATATTTTTTGGTAAGCTATTGATCTGTTAATATTAATGAATCTCAATGAACGATTATGTTTCTCTTAAGGAAAAGGTAGACTAAGTAATAATTTGATATTCACCATACCCGAAAATAGAGCTTCATCTTCAGCACTTTCCTCATTACTTGCATAAAAATCATCGGGGAGCCGCCATTCTCCAAGTCCAATCTTCCTACAATTTGGACATTACATGATCCCTGTATTATTGAATCCAGAACATATTGGTACAATAAGTTACAAATTTCTTACTGTTTAGTACCAAAAAAAATTCTCTCGTTGATTAAACATGTTAGGCATTTGTCGTGCAATTTATGTACAATTTTTGTGCAATTTGTGTTCTTTTGTTTTGCAATATATTATTTAAGGGAAATTAACGGGCAATTATATATGTGAGCTTTTATCTTTAAAAATCAGTTTGAATTGAAAAGGTAAAATACATTGTCTAAGAAATTCAAAAATCAGATGTGATTTGGTTGAATAAATATAGGACATGTTCATACATCAACTAAATAAATCAACAACACTTATTTCTCGTTTTTCGTTATATATGTTTAAAGAAATTTAAACATAATTAAATCAATTTCGAGCCTTATAGATTCAGGATCTGGATGTATAACTTTCTCAGAAATTGTATGCAAGGGACATCCGCGAATTCTTGTAGTGAGTGTGAGTTCAAGCGTAGGTTCACTGCTACGCCTACCATGATCTTACAGTATGGTGCCAGAAAAACATTTCTATCGTAGATTAAACATGTTATTTATTTGTTGTGCAGTTTATGTGCAGTTCTTGTGAAATTTGTGTGCAACTTGTGTGCTTTTGTTTTGCAATATACCATTTAAGGGAAGCTAACATGCAATTATATATGTGAGCTTTTAGATTTAAAAATCAGTTTGAATTTGTAAGGTATGATACATTGTCTAAGAAATGCAAAATTTAATGTGAATTGGTTGAATAATATATGACATGTTCATATGTCAACTAAATAAATTAACAACACTTATTTCTCGTTTTTCATTATATATGATTAAAGAAATTTAAACATATTTAAATCAATATTTGACCTTATATATTCAGGATCTGGATGTATCACTTGCTCAGAAATTGTATGCAAGGAACATTCGTAAATTCTTGTAGTGAGTGTGAGTTCAAGCCTAGGTTCATTACTACGACTACCTTGATCTGTTCTGGAAAATAAAAAAAGGTCATAAATGAGCTCCCTTACGTTTAGCACTAGTCGAAGGCTACATTATACTTTGGTTAATATTTTTTGGTAAGCTATCGATCTGTTAATATTAATGAATCTCAATGAATGATTATGTTTCTCTTAAGGAAAAAGTAGACTTAGTAATATTTTGATATTTACCATATCCGAAAATAGAGCTTCATCTTCAGTATTTTCCTCACTACTTCCATAAAAATCATCGGGGAGCCGCCATTCTCCAAGTCCAAATTTGGACATTGCATGATCACTGTATTATTTAATGCAGAACCTATTGGTACCATAAGTGAAAAATTTCTTACAGTTTATTACCAAAAAACATTTTTCTCGTAGATTAAACATCTTATGCATTTGTCCTGCAATTTATGTAGAATTTTTGTGAAATTTATGTGCAACTGTGTGCTTTTGTTTTGCGATATACTATTTAATGGAAGTTAACGGGCAATTATATATGTGTGCTTTTAGCTTCAAAAATCAGTTTGAATTGAAAAGGTATGATACATTGTCTAAGAAATCCAAAAATCTGATGTGATCTGGTTGAATAAGTATAGGACATGTTCATACGTTAACTAAATAAATCAACCACACTTATTTCTCGTTTTTCATTATATATGTTTAAAGAAATTTAAACATATTTAAATCTATTTCGGGCCTTATAGATTCAGGATCTGGATGTATCACTTGCTCAGAAATTGTATGCAAGGGACATCCGTAAATTCTTGTAGTGAGTGTGAGTTCAAGCCTAGGTTCATTGCTACGACTACCTTGATCTGTTCTGGAAAATAAAAAAGGTAATAAATGAGCTCCCTTACGTTTAGCACTAGTCGAAGGCTACATTATACTTTGGTTAATATTTTTTGGTAGGCTATCGATCTGTTAATATTATTGAATCTCAATGAACGATTATGTTTCTCTTAAGGAAAAAGTAGATTAGTAATATTTTGATATTTACCATATCCGAAAATAGAGCTTCAGCTTCAGTATTTTCCTCACTACTTACATAAAATCATCGGGGAGCCGCCATTCTCCAAGTCCAAATTTGGACATTGCATGATCACTGTATTATTGAATCCAGAACCTATTGGTACCATAAGTGACAAATTTCTTACAGTTTACCAAAAAAACATTTTTCTTGTAGATTAAACATCTTATGCATTTGTCCTGCAATTTATGTAGAATTTTTGTGAAATTTATGTGCAACTGTGTGCTTTTGTTTTGCGATATACTATTTAATGGAAGTTAACGGGCAATTATATATGTGTGCTTTTAGCTTTAAAAATCAGTTTGAATTTAAAAGGTATGATACATTGTCTAAGAAATGCAAAAATCTGATGTGATCTGGTTGAATAAGTATAGGACATGTTCATACGTCAACTAAATAAATCAACCACACTTATTTCTCGTTTTTCATTATATATGTTTAAAGAAATTTAAACATATTTAAATCTATTTCGGGCCTTATATATTCAGGATCTGGATGTATCACTTGCTCAGAAATTGTATGCAAGGGACATTCGTAAATTCTTGTAGTGAGTGTGAGTCCAAGCTTAGGTTCATTGCTACTACTACCTTGATCTGTTCTGGAAAATAAAAAAGGTAATAAATGAGCTCCCTTACTTTAAGCACTAGTCGAAGGCTACTTTATAATTTGGTTAATATTTTTTGGTAAGCTATTGATCTGTTAATATTAATGAATCTCAATGAATGATTATGTTTCTCATAAGGAAAAAGTAGACTTAGTAATATTTTGATATTCACCATACCCGAAAATAGAGCTTCATCTTCAGTACTTTCCTAATTACTTGCATAAAAATCATCGAGGAGCCGCCATTCTCCAAGTCCAATCTTCCTACAATTTGGACATTACACGATCCCTGTATTATTGAATGCAGAACATATTGGTACAATAAGTGACAAATTTATTACTGTTTATTACCAAAAAAAATTCTCTCGTAGATTAAACATGTTAGGCATTTGGAACAGAATTTCATCCAAAGGTCTTCTGCTCTCGTGCAATTTATGTACAATTTTTGTGCAATTTATGTGCAACTTGTGTGCTTTTGTTTTGCAATATATTATTTAAGGGAAATTAACGGGCAATTATATATGTTAGTTTTTATCTTTAAAAATCAGTTTGAATTGAAAAGGTATAATACATTGTCTAAGAAATGCAAAAATCTGATGTGATTTGGTTGAATAAATATAGGACATATTCATACATCAACTAAATATAGGACATATTCATACACTTATTTCTCGTTTTTCGTTATATATGTTTAAAGAAGTTTAAACATAATTAAATCAATTTCGGGCCTTATAGATTCAGGATCTGGATGTATAACTTTCTCAGAAATTGTATGCAAGGGACATCCGCGAATTCTTGTAGTGAGTGTGAGTTCAAGCGTAGGTTCACTGCTACGCCTACCTTGATCTGTTCTAGAAAAAAAAAAAAAAAAAAAGGTACTAAATGAGATCCCTTACTTTAAGCACTAGTCATATGCTACTTTATACTTTGGTTAATATTTTTTTGGTATGCTATCGATCTGTTAAAATTAATAAATCTCAATGAGCGATTATGTTCCTCTTAAGGAAAAAGTAGACTAAGTAATATTTTGATATTTACCAGATCCGAAAACACAGCTTCATCTTCAGTATTTTCCTCACTACTTATATAAAAATCATCAAGGAGCAGCCATTCTCCAAGTCCAATCTTCCTAAAATTTTGACATTGCATGATCCCAGTATTATTGAATGCAGAACCTATTGGTACCATAAGTTACAAATTTCTTACAGTATGGTGCCAGAAAAACATTTCTCTCGTAGATTAAACATGTTATTTATTTGTTGTGCAATTTATGTGCAGTTCTTGTGAAATTTGTGTGCAACTTGTGTGCTTTTGTTTTGCAATATACTATTTAAGGGAAGCTAACAAACAATTATATATGTGAGTTTTTAGATTTAAAAATCAGTTTGAATTTGTAAGGTATGATACATTGTCTAAGAAATGCAAAAATTTAATGTAAATTGGTTGAATAATATATGACATGTTCATATGTCAACTAAATAAATTAACAACACTTATTTTTCGTTTTTCATTATATATGATTAAAGAACTTTAAACATATTTAAATCAATATTAGGCCTTATATATTCAGGATCTGGATGTATCACTTGCTCAGAAATTGTATGCAAGGGACGTTCGTAAATTCTTGTAGTGAGTGTGAGTTCAAGCCTAGGTTCATTACTACGATTACCTTGATCTTTTCTGGAAAATAAAAAAAGGTCATAAATGAGCTCGCTTAATTTAAGCAGTAGTCGAAGGCTACTTTATAATTTGGTTAATATTTTTTGGTAAGATATTGATCTGTTAATATAAATGAATCTCAATGAACGATTATGTTTCTCTTAAGGAAAAAGTAGACATAGTAATATTTTGATATTCACCATATCCGAAAATAGAGCTTCATCTTCAGTACTTTCCTCACTACTTGCATAAAAATCATCGGGGAGCCGCCATTCTCCAAGTCCAATCATCCTACAATTTGGACATTACAAGATTCTTGTATAATTGAATGCAGAACCTATTGGTACAATAAGTGACAAATTTCTTACTGTTTAGTACCAAAAAAAGTTCTCTCGTAGATTAAACATGTTAGGCATTTGTCGTGCAATTTATGTATAATTTTTTTGCAATTTATGTGCAACTTGTGTGCTTTTGTTTTGCAATATATTATTTAAGGGAAATTAATGGGCAATTATATATGTGAGCTTTTATCTTTAAAAATCAATTTGAATTGAAAATGTATAATACATTGTCTAAGAAATGCAAAAATCTGATGTGATTTGGTTGAATAAATATAGGACATGTTCATACATCAACTAAATAAATCAACAACACTTATTTCTCGTTTTTCGTTATATATGTTTAAAGAAGTTTAAACATAATTAAATCATTTTCGGGCCTTATAGATTCAGGATCTGGATGTATAACTTTCTCAGAAATTGTATGCAAGGGACATCCGCGAATTCTTGTAGTGAGTGTGAGTTCAAGCGTAGGTTCACTGCTACGCCTACCTTGATCTGTTCTAGAAAAAAAAAAAAGGTACTAAATGAGATCCATTACTTTAAGCACTAGTCATAGGCTACTTTATTCTTTGGTTAATATTTTTTTGGTAGGCTATCGATCTGTTAATATTAATGAATCTCAATGAACGATTTTGTTCCTCTTAAGGAAAAAGTAGACTATGTAATATTTTGATATTTACCAGATCCGAAATTACAGCTTCATCTTCAATATTTTACTCATTACTTGCAAAAAATCATCGGGGAACAGCCATTCTCCAAGTCCAATCATCCTAAAATTTGGACATTGCATGATCCCTGTATTATTGAATGCAGAACCTATTGGTACCATAAGTTACAAATTTCTTACAGTATGGAACCTATTTGTTGTGCAATTTATGTGCAGTTATTGTGTAATTTATGTGCAACTTGTGTGCTTTTGTTTTGCAATACTATTTAATGGAGTGAGAATTTCACTTTCGATACCATAACTCAACCTACTTTAGGGATTTGATACCACAATTTTTTCTCCCGACACATTTGATACCATAACTCAAATCAACTCGACACATTTGATACTTCTGTCAAATTGGAAACGGAATTGTCACGTGATTGTCACGTGGCCGTTAAAACTTTGCACATTTGATACCATAACTTATGTTGACTGATAATTTTACCCCATAACATTTCAGGTTACCAAAAAAGCCCCACATCTCCAAATTTAGTGCCGATTTTAGTCCACATTGTTACAAAATTTCCAAATTGACTCGAACAAGACCACGTGCTGACCAATTTAGAACTTTACACATTTGATACCATTACTTATGTTGGGTGGGTGGGTGGTGATTCTTTTATTAAATTATAATTATTTATTATTTAATATTTTAATAAATATTAAATAGTTTTTAATTATATAATTTATTATTTTAATAAATATTAAATAGATCAATTCTATTATATAAATTTTATTTTTAAAAAGAATATGTTTTCTTAATTTTGGTGATAGTTAAGTTAATGTATTATTTAATTTATTGATACTGTTTATAAATTAAATTAGTTATTTAAATAAAATAAGTAAAATTTTCTAAATTGGTCAGCACGTGGTCTTATTCGAGTCAATTTGGAAATTCGGCAACAATGTGGACTAAAATCGTCACTGAATTTGGAGATGTGGGGCTTTTTTGGTAACCTGAAATGTTATGGGGTAAAATTATCAGTCAACATAAGTAATGGTATCAAATGTGTAAAGTTCTAAATTGGTCAGCACGTGGTCTTATTCGAGTCAATTTGGAAATTTTGCAACAACGTGGACTAAAATCGGCACTAAATTTGGAGATGTGGGGCTTTTTTGGTAACCTAAAATGTTATGGGGTAAAATTATCAGTCAACATAAGTTATGGTATCAAATGTGCAAAGTTTTAACGGCCACGTGACAATCACGTGACAATTCCGTTTCCAATTTGACGGAAGTATCAAATGTGTCGAGTTGATTGGAATTATGGTATCAAATGTGTCGGGAGAAAAAGTTGTGGTATCAAATCCCTAAAGTAGGTTGAGTTATGGTATCAAAAGTGAAATTCTCTCATTTAATGGAAGTTAACGGGCAAGTATATATGTGAGCTTTTAGCTTTAAAAATCAGTTTGAATTAGAATGGCATGATACATTGTCTAAGAAACGCAAAAATCTAATATGAATTGGTTGAATAATATATGACATGTTCATACGTCAACTAAATAAATCAACAACACTTATTTCTCGTTTTTCATTATATATGTTTAAAGAAATTTAAACATATTTAAATCAATATTGGGCCTTATATATTCAGGATCTGGATGTATAACTTGCTCAGAAATTGTATGCAAGGGACATTCGTAAATTCTTGTAGTGAGTGTGAGTTCAAGCCTAGGTTCATTGCTACGACTACCTTGATCTGTTCTGGAAAATAAAAAAGGTAATAAATGAGCTCCCTTACTTTAAGCACTAGTCTAAGGCTACTTTATAATTTGGTTAATATTTTTTGGTAAGCTATTGATCTGTTAATATTAATGAATCTCAATGAACGATTATGTTTCTCTTAAGGAAAAATGTAGATATAGTAATATTTTGATATTCACCATACCCGAAAATAGAGCTTCATCTTCAGTACTTTCCTCATTACTTGCATAAAAATCATCGGGGAACCGCCATTCTCCAAGTCCAATATTCCTACAATTTTGACATTACAAGATCCATGCATTATTGAATGCAGAACCTATTGGTACCATAAGTTACAAATTTCTCACAGTTTAGTACCAAAAAGAATTTCTCTCGTAGATTAAACATGTTATGAATTTGTTGTGCAATTTATGTACAATTTATGTGCAATTTATTTGCAACTGGTGTGCTTTTGGTTTGCAATATACTATTTATGGGATGTTAACGGGCAATTATATATGTGAGCTTTTATCCTTAAAAATCAGTTTCAATTGAAAATGTATGATACATTGTCTAAGAAAAGCAAAAATTTGATGTTATCTAGTTGAATAAATATAGGACATGTTCATACGTAAACTAAATAAATCAACCACACTTATTTCTCGTTTTTCATTATATATGTTTAAAGAAATTTAAACATATTTAAATCTATTTCGGGCCTTATAGATTCAGGATCTGGATGTATAACTTTATCAAAAATTGTATGCAAGGGACATCCGTAAATTCTTGTAGTGAGTGTGAGTTCAAGCCTAGGTTCATTGCTACGACTACCTTGATCAGTTCTGGAAAATAAAAAAGGTAATAAATGAGCTCCCTTACGATTAGCACTAGTCGAAGGCTACATTATACTTTGGTTAATATTTTTTGGTAAGCTATCGATCTGTTAATATTATTGAATCTCAATGAACGATTATGTTTCTCTTAAGGAAAAAGTAGACTTAGTAATATTTTGATATTTACCATATCCGAAAATAGAGCTTCAGCTTCAGTATTTTCCTCACTACTTCCATAAAATCATCGGGGAGCCGCTATTCTCCAAGTCCAAATTTGGACATTGCATGATCACTGTATTATTGAATCCAGAACCTATTGGTACCATAAGTGACAAATTTCTTACAGTTTATTACCAAAAAAACATTTTTCCTGCAATTTATGTACAATTTTTGTGAAATTTATGTGCAACTGTGTGCTTTTGTTTTGCGATATACTATTTAATAGAAGTTAACGGGCAATTATATATGTGTGCTTTTAGCTTTAAAAATCAGTTTGAATTTAAAAGGTATTATACATTGTCTAAGAAATGCAAAAATCTGATGTGATCTGGTTGAATAAGTATAGAACATGTTCATACGTCAACTAAATAAATCAACCACACTTATTTCTCGTTTTTCATTATATATGTTTAAAGAAATTTAAACATATTTAAATCTATTTCGGGCCTTATATATTCAGGATCTGGATGTATCACTTGCTCAGAAATTGTATGCAAGGGACATTCGTAAATTCTTGTAGTGAGTGTGAGTACAAGCTTCGGTTCATTGCTACTACTACCTTGATCTGTTCTGGAAAATAAAAAAGGTAATAAATGAGCTCCCTTACTTTAAGCACTAGTCGAAGGCTACTTTATAATTTGGTTAATATTTTTTGGTAAGCTATTGATATGTTAATATTATTGAATCTCAATGAACGATTATGTTTCTCTCAAGGAAAATGTAGACTTAGTAATATTTTGATATTCACCATACCCGAAAATAGAGCTTCAGCTTCAGTAGTTTCCTCACTACTTCCATAAAAATCATCGGGGAGCCGCCATTCTCCAAGTCCAAATTTGGACATTGCATGATCACTGTATTATTGAATGCAGAACCTATTGGTACCGAAAGTGACAAATTTCTTACAGTTTATTACCAAAAAAACATTTTTCTCGTAGATTAAACATCTTATGCATTTGTCCTGTAATTTATGTAGAATTTTTGTGAAATTTATGTGCAACTGTGTGCTTTTGTTTTGCGATATACTATTTAATGGAAGTTAACGGGCAATTATATATGTGTGCTTTTATCTTTAAAAATCAGTTTGAATTTAAAAGGTATGATACATTTTCTAAGAAATGCAAAAATCTGATGTGATCTGGTTGAATAAGTATAGGACATGTTCATACGTCAACTAAATAAATCAACCACACTCTTTTCTCGTTTTTCATTATATATGTTTAAAGAATTTTAAACATATTTAAATCTATTTCGGGCCTTATATATTCAGGATCTGGATGTATCACTTGCTCAGAAATTGTATGCAAGGGACATTCGTAAATTCTTGTAGTGAGTGTGAGTCCAAGCTTAGGTTCATTTCTACTACTACCTTGATCTGTTCAGGAAAATAAAAAAGGTAATAAATGAGCTCCCTTACTTTAAGCACTAGTCGAAGGCTACTTTATAATTTGGTTAATATTTTTTGGTAAGCTATTGATCTGTTAATATTAATGAATCTCAATGAACAATTATGTTTCTATTAAGGAAAAAGTAGATTTAGTAATATTTTGATATTCACCATACCCGAAAATAGAGCTTCATCTTCAGTACTTTCTTCATTACTTGCATAAAAATCATCGGGGAGCCGCCATTCTCCAAGTCCAATCTTCCTACAATTTTGACATTACATGATCCCTGTATTATTGAATGCAGAACATATTGGTACAATAAGTGATACATTGTCTAAGAAATGCAAAAATTTAATGTGAATTGGTTGAATAATATATGACATGTTCATACGTCAACTAAATAAATTAACAACACTTATTTCTCGTTTTTCATTATATATGATTAAAGAAATTTAAACATATTGAAATCATTATTAGGCCTTATATATTCAGGATCTGGATGTATTACTTGCTCAGAAATTGTATGCAAGGGACATTCGTAAATTCTTGTAGTGATTGTGAGATCAAGCCTAGGTTCATTACTACGACTACCTTGATCTTTTCTGGAAAATTAAAAAAGGTCATAAATGAGCTCGCTTACTTTAAGCACTAGTCGAAGGCTACTTTATAATTTGGTTAATATTTTTTGGTAAGCTATTGATCTGTTAATATAAATGAAACTCAATGAACGATTATGTTTCTCTTAAGGAAAAAGTAGACTTAGTAATATTTTGATATTAACCATATCCGAAAATAGAGCTTCATCTTCAGTACTTTCCTCACTACTTGCATAAAAATCATCGGGGAGCCGCCATTCTCCAAGTCCAATCATCCTACAATTTGGACATTACAAGATCCTTGTATAATTGAATGCAGAACCTATTGGTACAATAAGTGACAAATTTCTTACTGTTTAGTACCAAAAAAAGTTCTCTCGTATATTAAACATGTTAGGCATTTGTCGTGCAATTTATGTACAATTTTTGTGCAATTTATGTGCAACTTGTGTGCTTTTGTTTTGCAATATATTATTTAAGGGAAATTAACGGGCAATTATATATGTGAGCTTTTATCTTTAAAAATCAGTTTGAATTGAAAAGGTATAATACATTGTCTAAGAAATGCAAAAATCTGATGTGATTTGGTTGAATAAATATAGGACATGTTCATACATAAACTAAATAAATCAACAACATTTATTTCTCGTTTTTCGTTATATATGTTTAAAGAAGTTTAAACATAATTAAATCATTTTCGAGCCTTATAGATTCAGGATCTGGATGTATAACTTTCTCAGAAATTGTATCAAAGGGACATCCGCGAATTCTTGTAGTGAGTGTGAGTTCAAGCGTAAGTTCACTGCTACGCCTACCTTGATCTTTTCTAGAAAAAAAAAAAAAGGTACTAAATGAGATCCCTTACTTTAAGCACTAGTCATAGACTACTTTATAGTTTGGTTAATATTTTTTTGGTAGGCTATCGATCAGTTAATATTAATGAATCTCAATGAACGATTTTGTTCCTCTTAAGGAAAAAGTAGACTAAGTAATATTTTTATATTTACCAGATCCGAAATTACAGCTTCATCTTCAATATTTTCCTCACTACTTGCAAAAAATCATCGGGGAACATCCATTCTCCAAGTCTAATCATCCTAAAAATTGGACATTGCATGATCCCTGTATTATTGAATGCAGAACCTATTGGTACCATAAGTTACAAATTTCTTACAGTATGGTACCAAAAAAACATTTCTCTCGTAGATTAAACATATTATTCATTTGTTGTGCAATTAATGTGCAGTTATTGTATAATTTATGTGCAACTTGTGTGCTTTTGTTTTGCAATATACTATTTAAGGGAAGTTAACGGGCAAGTATATATGGGAGCTTTTGGCTTTAAAAATCAGTTTGAATTTGAAAGGCATGATACATTGTCTAAGAAACGCAAAAATCTAATATGAATTGGTTGAATAATATATGACATGTTCATACGTCAACTAAATAAATCAACAACACTTATTTCTCGTTTTTCATTATATATGTTTAAAGAAATTTAAACAAATTTAAATCAATATTGGGCCTTATATATTCAGGATCTGGATGTACAACTTTTTCAGAAATTGTAAGCAAGGGACATTCGTAAATTCTTGTAGTGAGTGTGAGTTCAAGCCTAGGTTCATTCGTAATATTTTGATATTCACCATACCCGAAAATAGAGCTTCATCTTCAGTACTTTCCTCATTACTTGCATAAAAATCATCGGGGAGCCGCCATTCTCCAAGTCCAATATTCCTACAATTTGGACATTACAAGATCCATGCATTATTGAATGCAGAACCTATTGCTACCATATGTGACAAATTTCTTACAGTTTAGTACCAAAAAGAATTTCTCTCGTAGATTAAACATGTTATGCATTTGTCGTGCAATCAATGTAAAATTTATGTGCAATTTATTTGCAACTGGTGTGCTTTTGTTTTGCAATATACTGTTTATGGGAAGTTAACGGGCAATTATATATGTGAGCTTTTATCCTTAAAAATCAGTTTGAATTGAAAAGGTATGATACATTGTCTAAGAAATGCAAAAATCTGATGTTATCTAGTTGAATAAATATAAGACAGGTTCATACGTCAACTAAATAATTCAACCACACTTATTTCTCGTTTTTCATTATATAAGTTTAAAGAAATTTAAATATATTTAAATCTATTTCGGGCCTTATAGATTCAGGATCTGGATGTATCACTTGCTCAGAAATTGTATGCAAGGGACATCCGTAAATTCTTGTAGTGAGTGTGAGTTCAAGCCTAGGTTCATTGCTACGACTACCTTGATCTGTTCTGGAAAATAAAAAAGGTAATAAATGAGCTCCCTTACGTTTAGCACTAGTCGAAGGCTACATTATACTTTGGTTAATATTTTTTGGTAGGCTATCGATCTGTTAATATTATTGAATCTCAATGAACGATTATGTTTCTCTTAAGGAAAAAGTAGATTAGTAATATTTTGATATTTACCATATCCGAAAATAGAGCTTCAGCTTCAGTATTTTCCTCACTACTTACATAAAATCATCGGGGAGCCGCCATTCTCCAAGTCCAAATTTGGACATTGCATGATCACTGTATTATTGAATCCAGAACCTATTGGTACCATAAGTGACAAATTTCTTACAGTTTACCAAAAAAACATTTTTCTCGTAGATTAAACATCTTATGCATTTGTCCTGCAATTTATGTAGAATTTTTGTGAAATTTATGTGCAACTGTGTGCTTTTGTTTTGCGATATACTATTTAATGGAAGTTAACGGGCAATTATATATGTGTGCGTTTAGCTTTAAAAATCAGTTTGAATTGAAAAGGTATGATACATTGTCTAAGAAATGCAAAAATCTGATGTGATCTGGTTGAATAAGTATAGGACATGTTCATACGTCAAATAAATCAACCACATTTATTTCTCGTCTTTCATTATATATGTTTAAAGAAATTTAAACATATTTAAATCTATTTCGGTCCTTATATATTCAGGATCTGGATGTATCACTTGCTCAGAAATTGTATGCAAGGCACATTCGTAAATTCTTGTAGTGAGTGTGAGTCCAAGCTTAGGTTCATTGCTACTACTACCTTGATCTGTTCTGGAAAATAAAAAAGGTAATAAATGAGCTCCCTTACTATAAGCACTAGTCGAAGGCTACTTTATAATTTGGTTAACATTTTTTGGTAAGCTATTGATTTGTTAATATTAATGAATCTCAATGAACGATTATGTTTCTCTTAAGGAAAAGGTAGACTTAGTAATATTTTCATATTCACCATACCCGAAAATAGAGCTTCATCTTCAGCACTTTCCTCATTACTTGCATAAAAATCATCGGGGAGCCGCCATTCTCCAAGTCCAATCTTCCTACAATTTGGACATTACATGATCCCTGTATTATTGAATGCATAACATATTGGTACAATAAGTTACAAATTTCTTACTGTTTTGATTTAGCCGGATTTCGTCGGGTTAATTTGTATATCAGTGAATTTGTATATTTAGTAGGGCTCCGTTACTTTATTCCGGATGGATCAATCACCAAGAAAAGCAATGATTAAGAACAAGAAGTATAACTACAGGTTAAGCTAATAACACATCAATATGGAGAGTAAAATACTATGAATAATATAGATTCTTATTCAGTTGTAATGCCTTAGGCAGAGAATATTTGTATATCCTTGAAGTATAGGATTTCGTAGTTGTTTAATACAATGATTAACTAGGTATTTATACAATGTTTAACCTAGTTTTACAAGGAATCATAGTCCTAATAGGACTCGGCCCAAATATCCTTCATGGGTCCGGAGTATTATCTTTAGATCGAAGAGAGCAGTGCTTGGCCGGGTCTGTTAGACGATCTTGATCTGCTCGGATTGGTCTAATCGATCTTAACATCTTCGTTCGATACGAGTAATATGTAGGGTGCGAAATAGCCCCCATCAGTAGTCCCTCACTTCTTCGAGCGTATAGATAATAGAAGCTCGTAGAAGTAGATAGATCTTTACGACTGTTTCTTTTCTATGAATGGAGCCTCGTTAAAAACCTTACTTAAGAAAAAACCCAGTGGGAAAAAATCTTAAATAAGGAAAAGAGTGCTACATATCATAGACAGTCGTTTTTTTCTGTCCAGTTACGGATCGCCACGCGTCTATTCTGGAAACTTTTCATATCCTTCCCTTTTTGGCGGGAATATCAGTAGTTGCCATAAGTTCGAAACGTCATTTCTCATCTTCTTATAAATAGGTGACGCTATAGTTCGCCATTTCTCTTTTATACTTCCTTACAACTCGTACTCATTTTCTTGATTAGTCGCTCATCACGCCTAGTTTTTCTGTTTATCGACCTTCATTTTTCGAGAACCAGGATATATGGCTTCTGTGAGAAGGTCTTCTTCTAGAGAGGTTGTCGCCCCCGACAATGAGGAGGAGTTGCAATCTAGTGTAACTGATTTTGTCGTCCCTGTGGAGGATACGTTTAAGGTACGGATCCTTACCGACGCGGATGTGGCGGCCCGAGCCAAAAAGGGCAAAGGTACTGTTCCTCAAATTTCTGAACCAATTGAGGATGTCGCTTGCGCTTATACGACGGAGACATTTCCAGAGGTCGTGAATAACTATACTAAATATTTTCCGGAAGGTTCTGAGATAATTCTTCCTTCCTCTACTGATAGGGTCACAATTCCCCCGGAGGGATGTCGAGCGTTTTATACGGCTCACTTTAACAGTGGACTTCGTCTTCCTTTATCTCCCCTCTTTCTCGAAGTCTTGAAAACTTTTAGTGTGTGCTTGACACAGCTGGTTCCAAATTCCGTTGCTTTTGTAGTTTGCTTTTCGGTTTTGATGATCGCTAAGGGGTTTAACCCTTCTTTCCGTAATTTTACACAACTTTTTCGCTTTAATATTTCTAGTTCTTCAAATCGGGGATATTTCTTCGCTAGTCAACGACCTAGCCGAGCAATCTTTGATGCCCCTGTTTCTAGTAATCCCTCATGGAAATCTCATTTCTTCTTCGTTCGTCCTCCATCTAATCTTCGCTTAGCGGATGGTACGAGTGTGCCTTTTTCATGGGATCATGGTTCTAGTTGGATTTCCGGAGGTCGCTTAGCGACAGGCGAACTGATTCCTGATGATGCTAAGTTTATCGGTGATATCTCCGAATTGCGTGCAAACAAATTTCAAAGTGCTCTTTTGATTGGGGAAGCTTTCCTTCGCAAGGCGGGTTTAAGCATTCATAGTTTTCCCATCAATTCACCATCCGAACCTCTTGGTTAGTAATTTATTTGATCTTAGTGTTGTGATGATATCATTTATTGGGAAGGTACATAATTTATGATTAATTTCTTTTTCAGCTGACATGGTAGAGAATTCTCGACATTCTTCGAAGGGAAAGATGGTCCTTTCAAAATCTTCTAAATCCGCCGAGACTGCGCCTATCGAGCAGAGAGCGTCACGAAAAAGGAAGTTGGAGTTAGGCCATGAATCCGAAGAGGACAGAGAGGAATCATCAGAATCTCCTCAGGAGCCCCCTATTCGTCAGGGCACGGGACCTGGTTATCCTCCTCTTTCTCTTAGAACATCTTTAGGCGTTCGAGGATGTCACACCTGGTCGAAGCCTCATCCAACTAATAATCCAGTCGATAGGAAGAGGAGTTATTATGGACGTTCCGGTCAGGATCTTTCTTTAGTCGGAGAAAAACACCCAAGACCTACTCTTGTCGAAATGATCGAGGAACATTTGGAGGGAAAGAGAGCCGCTGGTTATTCCGAGAAGGACTCTCTTATCCACGATGATAATGAGAACGCGATTGATAAGGCAACCCGTGTCCTTTTGTCTGGTGTTTTTACCCGTGATCTGAATAAACTTCTTCATAAGGATCCTCTGGAGAAATTCCAACGAGCTTGTCTTTATGCTGAAAAGGTGATATCCTTTTCCTTTAATCATGTTAACAGATAACTTTTAAGTGTCTTCCTTAATTTACTAATCCATCTCTTTTTCTTGCCCTCTTTGCTTGTTCAGACTAAGACGTGTCTTACGTCATACGCCTATGAGAATGCACTTTGGAAACAACAGTGCGAGTTCTTGGAGGAAAAGAATAAAGCTTTGCTTCGTAAATCCTCCAGTTCAGAGGTTGGTCCCTCAACATCTTCTTTGGTTCCCACCGTAGAGACTTGTGCTACTGGGACTGAAGACCAAGAAATGATAAACAAGGTGATGGAGATTTCTCGTGCTCAAGAGCAGGCCAACCAAATGGCTAGAAAGTTAGAGGAATTTCAGTTACAGAGCACGGCTCGTATTAGTGAGCTGGAATCTCAAGTCTCAACTCTTGAAGCTTCTTTGGAGGAGTATGAGAAGGATGTCCCACTTAGTGGACTTAGGGATCGATATGGTAGGAATCCCGACGAAAGAGTTGTTCGTGAATTTCTCAATTCCCCTGTTCACACGGCGTTGGTGTATCGGATGGTGGGTCCTTTACTTGAAAATACCTTTAAGAAGGCGATTCATCAGCTGGTCGCTCTGGAGATGGTCGATGATCGTCGAAAAGAGTATTTTAAGGCTGCTCATATTCGATTGAATCGCTACGGCGAACTTTATTCTTCTTCTGAGGTCCCAGATGTTCTGTATCAAGGTCTTCCTCTAGCTCACCTTGTCGAAGAATTTGG
This sequence comes from Penstemon barbatus, assembly GCA_003313485.2. Taxonomy (NCBI): domain Eukaryota; kingdom Viridiplantae; phylum Streptophyta; class Magnoliopsida; order Lamiales; family Plantaginaceae; genus Penstemon; species Penstemon barbatus. The sequence goes on along the minus strand of CM064884.1, from coordinate 29,979,100 downwards.
AAATCCATTGCCAATTCCTCCTTCTGACGTCAACGAAGAGCTTGATAATACTTTTGTTGATCCCGAAGTCGAGGAAGAAGAGGAAGAGGATATTGGTACGACTGAGGTCATCGGTACCGACCAGAGAATTTCAGATAGCGAGCAGGCTCTTTAAAACAGTGAATTTTTGAATGATCCTTGTAATTATTTTACTCGTAGGTATTAATTGTAATTTTACCTTTTCTTCTCTTTGTACGCTAAACGTTTCGTATTCTGACAGTCGTGTCTTTTCGGCTTCGCCGTAATAATTCAGACAAGTCATTTAATCTGCCGTAATCATTATGCGTGTGTCTTTTCATATTCTAGCGTTTGCTCCAAGGTCATTTTTCCTGTTTCGCGCCCTTTCTTTAGGTCTGACGCGTCCTTTCGTGTAGTATAAATACGAAGGGTAAAAACTTGACTTGTTTTTACTGCTATACTCTTCTCTCTACAGAATACTCGTTTTTTAGTTAGTCGATAAACCTTCTCGATATTAATTTGTTTATTTTCATAATCCGACCATGAGTAACATCTTTGGTAATACTTCGAAGCGACCTTCCCGTGAGGGCGCTCGGGACACCAGATCCAAAAGGCATCGAAGAGACGGACCGTCGATGGAGCCTCCTCGTTTGTCACAAACAATTAGGTCGGAGATCGATACCAGTGTTATTGTTTCTGAACCTCTCTCTATGGTACATTCGTCGTTTCCTGAACCGATCCATTCTGTTTCGACTCAAGTAGGAAGCATGCCTTCCCCTGGTCGGTTTGCTTTTGGCGATATGTCCAACGAGGAACCGGCTTATAATATAGCTGTTAGTTCAAGTGCTCCTTCCTTTGAGCATGTTTTTCATGGAGGGGATTTTGCTATTTCCCTTCCTTTGTCCGTTTCTACTGGCCCAATCACCAGCGGAGGGCAAACTGGTGATGATTTATTTGTCAATCCTTCCGTAGCACAATCTATTGTGCAGGACTGCCCAGAATATTTGTTTAATGATACTACAGTGATGACTACCTCCTTTGAGTCGGGGGGACCTTCCGGAGATCAAACCGGTTCCAGGTCTGGCCGCCGAACCATTTTTTCTGCTTCGGGCAAGGAAATTTCTGTTAGTCCCGACGGGAGAGAATCTCCTCGTCAATTAGATGATCGATGCATTCTTCAGCAAGTTAATGACATTCTTTTGTCGGAGACTCCACGTTCTGATGGTGTCCCTTTGACCAGCGAACTGCCTGGTTCTGTTGAACCTGATGCTTTGTCATGGGACCTAGGTATGAGTACTATTTTGCCTGGCGAGTTGAGGAAGCTCGAAGGTACCTCCAATCTTCGCCTTGTTCAATCTTTGGTAAAGATATGTGAGCAGGTAAATATATTTCGAATATTTTTCCTGTTCTTTGTCTAGAATTCCTTGTTGTAAGGTGGTTTATCTTATTCTTTCTGCTCTTAGGGCAAGTATTTTGCACTCCAGCTGGGTGTGCAAAACGACGAACTGTGGAGTTGTCGGAGAGTTCTTCAGGGTCAGTTGGAGTCTGAGAAAGCTAAAAGCAGGGGTTTGGAGTTGCAGCTGCAACTTGATAAAGATGATCTTAAAAAATTGGAGGCCGAAAAAGTTGTCCTTGAAAAGGAGAGAGACAATTTAGCTCAGGCAGCTGTTCTGGCGGAAGAATCTCGTCGGCAGTCTTATGAGGAAGGTTATGACGCCGGTTATCTAAAGCGTCAAGAAGAATTGATGGCTTTTGCTGGGAGTCTGACTCCTCGGAAAGCTGTTTCTGGTAGTCGGCCTGCTGATCGTTCTTCTCAGTGACCTTAGCTCGACCTGGCAGATCTTGGACTTGTCCCTTTTTTTTTTTTTTTTTTTTTTTTTTTTTTTTTTTATGGCCCGACTTTG